>CAWUFW010002250.1:0-357500 GCA_963921515.1 Calotriton arnoldi
GTCGCACACAGACACAGGGACACAACCAAGCAGCACACACATCAGCCCCACCCCGAACGCACATGACACGTGACAGGCCTGCCACAGACATGTCCCCAACGCCCAATTCACGGACAACACCCAACGCCACACAACCGACGCACACATGTCAGTGAAGACACGCAACTGCAGGACACACCCCAGTGTAACAAACATGGCGTAGCACACAGCGGCAGCAACACCAACTAGGAGAAGCAGGGCCCCTTCGGGAAGAGGAACGCCAGTACCACACTGAAACACCCATACCACCCTGCACATATGAACAAGACATATAAAACGGAACACCAAAGAGCCCGGGGACCGACAACAGGTGGCCCAAGAATAACATTCACACACAAGGCCCAACGCAGAGCGGAAAGGCAGCCTGCCGCCCACACAAGGGAGAGCAGACAGCACTGAATGACCTTCCATTCCAACTCCGAAACCACAGCCCTACGACAGAAGCCGGTGAATACAGCCATTGTCCAAGAATAGACCAACACAGGCATGCCGAGGAGACCGACCACAGGGCAGATAGCGCATATCACAGAAGCCCACAACGGACGGGGAAGAAAGAAGAAAACACTCCCCCATGTCGGCCACATGCAAGTTAATTGGAAGGAGTCACACATCACTGACCTTGAACTGTCTGAGAAGCATGTGGGAAGAGGGCCCATGTCCTCCAAACAAGCCAACAGAACACAAGTCCTGTCTCCCTACGACTACACAGAGCTCACAGCAACCTCGGAGCGTGCACATTGCAGACTGCACACACAGCCGGAGCACGCCACCACAACGCACCGCTGCGAAATGGCAACCGCAACACACCTACCCAACTACGCCGAACAGCTCAAGCTGTACAAAACCAACCTGTTTCATACATTGGGATGCGATCTCCTGTCCCTGCTGAACGTAAGTTACCGACTGACTTACCGCATCACATTGTTCAGCTGCGTCATGCCCGTCTTCTACTGTCGGAGGTGTCCCTACCAGCATCCCGTGGAGATATGCCTCTCCAACCCGGCATGTCTGAAGGCGGACCTGCTACCACTACTCCTCCCTCTGGACGCACACGACAGGGCCTGCTCTGCCTATGGGGGCATGGCGTATGTGGCCAACATCGCACCCGCACTGAAATGGGACCACTGTGCCTCCACACGACGGATCATCGAGAACAGCTACATCGAATGTCACCCAGCATGCCCCATCATGGTCCTCCAAGGGACAACTTACGAACAACACCTTGACAGCCACCATCCGCTACATTGGCTGGCAAACATGTACACCACCAATGACATGGAAGCCCTGCTGGACGGCATCGCATACCTGACAACCTGTAAATTCGTCGGACCACAACGCAGGTTCCCCGATTGACCTATGATGTCCAACCCCGCACCCATGCTTAGCTTCCGCACGGACTGGCCAGTCACCACCACAACAGCCATACCAAACGACCGGCAACTGTAACCACACCATCAACGACATCGCCATGACATCGGATATGACCGGGACATGCACACTGTTCCCCATCACATCCAGGAACACCGCATGCATCGTGGGAGGCAGTGGCATGGGCTCTGTGTATCGCACCCACATGGACGGAACTGCACGAACAACCAGGACACGACATGGATCCAGCGCCCATGGACACACACACCGCTCAGTGGACATGAATAGGTCGCCTGGAGTCTGTGGGTGCTGCACCCCTCCCACCCCCGCCCGGGAATCCCATACCAGGACCTTTGCATGGACGACAAGTGCATACAACAACAACACGACCCCAGTGACTGTGACATGTCCAGTAACCACCACAGTGCAACAACAAGTGGCACGCCGCTGCATGCACGCAAGCACATGCCCTGATGTCATCTCACAAGCACGCGTGCATGAGGAACAACCGCAGCAAACCTGTCACATGGAACTGAGATGGACTGTGCCCATGATGCCAAGCGGTCTGGTAGGCTACATGTATACCGTCTGTGTCAAAGTCCGCAGCTCCGCAGCTATACGTAAATGTACATTAGCACAGCCTTGGCCAAGCAGATGTCACTCTGAAGCCCACATCCCACATGCAACAGCCAATCACATGTAACCCCACACCCTATCCCATTTGCAATCATGCTCAGTATATCCTCAACATGTATTCCGCTGCCAGTAGTGTCCACTATACTGCATCACAGAGGACAGAAGACTCAATATAATGTTTGAAACCAAAACTGTCTCCGCTGACTCATTTCACAAGTACGAATGAGAGAGGATGAGAGTATGTGAAGTACACGGCAGTCGTGACATGACCATGTAGTCCACTGGTATTGGATGTCAACGCAAATGAGTAGCACTACTGTGGAAGACACACATGTGTCGTGTGAAGTCGTATGGACGCAGTGCTCAGGTGGGTGGGTGCGACGGGTAGATGCGCACATGCCAAGTTGGAGCACGCCGTGTCGGAGGGGTCATGAACAGTACACCACCGCTTCCCTGGGCATTGTGAGAGGACACCTGTCGGGGGGAGTGAACACGTGTGTGCACAGCAGCCGGGCACACGTACAAAGCGGTACCAGGCGCACCTCAGCCCACCCTCTGTGGACAAGCTGGATCCTGTTGTGCGCCCGCCATGCCCCTTGACAAGGCACACACAGCCCCAGTCGACCAGGTGTAACCCCAACATAGTCAATCCGCACAGGCGATACAGGGCACGGGATGGCAGTGGAGCATGGTGTGTGAGAGGTCTCCTCGCGCTCCTCCTGGTCATATCACGCAGGCAATAGAACCTCAACGTCTAGCATGGCACAAGTCAAATGGAAGTGTAGGGGGACGCACCACAGCACGAGCAGCACTGACGTCACGGGAGGTGGCTCGCACCATCCCATCCATTGCCCATCATACCAACCACGCCACATGCCATTGCGACTAAGTGCAAGCGCGTGCGCCACCACCCCCGAGCCCTCCCCAGAGAGGCCAAAGAGTGAATGTGTGGGCCATCAGCCACAGACGGACGCGGCCTGGCCGCAAGGGCAGCCACAGCCACTGGGTGTCGCAGGTGGCGGATCCGGAAGGCGAAGACTGTGATGCATAGTCCATGCAGGCCGGGTCTCCATTTGGGGCACCACGCAGGTGGACGGCGTCCCGCCACACATCATACCCTGAGACAGCCCACTCGTGCAACTGGACCCACACATACACTCCTTGCCCTCTCTGGTGCGAGCTTGGGGCTGCCTGTGCAGGCGCTAGCCTCGCAGGTGAGCATGCATATTGGGGGAGCGAGGGGAGGACATGAGGGCTGGGGCGAAGATGACTGTATCACTGTCAGTAAGTACAAGGGATGACCCAGATGTGGAAAGGAAGAGACGTGTCCCGTGTGTACTGCAACTAGTCGCCAATCCAACTACCCCCATGTCCGGAATGTAAGCCCGCACCTAGGCCCGCCCATCCGCCACATCGAACATACCACCAGCACGACAACCTTCCCATTCGAAACACTGACTGGGGGTGGCGACCAGTGTACATTCATGTGTAGCCTACCCACGCGTACATGTGGGCCCTCCATGATCCATGTCACCTGCGGCAAAGTCATGACATGCGCAATGAGGGAAGTGAGGAGAGCTGTCCGCCCCACGCGCAGAAGGTGCATCAGCTCCACAGACCCAGCAGCGAGTCCAGCAGGGGTCACATGTGCAGGGGCAGCTGTGCCTGGTGTGAAGGCACATGCATATAGACAGCACATCGACCAATGTGTAGTCTGCCCACATCTACAGTCCATCATCATGCGGACATAGGAATTGAACACAGGGCAACACATCTTCAGTTGGTGCACCCACCGTGACCAACAATGCGCAATCATCGACGTACCCGCCCTGTGCATGGCCCCCACCCAACGGAGGCACATCCAGTGCCACCATCCCACACACACAAGCCTTCCACGGAACATGCTGTGTCCAATGGTCAGTACAGAGTCAGCGCCCATCTGGTGGATCCTGAACAGGAGACACATGCACACACATGCCAGCTCCCACTATGTACGTCTGCCACCTGGCACGTGCAATGTAACCTCTCACCTGTGACGTGTGACTGCAAGCACACAGCCGTCTTGGCATGGGGCTGTCAATGTGGACACCTGTCAATGTTTCGGGAGGTGTGATCCGTACAGTGCTGTACATAGGGTGCAGTGCTGACACCTACTACTGTCTCATATCCCCTCGTGCCACAGGTCCCACTTGTTTTGGCCGCTCAGCCTGTGCCCACATCGTCGTCGTCGTGTGCCATACTCATCCAGCCGCGGAAGCAGTTCCATGCTCAGCAGACATTCATGTTGCCGTGGCGTTGCCGCTTGACGGATATGCAGTCAGTCCCCATCAGCACGCCCCGCAAGTCATTGGGGCCTAGATCCCCATGTGCATGCACATGGCAGTGGTTTGTATCACTAGCCATTGCCATTGTTGGGAGACCTGTGTAAGTGTATTGTGGCCGTGCCGTCCCAGCTTGACAGCTGGGCTGTGGCTCATGTGCTTGCTCAGTCATGTCAGTGATGTGTATGCGAAATTGCTATGTGTCGTGTTGCTTTGACATGTGTCCTCTGCCATTGTCCCTAGGCGGAGACCGAACATTGACCGCCCATACCAATTGCTGGCGGACATGGATGATACAGAGGTTATTAGGAAGTTTCGGCTGGACAGGCCAACCCTGCATCGACTGTGTGCCATGTTAGAACCCCATCTCCGTCCCCGCAGGGTGTATCCGACTGCTGTCACCCCCACGGCTAAGGTGATGGCCGCCATGCATTTCTTCGCCACTGGGTCATTCCAGCACACAGTGGGCATTGGAGGAGGGATGTCCCAGCCCATGTTCAGCAAGGTGCTGAGGGATGTACTGGCAGCCATGATGCTGTACCGAAACAGGTACATCCGCTTCCCCAGGGCTCGTGAATTGGCGGCAGTGAAGGGTGCATTCTATGCCCTTGGCAGAATCCCACACGTCGTTGGAGCCATTGACTGCACACATGTCGGCCTTGTTCCACCACAGGCCACTGAGCACCTGTACCGCAACAGGAAGCACACGCACTCCTGAATGTGCAAGTGGTGTGCCTTGCGGACATGGTGATCACCCACGTGTGTGCAAAGTTCCCAGGCTCGGCCCATGACGCACACATAATGCGCAACAGCATCTTGCCACGACTGATGTCCAATATGCAACAGGATCGTGCCTGTATTGTCGGTGAGTATGTGGAGTGGTGTAGCGTGCTGGTTGTGCGATGCTGTCCCCTGTCCAGTTGGAATTGCAACGGTTCTCTGTGTCCCTCACACCCAGGTGACTCTGCGTACCCGAATGGGGCATGGCTGCTCAGTCCATTGAGGAATCCTCGCACCCCAGCAGACGATCGCTACAATGAGGCACATGGGAGGACCAGACGTGTGGTCGAGCGTACCTTTGGCCTCCTCAAGTCCAGGTTCAGGTGCCTGGACCGCACCGGGGTGCGCTGGCGTACTCCCCACAGAAGGTGTGCCGGATAGTGGTGGCGTGCTGCATGCTGCACAATCTGGCCATTCGGAAGCAGATCCCCCTCATCGTGGATGACGGAGATCAACCAGGGCCCCAGCCCGCAGACCAGGACAGCTCGAGTGAGGAGGACAGCGGAGAGGAGGAAGCTGGTAATGTGCGGCAGCAGCTCATCGCCCGCTACTTCACTTGACGGTGAGTGTCCATGTACGACGGCTGATGTGGCTGTATCTGTGCAGGTGTGTGTGTGCTGTGTCAGGGTGGCCGTTTGTTCACTGCGTGCTGTGTGTCAACGCTCCATGGCCAGGGTAGTATGCCACTGTTGGTGGCTGTGGCATTGTGCCCTATTGCTCTGTGCGATGTGTGTACATTGCTTGTAGTTGTTGACATGTACTGTGTGATGGGTGTGTGACACACTCATTGAATGTGCTCCTGTTCTGTCTCCCACCCCTAGGTCCCTACAGGCCCTCCGGATTCAATTGCCATGCCACGCATCAGGTGCCTTTCCGCCCAAGGTGGCCGTTGTATTCCGTACAAATAAAACACAGGGCACAAACAGCAGTTAGTGTAAAAGGTGCATTTATTACAAACTGTGACATGTGATTGTGTGTAAGGTGATGACAAAAGTGGTGCGTGCAGTGACAATGAGCTGTCGGTCATGGCTGCGTGATGCTCAGGGTGTACCCACTGGTTCTATGTCCATAGTCCAACACACACATGCCATCCAGATGGCTGTGTGGAGTGGGATCGTAGTCCAAGTCAATGCAGTGGCTGGTCAAGGAAGGCTGGCGGAAGGCTGGCTGGCTGCCTCACTTGCGTTTGGAGCGTGCGAAGTCCTCCCGGGAGATCTGTTTCCACTTCGGACGGCCCCTTCCACGTTTGCGAGGGGGTGCCTGCTTGCGACATGCTGGTGGTTGAGGTGTGCTCACTGGCTGTGGACGCAGGGGAACTGGACACTGCTGCTCCACCCTGCGCCCCGGCAGGTGGTGGCGGAGGGGAGCTGCTGTCCCTGGCTGTGACCTCACCGCCACCACCAGCTGGCCCATGAGGTCCACGATTTGGCCCATACGGGCGTCCATGGACCTCAGCACCCCCAGCACCTCACGCGTGTCTGAAGCAGACCGGACCCATTGTCCTTGGGCCTCTTCATAGGCCCCAAGGACTCTGGCCATTTGAGGCAGGGCATGGCTCCCAGGGGAGGCTGGCGTTTCCCTGACCCTGCTCCTCCTACCAGTCCTGCTGCCACCGGCCTGCCCACTAGCCACATTGCTCACCACGGTCCTCGCTGTGGCTCCCAGGGTGGATCCAGTCGGCCGGGCCACCACCTGCGCTGGGGCTGGTGCCAGCGAAGACGTGGTGGTGGTGGCGGCGGTGGTGGTCGGTGCGGCGATGGTGGCGGTTGCGGCAGTGGTAGTGGCCACAATGACCGTGGGTGTGGCCGCAACGACAGTGGCAGCAGGGGGCTGGGAATGTTCAGCAGCCCTGGATGATGGGTTGGTGGGTAGGAGGGGTCCTGGGGAGCGGCTGGGCCCTGCCACACCAGATGGGCCTGCTTGGTGGTCCGTGTCCGAAGAGGAGGACAGATCCTCCAGATCCGTGTGTCCTCGTTGGGGGCTTGTAGGCTGGCTGTGCTGGCTGCTGGCTCCATCCCCAGCATCCAGCAGTTCGTCACCTGTGGAGAGAATGAGATTTGTTATTGTGTTGCACCTGGCGAAGTATGTATTTGTCGTCTGACATTAACAGTTCGTGCAATCTCGTACATGGGTTTCCCGGAGGCGTGTGTGTGGCTGTAGCATCTGTAGTTGTGTGTGCTTGGCAATGGGACTGTGTGCTGTGCACATGTGGCATGGGACGGATTGGCCATGCCGATGGGTGTGTTGCTGTGCCCCTACTTATTGTGACTCTGGTGTATGCGGGCTCCTGGCCCATCCTGGGTCAGGTTTGTACTTTGCTTTTGGTGTTCAGATGGGACGCTTAGGAACGCATATGGCAACATGGGGGCCATGCCCCAGATTCGCATTTGGGAGGGAATATGCTTTTGGGGTTCAAATGGAACGCTTAGGAACGCATATGGCAACATGGGGGCCATGCCCCAGATTCGCATTTGGGAGGGAATATGCTTTTGGGGTTCAAATGGAACGCTTAGGAACGCATATGGCAACATGGGGGCCATGCCCCAGATTCGCATTTGGGAGGGAATATGCTTTTGGGGTTCAAATGGAACGCTTAGGAACGCATATGGCAACATGGGGGCCATGCCCCAGATTCGCATTTGGGAGGGAATATGCTTTTGGGGTTCAAATGGAACGCTTAGGAACGCATATGGCAACATGGGGGCCATCCCCAGATTCGCATTTGGGAGGGAATATGCTTTTGGGGTACATGCTGTGAGCCATGGGTGCCGAACGTGACATGTGTTGTGGCAGCATGACAGTGCATGGTTTGAGGTGTGTGCATGCTTGACATGGCCTGCATATTTGCTGTCTGTTGTGATTACTGGACATGGCATTGGACGCATCGTTATGAGTGAATGATGGTTGTGTGCCAGCCAACGTATTGCAGTTGTCCCATCTCCTTGGTGTGCGTGCTGCCCTGTGCCATGTGCATCACTGCAGTGCTCGGGGGGGTGGCCCATGTTGTGTGTTGTTGCTCACAGTGTGTCGTGCGCTTCATTGACTTCTGGCACATGGTTGGTCATGGGCATGTATCTTAGCGTGACTGCTGTATGTGTGGCAGCTGTGCGGATGACATGCCTTTCATGAGACTGGGGCTGACGGATGGGATGGATGGTATGTTGTATGTGCATGGTGTGTCTGTGTGTTTGATGGGTTCAGTGGTGTTCGTGTGCATTTATGTTGTTCCGCTCTGTTGCGTCTAGTGTTGTTTGTCTTACATAGGCGTAGTTGTGGGGTGTGTGGTTGACAGGCAGTAGGGGCTACATGGACAGGACTTCAATGGTGTTTCGGTTGTGTGTGATGAGTTGCACAGTGGCTGCCGTGTGGTACTATATTCAGTGTGGCTTGTGCATGCAGACGTGGCTCCTTGGGTGTTGCTATGTCTGTGATGGGTCATGTGGGGTGTGAGTCTGTTGTTCATGTCCGTGTGCACATTGTTCACTTGTTCGTGACGGTGGGCGGTGCTGCGTGTTCGTCTGCTACGTGACATGTCCCATGTGTTGGTCGTGTTCCGGTCCTCATGCCTCCAGTAATCCAGCCCTGTCCAGTTTCCCACCTGCAAGTTGTTCGTGCGTGCACTGTACTGGATGCCACATGGCTCTAAGCGGGGGTGCTCCATGTTGCAGGTCTGTGGGGGTGGGGGGTGTTGTGGGTCGTGGGGGTGGCTGGACACCCACTGACACCGATTGCTGTGGACCGTGATGTCTGCCTTTCGGCTGTCATTGTGCACTGCGGTGGCTGACACGTGGCTGTGGGGTGTGGGGGATGCTCCTCCTTGCTGTGCTGTGGGACTAGGGGCCTGGTGTGTGTTGTACTTGGGCTGTCCACCGTCCCACCCACTGCACTTTGTGTTCCTGCCACTTACCTGTTACTTGTCGGTTAGTGCAGCTGTGGCGGACACATGGGTGTGGTGGGTGCTCGTTGTGGCGCTTCTGGCATATTTGGGGACCTGTTGGTGGTTACGTGGCTGGCTGAGTGTACACATGTCCCCACGTATGTTACAGTTGTTCGGTTTGGGCTGTGTGTGGTGGTGTCTGTTGCATGTGTGTGTGATGTGTTGTGTATTGTGTGCTGGACATGGGGGTGTTTGTCCCTGGGAGCTGTGGCATGGTGGTAGTGCATGTGAGTACATAGCGGTGTGCTGGTATACATTAGTTTGTACTTACCAGCCTCCACTCCCCCTGCTAATCCGGCGAGGATCTCCGGATGTATTATGACTCGCACCTTCTCCTCCCACGCTTTGAAGGTCTTGAAGAGCGCGGGATTCCCTCCGCCAGTGACGGCAGCCAGCTCTCTGTTTTTGCCCTCCTTCTTCTTGACCAGGCTCTTTACGTCATTCCAACGTTTGTTTATTTCTCCTCTGTTCCTGGGCAGGGTCCCGACTGCATTGACCTGGTCTACGATCCGGTTCCACATTCTGTTTCTGGTGGCTAGTGGTGTGTGCTGGACCATGTTCCCATAGATTTGTGGGTACACCTTGATGATCTCGTCGACCATGACCGTCAGCTCAATGGGCGTGTACTTGGGCATCCTTTGTGGTGCCATGGTGTTTGTGGTGCTGGTGCGGTGTGTGTTGTGTAATGTGCAGGGGTTTGTGGTGCAGGTGTTTGGTGGTGGTGGTGGTGGTGGTGGTGGTTGTGATGTGTGCGTTTCTGTGGTGTGCTGCTGTCCTTGCTGTGTCACTGTGTCCTCTCCTCTCCTCTCTGGTTTGCAATGTAGCAAGGGGTTGTGGTCTGTGGGAGTGCTGCTTTTGTACTCACCTATGTGGGTGTGTCCTCATGGTCTGTTGTTTTCAGGTGTGTTGTGTCTGGGGTTCTGGCCTTTGTATTTTTTGTTTGTCTGGGGGTGTTTTCGGGATGTGTACTGTGCTTGTGTATTTGTGCGTGCCTTGCTGTGTGGACTTGTTGGCCATGTTGTGTGCTATTGGTTTTGTGAGCGGATGGTTTCTGTGCAGGTACGTGGGCGCCATGGCTTCTGCCGTGTCGATTCTCATCGGCGTTGTTTGCGCTAGCGGGCGGTATATTTGTGGTTTTTCCGCGCTCATGGCGGTGCGATCGTAATTTCACGTGCGGTGTGTCGGCCGTGAGGGCGGGCGGTTTTGTGTTGTCGTGCGTGTTTCCGTCCGTGGCGGGCGGTTTGACTCCGACTCGGACGTTGGCGGGCGGTATTTTGTGTGATTTTTCCGCCGATGGCGGTTTTCGGTTTGTGTAATCGTAATGGCGTGGTCGGTGTTCAGACGGTGTGTGCGGGCGGATTTTTGCCGCTTCCATGCCTGGCGGATTTTTTTACGCCGGGTATCGTAATGGGCCCCTAATTAACAATAAATTAATAATCAATACCAATAAATAAAAATAAATAATTACTGAATTACAATTAAATTACTTCCCACCCTATTCCCCTATAAACCCACAACCCGCTCTGAATAATAAATTAATACAATTAATATAATTATCAATTAAAAATTAATAAAAATTAATTACCAATTAATAAAAATTAATTACCAATTAAGAATTAATTAACAATAAATTAATAATCAATACCAATAAATAAAAATAAATAATTACTGAATTACAATTAAATTACTTCCCACCCTATTCCCCTATAAACCCACAACCCGCTCTGAATAATAAATTAATACAATTAATATAATTATCAATTAAATAATTATTAAAAATTAATTACCAATTAATAAAAATTAATTACCAATTAATAAAAATTAATTGCCAATTATTAATTAATTAACAATGAATTATTTATCAATACCAATAAATAAAATTTAATAATTACTTAATTACATTTAAATTACTTCCCACCCTATTCCCCTATAAACCCACAACCCGCTACAGAACTAAAACGCAAAATTAAATTAAATATAATTAATAATTCCTAAAAATTTATATTTAATCTACTATAATTAAATTACTTCCCACCCTATTCCCCTATAAACCCACAACCCGCTACAGAATTAAATTACGCAAAAATTAAATAACATAAAATTCATTACTTTAAAAAATTAAAACATACATTACAAAAATAATACATACTTTTAACACATATACTAACACTTAAAACACTATAAAAAAATCGATATTTTTAACAACTATATTATGACTGTCGATATTTTGACAATCGATATTTCTTACCTGAATTTCGATATTCTTAACCACTATATTTTGGCAATTCGATATTCTGTCCATTCTATATTAAAAACTCAATATTTTGGCAATTCGATATTAAAAATTCGATATTATGTCTGTTTACCGTATAAACACGTCAATGATTTATACTTAGAGTGCTGATGAAGCACACATTGACAAAGCCAACAGCTCTTGAATTGGTGCTTAGCCTTTTGGCTTTGTCAATGCTCGTTGTGTTTTATCATGGTTTTTGTAATATTTATTGGTGGGGCAATTACTAGAACCTCAAAATATTTCTTTGGCCTGAAAATGCACGCATTGCCATAGCAGTCTCTTGAACTGGAGGGAAGTACTTTTTGTGTGGACGTGCCCTTGGTGAACCACCAGATTGCCCTATGCAGGATGCTGTAGTAGGCAGAAGAAAAATGTAGATGAAACAACAGCAGACCAGTGACTGATGAGGGCCGGCTGGAAACCCCTACAAGTGAATAGACTATGCGTATTATTTTAGAAAAAAAAAAGTCTTGGCTAAAGCTAGACCTAAAAACGTTCATTGCATTTTTGAAGTGGATGAAAAGGCCTATTTTTTTAACATCGTGCCTTTTGGGACATTTGACGAGTGGTACGAACATGATATACCTTTTAAACCCACAGTGTTCAAATGTGCTGTTCCTGAGCAAAAGGCCTCTCGCTGTTTTTTTAGCATGCCAAGCTGGTAAACAGCTGGTGAAAGCATATGTAGATATAAATATTGGACGTGTTTTGTAATGCATTAAAATACTGTGAGATGTGATTGGATGAGAAACCAAGTCTCAATCTGTGCCACCCAGCAGAACAGCAGATTTGTGTATTTCAGCTTTGATGAGGTATCATTTAAGTGCTATCCAGAGGCATATGTCACAACACACATTCGCTCTTACTTTCTGCATTTCTTAAATAAAGGTTCCAAACTCCTCATAAATATAGAAATCGAATACAAAAGAGCAACTTCAGACCTTCTTCCCAAATGTGATTTACTATGGGGATAGGCTTAACCGACTTTCTGGCTGAGTACTTAAAATCATTAAAAATAAATGTGTGTTTTACTGATATAGGAAGGTCAAAGTGTTTTAAGGTGTCTCCAAAAGTTTGTGTTATCCTCCAATATCCTCTGGAGGAGAACTAGTAGATGGTAGAGTGGGTGATGCTGATAGTGGGTCAATGTAATCTTCCCATTCTTGCCCTGAGATCGATGATCCTGAGGGATCTCACTCTTTTTGGGTTGGTTCACCCCCTCGCTTTGCACAAAATCATAGTGAATTGTGATCGGTGGTAACCTTGAGGTTCTGATTGAGGCTGGTGATTTGTCAGGGTTTGTTCCTGCGACTGTTGCACACTGGAGGCACAAGGAAGTATTGGGGTGGCCTGTTGAGTTGTCATTGAAGGCGCAAGAGGCTGAGGAAGAGAGTACAAGAAGGTTATGATCATAGCCCCCAACATAACTGATAAAATGTGCAATCTTCTATAATAGTCGTGAAGCATATGACGTAGATCTGTCACTAATTTGATTGGTACTCTGATGGTATCTTCTTGATATTGAGGATGTTCCTTATATGCTTCTTCATAAGGATAATGTTCCTGAAAAGATTCGTACTGATGAGACTTGAAACCATGTCTATGTCGAAAAGAGAAATCCCCTTCATAGGAAGAGGATGCGTCCTTAGTTTGATCATCATTCTCCTGGCACTTGACGTGCAGCTTTGTGGGACTGTGTGCTAGACCAAAGGGTTCATCATCTTCCTCAAAATCATCTTTAGATGCATAAGTGGAAGCGGTAACACCTTACTTCGTGAGTTCTGATGCAGTTGAATAGTCACAGGGATGCCCTCTTGCGTGATCAAAATGGACGTTTCCTGTGCCGTTGACGAGCCCTTCGGCGATACAGTCAACAAAGTAGGCTTCATGTGTTTGGTAGCTCCATGGAACTGGGATGAAACCATTTTCAGCGTTTACTTTAAAAATGTTTGTATTCCCTGCCACAACCGACCTATGTTGGAGAGGGTGTGGCCTCTTGGGCGACTTTCGCCACACATGGGGGGACTGCCCGACAATTCGCCCCTTCTGGTCCGAAATCCTTGCCCAAATTAAAGAGATACTAGGGAACCCTATTCCAGACTCGCCCGACTTTGCACTGCTGGGTCTTCGGGACCCGGGACTGAAACACCAAACGACAGCCGACCAGGCCATAATGTGGCTTTGTCTGAGGGCAGCCAAAACAGCATTGGCCGCTGTCGGGAAGAAGACAGAAGCTCCAGCCATAACACAATGGCAGGCACGACTGTGGCAAGCCCTCACCATGGAGCGTATGAGAGATATCTATAGGGTTGAGTTTAAAAACTTTGAATATGCCTGGGGCCCCCTGGTCAGCTACCTATCTAGAGGTCTTCCGTTGACCACCTGTCCTACAAGGGTCAGAGCGCTGCACCTGTTCCAATTCTAAGCAGGGTCATTACCCACGCCAGAGCTTACCCCGAAGTTCGTCACACTCCGCCTCGTCACCCAGGATCCCATTTGGCCTAGGCTAATCGGGTTTTTTCCTTTTCTTTTGTTTATCTCTTTTTACTTCCCTGTTTTAATATAGTTTTTAAGTTTTGGTCTTTTGCAATCCTCTTGTCTTCCACTCACAAGTGGAGGCAGTATTACAATGATTTCTCATGGGGAACCGGTTTATGGGAGAGGGGGGGTCAGGGGAGGATGGGAGGGTTTAGTTTAAAGATAAAGCCTTTGAAATGTAATGTTTATCTCAAGGTACTACTAGATCGGACACTTGAAAGAGATGTGACTCGGATCAATCGATAAACACTGTACAAGGAAATAGATTGCTAACAGCTGTATAATGGGTAGAGCGATTGAAGGTATTACCATGTTCTATGATAACAGTCTTGAAAATCTTGATAAAAACAAGTTTGTCAAAAAAAATGTTTGTAAACGAGGCCGATGTGGTCGCTGTCTACGCCGACGAGGATAAGGCTGTCATCATCATTCTTGTGGCCGTGTACGAAGCCGTAGCTGTGGTCGTCATCGACGATGATTTCTTCATCAATGTGACAATCGTTAACAGTCTGCTTTTCAATGGTGGGTCCATCGTCGACAATGGTTTCTGAGAAGAAGACTACTTTAAGGGAGTAGCTGGTTCAGATGTCTTTTCAGGCCGTTTTTTAGAGGAAGGAATGACTGACTCCCCTTTTTTCACAAAATTTTCACCATCTGCTAATTTTTCTGATGTGTAAACGTCTTGGACGTTTCGCCGTATGATGAATACACTTCATGCTTATGTTTTCTGGTGGGCGAATATAGACTTTGCCCTTTATCACCAGATGCAGGATTTCCTGAAGCTTTTTTCTTTTGAAGCCATAGAAGTAACCTTGTCTATCTTTTAAGGTTTTTGCCAAAAATGTCCGCATTGTTTACATTCCTTTGGCTTATGAAGAAGGTATAAACAGTATAGACATTCGTTATGTGGACCTCCTGAAAATAATCTTGGTTTTCCACAAGATTTACATTGCCTGAAAAGGCCTTTTGTTTTAGAACTCACGAAACTAAAGGTCAAAAGTTTACTAGATGCACTGAAGAATTGAGCAGAGCTCAGGGAGACCCACTCACACACAATGTGCGGTTACAAATCTGAGCTATGGTGGTCCTGCAGGGGAAGAGTGCTCAGGGAGCTACGTTCTGATTGGCTGAACTTCTGTTCATTACAAAACAATTCTAATTGGTTAACAATGTACTATTGCCTTTAATGATTCTCTATGCACTACTTGTAATAATAACCATGGGACTCCTACCATGACGACGGGGAAGATTCAAGCATGTGAAACTATGAAAGATTCAATACTGGAGAACAGTAAATTTGCATGTGAAGTCACTATTCTCCAGTACCGTCAAACTTGTAGTAAGGGCCTATCTCTAAAATTGCACAATAAGCTATAAACCAATGTACAAGGCATCAACTGATAAAGATGAGCTGAGTTGCACCCTAAAACCACCAAGTGTTTTCTAGCAAAACATCATAATTGCATGGCTGAACTGAAATGAAAATTTTTAAAGATCATACATATAAACGTCATGCCCACTTCCGACTCCAGAATGACTTCTTTATATATGAGATAGTTCAAAAGGCTAGAAAGACCAAACAGAATAGACAGCCTATCAGAGACAGTGACAGCATCCTAGGGTGCATCCACTAATTCCAATTATTATTCACAGAAAAACACAGTAGCAAACAATAAATGGCACTTGCAGTGGCAGCTGGTGAGCTGTGAAAGTGGTGTGGCGTCGTACCGTTCAGAAGTTCATCCATTTTTGTTTTTCAAAATTTGCTTTGATAGTTCCCCATATGTTAAGAATTACCTTCAGTGTGCCAATGCCAGCATTTTGTTATGATAAGAATTACATACAATATTCCAGTTCCAGAATTTTACTACTGATACTGTTCATATACCATAGGTGGCCGTATGTCAAAAATTACCTTCAGTATTTCAGAGCAGCATTTCATCATGGTTTACTTTGCCTGACCATCCCATCAGCCCCAATATGTCATGGCTGCCCTCTCTGAGATAAAGAAATACATCCAGTATGACAGCACTAGCATTTTAACTGTTATGTGTTGCACACCATAGTGCAAGTGCCATCATTTTATCAATGGGACCCTTATGCCAAGAATACCTTTCAGTATGTCACGGCCTGCATTTTTCACATAGTGGGAAGCAAGTTGGCAACCGATTGTGAGTTATCTCATATGGTTGTGCGGGGGGCACAAGCAATAACAAGGACAGTTGTGTTTGCTGTCAGGGAAGCGCACTGCTTTAAACATGCATTATGCAGGATACCCTGAGGGTGATTTTGTGGAGGAATGGCGCTGAAGCCTGTAAAAGGCGCAAAAACCCGAATTGCGGTAACAGTCCCTGGGACAGGAAAAGCAGGAGCAAGTCATGAAAATCCATCTGGGAGTGGCGTCGAGTAGGTGTAGCTGGTTTGAACCAACCATCTGGTTTTGTGAGATCCCAATCTCTTAGAGAGGCCAATACCGCCACAGTCTTCCGTCCGGCCTAAGCTCACCATTGTAGATCTGCTAACCAAACCGCACAAATATGTGGCTGCCTGGACCCCCCTGAGCCCAAGAGGGGATCGAGTCCGCAGGTTCTGAGGCCCATTGTACTGGTCCAGACCCTGACCCTTCTGAGCTGATTTTGTTTCAAGGATAGACAGGTGCTGATGCAGACTCAGCTATTACTGGATTCACCTGCTGGGGACCTTCTGGAACTGCACCCAAGGGGACTCTCATCTAGCCCTTCACTGGAGCAACCTCCTACTTCAAATGATGAACTTTTTCGCCTCGCTCTTGCCGCTGGATCTCAGGTCAGTGCGATTGACTTTAATGTTGTTCATAGGGTTAATGTAAAAACTGGGTCATTGTTGGTGGGGGATGGCGCTCAAGTTCCCCTGCCCGCTGAAGTGCAACATACCCTTACAGTAGCAGCTGATAAAACCAGCATGGGAACTG
Source organism: Calotriton arnoldi (assembly GCA_963921515.1). Taxonomy (NCBI): domain Eukaryota; kingdom Metazoa; phylum Chordata; class Amphibia; order Caudata; family Salamandridae; genus Calotriton; species Calotriton arnoldi. Next base: position 16,866 of record CAWUFW010002250.1, read on the forward strand.
GCAGCCTTTCCTCTGGTGGGAGAGGTTACATGGAAGGTGCTGGTGTGGATGGGGGTGTTGACTTATTAACTGCAGTCACCACAACTCAACCCACGTTTGGGCCATGATTACCTAAATCAGGAGAGGCTCTAGGCTTTAAGACCAGGCCGGATGAATTTTCTGAAGATTGCCCAATTAAGAGTCTGAGGAAGAAGGTATTGATGATAACGATTACACAAAAGGAGGGTCATAATCTCAATAACAAGAATTCGGAAAAGACTCAGGGCAAGGGCAAAGAGAGTTTCAGTATGGGTAAGACCAGGTCAGACCCAGAAATAGCAGAATATTTTTCCGCTTTCAAATGTGTCACATAATGATTCTGATACCTCCGAGAATGACTCATTAAGCAGTCTTGTAATGGATGTAACTAATTCATCCCATTGGTCAGGAGGTGGGGATGGAAATATGTGGTCCATCGAGCGGAGACTACCACTAAAAACATCTAGGAAGAGAGGTTTGAGGAGCGAGCTGAAATAGGCCTACTGGAAAACTTAGCATACCCTCGTGAACATATCAGGTCCTACTGACGGGTCTCCAACGGCCCTGGGGTCAGTGGAGGGGGAATCCCCCAACTTTAGAGGCAAATTATCATAGCACACCGGGATGAGACTTGTACTGACAGTCGAAGGGCTCAGGCAGCTACAAGGAAACTGCAGGGTACAATACAGAAAATCTACAAAACTTGTTCCAAGATATCAGAAAGAATGTCTGCAGTGGAGGGCCCTGCAGGTGTATTAGAATCTGATCTCGATTCTGTGAGGGAACATATTGTGACATGATTCCCAATTTGTAGATGTAGTAAGGAAGCTGGGGGTATTTGAGAACTGCCAAAGGCGGGACATTTTAGGGGTCATTAGGACTGAGGAGGGTGCAGAGGGTGATCATATGAGGGGGTTTGTGATTAACCTGTTCCAAGGCGCTTTCCCAGAGCTAACATGATGGAACTGGGAGCACAAGATACAACGAGTGCACAGGTTTTGTCTCATGATTAAGCAATCAACCCAGGGAGATGCATCTGCCAATTCAAAACCCACAGCCATTAGCCTTCTTTGGCAACTTCCTCCACAGGCAAGCTGTTTTTGAAAAAGCGCACCCTGACTCACACCGGAGTGCAGATGGTCCCTCTTTTTTTGTGAGACCCGACTTCTGCCATATGACCGTGGAGCAAAGATGGAGACTGCGTCAGATGATAAAACCCCCATTATTGTCTTTGGAGATTTAAATTGCCACATGGATACAGTAAGGCATCAACATGGCATATGTTGGACAGAAACCAAATGTTTTAAGGGCAGTACAGCGTCTTATGGAGCTACATGGGCTTACAGACACTTGGGCTCGATTGAACAGCTCGGATCCTGGGTTTACTTTTTTCTCTTTTCCTTATAGGAAGTAGGTGCGCATAGATGCGATTATACATTTGACAGGGCATTACTTTTAAATCCTGACTACATCAGTTATATCAATGAATGGATGCCATAGTTTTTGAGTAGGAACAGGTATAGTACATCGGTAATCGTATGGAACGCTTTGAAAGCTGGTATCAGAGGGGAAACACTTAGCTTTGGCATCCGCAATCAGAACGGCCAGGCCAGTAAAATCATGGAGTACTATAATGAATTGGCCAGCCTGGAATTGTATTATGTCAGGATAATTATGGGAGAGCAAGAGGAACATGAGATTCTCCAAAAGATTGAAGCAGCCGAAGCGGGGATCAAAAGTTTTTACACATGGAGATTTGCGAAGAAGCACTAATTACACAGAGCAGAGAGCTATGAATATAGCTAACGTGTTGGAGGGGTGCTGGCCTTAAGAGCATGGCGGAAAGAAATTCAGAATGCTATTTATGCTATTCAAGACAGGCTTGGGCATATAATATGGTCTGGGGTATTTACTATCAGTGTGTTTGCGGAATTCTTTCAAGCATTGTATCAGAAGGATTTGGCCCCTCTGTTGGACTTGATTAAACAGTATTTAGAACAAATTAGCCGTGCAATCCTATATGAGGGCGAACAGGCAGATCTCGACTCCCCTCCTATATCGGAGGAATTGGAAGAGATGTTTGACTCTCTGGCAGTTGAGAAGACGACTAGGCCTGATCAGATCCCCTTAGAGTTTTTTTGCATATTTTTCTCTGTTCTTTTGGGGGATATGGTCCCAACCTTCTTGGATGCTCAACTGATACTCTCTGTCCCAGCCTCTTGGACAACTATCAACACTGTTTTTTGTTTTTTTTAAAGGGGAAGCCTTCATTAAATCCAGGCTCTTATAGACCACTCTTGCTTATTAATAGTGAAGTTAAAATCTACTCAAAGATACTGGTGACGCAAGTAGGGTCATTGCCAAATTAAATTCCCCTTGGCAACATGGCTTTGTTCCAGGTCGGAGTACGACAGATCATATAAGGCAGGAAATTACGCTATTTGATATACCTGAGGTAAGGAAAACTCTTTTGGCAAGGATACCACTCGATGCAGATAAGGCATTTGTTCAGGTCACTTGAGTGCACCTTTTGGAGGTCACCAACAGGTTCAGTTCTGATTTCAAAACTGCCATACAGAAGTTATATAGTAGCCCTACAGGTAAACTCCAATTGGTGAGAATGGAGTATGACATTATCATGATTACTAGAGGAACAAGGCAGGGATGTCCCTGCTCTCCTCTTTTATTTGCACTTTATATTGACCCCTTGTTGCAAAGATTAGTGAATAATGTAGCTATCGGTCCATCGAAGGTCAACGGCTTTACCACCGAGATATTGACTCATGCCGATGTCATTGCTGTAATCACTACGGACCATGAGCAAACTATTCATGAGGTAGAAATGGAGGCTGCTCGATTTGGCAAAGTCTAGGTTTACTACTTAAATGAGGATAAGACCCAAATTGTGTGTAACAATGATATTTGTCTTCAATACTATTGAAGAGACAGACAGTGCTACTTACCTGGCAATTAATATTATGGCTAAAAAAGAATACATTTCATTAAACTGATTCCTTACTGACTACACCCTTACTGACTAAAATTAAGAAATGGCGCAGATACATAACCTCCATCTAACAATCATAAGGCGGTGCAATTTTGTTAAAATGTTGTCATTACCAAAAGGTTTTTAGCTATTCAGGGCAATTCCTTTAGAGATAGGACAAGCATGATTTAAGAAGCTGGATGCTATTTCTGAGAAATTTTATCTGACAATATACAAGGGTAAGAAGAGCCCTAAAATATTTAGTGTTGCCATTAGACAGAGGTGGCTGAGCAGTGACCAATTTTAAATAATAATATTGGGCATCTATGCATGTATATATATATATTATATATATTTTGTTGTCACCGGTCAGTGCGGTACGGTATTTGGCCTACAGAGACTGCCAACCATATATGAATTAACTGTAGATAAAGATGCTAGAGATTGTCTGCTAAAAATGTTAAAACCAAGCTATTTAAAAAAAAAAAAAAAGGTTGATTCATAATGATCAAGGCAGCATGTACAATTTGGACCAGATTGAAGGGTAAACTGAGTATAGCTCAATATAGCTATTATACCCCATTTTGGCATGCCCCACTTTTTCCTTCAGTTTTTCATGATAAACACTTTGCAGTCTGGGAGCAAGGCAGTATCTGGAAAATTGGGGATAGTTTTCTTTCAGACCAAATGTGTTCCTTTGTGGACCTGCAGCAGAAATATGATTTGCCTAAACAAAGTTTATTTACATATTTGCAAAATAGGGATTGATAATAGTACATTTTCACTGGGGCAGGTCGCGATCATTCAGTCCCCGATTTCCCCCAAGGGTTCTAAAATTAGGACACTATACAGCGTGCCCTCATCTCACGGATGACTTAAATTTGCAACTTTAGAATTTGGGCCAGAAGACTAGATAGTAACCCAGGCAACATATTTCTCCAGCAGACACTGAATCTAGGTCGGGAGATTTTGCTATCTGCAAGGCTGAAGAGCTAACATTATGAGACAATATACAATTTGTACTATACTCCTTTGAAGTTGTTTAGATATGGAAAAATACCTGATTCTAGGCGCCCGTGCTGAGGAGTTAGTGAAGCTGACATTGTCCATATGTTTTTTACATGCATAAAGTTATCCACTTTTAAGAGTGGAGTTGGTGAATTCTTTAGCTCTACTCTAAACACTCGGATTCTCATTACATCACATCTAATGCTGTTGGTGGATGCTCAATATAGTATGGACAAGGGCAAATTGGATCCAATTTTTGTTCCCATTGCAGTAGCTCGATATGCAGTGCAGCGGCATGGCTGAATCTGGGCCCCTCTTCTTATCATGATCGGCTATCTAGATTTCTGTCAGTGTACATATATCAATGTAATGGTAAAAAGGGCAGGGATCAGGGGAGCTATGGTTTGGACGCCAGTGGCTAATTGCCTAGATACAATGAATTTTTGAGTAACCTTAATCATGCCTTTGATTGATCTGTTAGTACAGTGTACTGTTACTTCGAAATTTAGTTTGTTGTTTGACGTTATGGTTTGTTACAGCATGCTTGCCGGTTATATGAATATATAAATTATGGTACTTTTGTAAGTCTCCTTTTTCTCTTATTTCTTCTTTTCTTTCTCTTCTTTTTCCCTTTTCCCATTATCCCTTTTTTTCTGTTTATTAGAAGATGTGGAGTATTAATGAATTCATTGGTGTATGATTAATGACTTAATAATGCATCAAGTATGTATTTAACAATTAAAGTTTTCTGATTGGTATTCCTTTCTTCTCCATAAAAAACAAAAAAACAATATGTCAGCACCAGTATGTTAACTTGGGTGCCGTCATACACCCAGAATTATATTGAGTATGCCATGGACAGGGGCAGACTTAATCATAAGACATGCATACAAACCCACACTCATACTCCCTCCATCTCACATTAATTCTCTTCCTCCTCACTCACTCTAACTCACACTCTCTCACTTACTCATTCTCACTCATTCTCACTCTCACACACAAACGTATTCATACTTAATGGTTCTTACTCTCACTTACAAACACTTACGCACACTCACTGATCCGGTCCTGGTGCAACTGCACCTGCTGCACCATTGATAGTAAAACTGCTGACTAACTTTCACTCCCTCTCAAAATCTACATTACTTACTCCTAGCAGACTCACACTCCTTCACTAATTTCCTCGCACACTTTCATTTATTCATGCACACTCAAACTCAGATTCTCACTCATGGTTACTTTCATTGACACACTCAAACACACTCACATAACACTCTCACTCAATCTCAATCACTTACGAAAACACTCAAACACATACACAGAAAAACAAAACATTTTTTTAATTTTCCATGGCAGCAGCAATTCAATTCAGTTCAATTTAAGAGTTTTTATAAAGCGCTTGGCTACCGAGAAAGGGCCTTTCAGCGCTAACTTGCATCAGGTACAGAACGTGTGGATCTTATTTAACGGAATAGGGTGGTTTTTAGCAGTTTTCTGAATTTAACTTCTGATTCTGTCTTCCTAATATACGACGGCAGCACGTTCCAAAGCGTTGGTTGGAAGGAATGCAAAGGAACTCCCTCCCCTCCTAGCTCTTTTAACTCTGGGTACTGCAAAAAACTGCTGGTCAGTAGACCGCAGAGCTCTTGTAGGATTGTATGATGAGAGAGTAGGCTTTGAATTAACACAGGACCCATTCAACAGAGAAGAAATCTGGCACTGGATATTGGAACCTGCAAGCCATGATTCCTAACAATCAGTCAGACAGAGCAGCAACGCCAGGTTAGAAAAGGAAAAAAGACTACCCCAATCCTTGTCCCAGCATCTTGGTAGACTGGAAGCATAAGCCCTATAAAAAGCTGGGAAAGTGCTGAAGATCTTGCCCCTGCTGCTCTATGTGGCTACTCACTGCCTTCAGAGATGTACTGATGTGTGCCCTGATAGCCACATTTTAGCAGATATACTGTACTGCCTGGGGTATGTGAATTATTTCTGCTAAATAAAATGGATTATGTCTGTGTAAGGGTATTTTAGTTTATGCAGACATCCACCGACAAAGTACTGTGTTTTTAAGCAACACTGTAGATGGATCGACGCTCAGTCCCCTCCACCTATTCTTTTCATCAGGAGCCTGGAGGTGAGGCTAAGAATGCTGACCTGCACAATGTAAGTCATGTTTTCATGAAAACTACTGAACTAAATAATCAGCAGTGCCAGAAAAGGCGAGTGGCAAAATGAGGGGCCGAACAGGAGGCAGGGCTTTAGCCTAAAGTCACTGCTATGAAGCTGCCACTCGTGTTGTGCAGCACTCATATATGTGTTTGAGAAAGCTAGTATGCGTTACAAAGCTTGATGAATGTTAAAATGACTGTTTTTGTGCAATGGGTTGTGTGTTAAGTTTGTTTACTTAGCAAAAGTTCACTAGGCCTGGTATCAGGCTTCAAAATAAATAGTCGTTTTCGTCAGTATTAAGACCATCTGGTTTGTAGATATGAAGGAACATTTGATAGCTCAGGAAAAAGAAAATAATAATAATAACAAGATGCTCAGAGGCAAATAAGGAGTTTTTATGCCAAGGGCCTGATTTATATGCTAGCACTGTGTATACTCCGTCACAATGGTGACGGAGTATACACACCGCCAATATAATGGTTTGCTTGCCCAATTTAACTGTGGGTGGACTATAGGTTTGGCTATGGTGGTGACTACCCCATCACTGCCATAGCCAAACCTCTCCAATGGCCTGATGTAGTAAGGGCCGTCAGAGATTTGGATACATGTCTGCCCACCCAATCAGGATGGGCAGATATGTAGTCATATTTTTACTGTCCATCACCACCAGCCATATCCTGGTGGTAAGGGACAGTAAAAAGCAAATAATGCTCCCTCCACCAAGGAAGGTGACTCCCATGGCGAAGGGAGCATTACTTTACTTTAAAAAAGGAAATCCTGTTTTGGGAATTTCTTTTTAAAATAAAAACAGAAAACTGTTTGGTACAGGATTGTGTTATGCTGACACAGCCCTGCACCAAACAGTGAGATGCATTGACAGGAAAGGTGAGGGCGGTTTCTGCCAATGCATTATAAATTAGGACCTGCTTGGTGGTCATTTATAAATTTGCTGGGCGGTTCCTCCATCATGGGGATGGAGTAATTTACTCCGTCCCCATGGCGAAAAGGCAGGCCATCCATCAATATCTTAAGTCTTAATCATGTGATTTGTGTTAACATTAGCACATCTTATTTTTTATATAACATCAGGATTTGTGTGTGTGCGTATTCTAGGGGGGAGTCTGCAGTGGAGTCCTAATTATCACAATGTGAGAGCAAGAGATTCTCTACCAGGTCTGCTGGATTCTAAACTTCCCTTCACACCAGCAAGTGCCACCAAGGGAACGGTGTGTGAACGGTGTGTGAAATACCTGCCTGTTTTACTTTTCTCTGCAAAGGCAACTGTTACCTTTGGGGGCAAACGAATTCTATAGGGTGTGATCCCCAAAAAGGTGTTCTCATGAGACACTCCTCTTGTATGTGTAATGTGGTAATTAATCACATTTCTTACTTTGTTGAGAATGAAAATACAGTGGTTATTAGTGGTTGGGATCCTGGAAGCACACCTTTGAACTTTTGGCAAGGGGACAGAGGCTGCATTGTCTGCAAAGGGATGTTAGAAGTGTAACCATTTCCCGAAAACTGCAGTAGCCAAGGTTTTGTCTGATTGTGTCTTTGGATAATATACCTATCTTCAACAATGTGTACTTTTATTCCAGTGTAGAGGCGACTGTATGGGCAGCTGATTATACTCACCACCACAGCGATGTCATAATTTGCAGCCTCTTGTCTCCACCAACCTCAATGTTGTCATAGTCTTAAATTATAAAGCCAATGAGTCTTGCAAGTACTTACAATTAGTAAGTTGTTTACCAGTGGACTTTGTAAAGAGCTCTTTCCTAACAAATGGAAGATCAAAAGGTTTCTTCGAAGTCTCAAAAGGTTACTTCGCCTGTTTAAGTGACTTCACCCTGAAACCTTACTGCTTTGCACATAAGAGATTCTATTTGACCTAATAAACTTTCCTGGCCATGACTAATGAAGGAGAAAGCTATGGCAAAGAAATAAATAACTTGAGATGGTACAACCATGTGCTGAATCCACATGGCCAACAGCAATAGTAACCTACAAAAATACCAATGGTTTGATTTTTGTGTGAAATCATTAGCCACAATGAAATCAGAAAGATGTGCATATTTTATTACTTCAGCCGGCAAGGATAGCTTTCTACAAAATGGTAGAAAAAATTGGCCTCCATGCCCATAGACTTAGAATTCAAGGATGACGGGTTTATCCCCCTTCTTGAACACCACAGCCATGCAAAGGAATGGATGCTGAAACAGGCTTCTATAGAAGAAACCCTTTTTAATAACAAATCTTGTGCTAGGTACTATCAAAGCCATGATTCTTCCTACCTCTTTACATTCACCCTCAACACGTTTGCTTTTGACACACAAAGAACTTTTCATCATCATATATAACTTTATTTCGATCATAGAGATCTTAAAAAGTACACAGCACCAGGCAAGTTTAAAACAATAAACAAGATAAAAAGCATTGTTAAAAATAGACATGATTACCCTACGATACAATATGTTGGTTAAAAAAGGATAAAGAAACAATTCATACAATGCATTTAGTGCGCTAAATCCATAGTGCGTGCCAATATTTAGCCAACCAGAATACTGTTGCCCTGCGTGTGTCAGTAAACAAAGTTCTCAGCACCTCCAGATAGTGGCCTGGACCAATCAGTCTACAATGGAATAATCCACTCGCCCCCCAGATTTTTGTAATAGAGGCAAAAAAATAACAGGTGGACTATAGATTCTGGGCTGGCTTTACAAGATGGACAGAGGTCATCCAGGGAGACATTCCGGCTCCACTTGCTACAGAATAGTTTGGTAGGCAAAATCTTTTAACAAAATTGTATAGTTTGCATGCCAAGGGAGGAACAATTTCATCAATGGTTTCTTCATATCTTGGGGCATATTTAAAATCTATAAAATCCCTAGTCAAAGTACCCACCAAATTAGTTGTCTCCTTCTCTGCTTATGTTTCCCAATATATCGCTTTGGCCCTGGCCTTTGATATTAGGGACAAGCTTTCAGGATTGGACCAGTACACCTCCATCCCTAGTCTCCTAAGTAGATCTCTCAAGGAGCTGAACCATAGGATGGAGGTTACATGGGGCTGATTCAAGAGGCCAATTGCCACTGCTCGGTAGGAAGCTAGCTCCTCAACGGACCACAAGCGATGCCAAAACATTAATAATTTACAATCTAACTTGCGTGCCAGTTGTCTTTGGGGAAATCCAGATACAGTGGGGTTAGAGGGCTACTGGGACGTAGATTTAGAAGAGATCTTAAATAACGATTTTCTACAATGGTGAGACAATTTGTATTCCCACTACCCCACAATTTCACCCCATAGAGAGCCCACCCCTAGAGATTGAAGGTTGTACATTTCTAGTGCAGGGGTCACTTTCCTGGACACTGTACTTTTGTGTATATTACATATATGGGCAGTCTTCTGGATTAACGACAACTTTACTTTATCAATATGGGGTGCCCAGTTCAGGTTAGATGTTAGGCGGATACCCAGATAGTCAAAAGCAGATACTTGCTCCAGAATACTGTTTCCTACATACAAACATCTTTTGGATGGATTTACATTCCCTTAGAGAAGATCATATATTTTGTTTTGGCCTCATATAATACCAAGCTCCGCTCATTGCAAAATCGTATCAAATCATTCAACAATAATTGGAGGCCTTGAGGGGATTTTGAGATAAGTAGGGTGTCGGCGGCAAAGAGGAGTGCTGGTACTCTTTTCTTGACTATTTTAGGGGCGTCACACACATCCCTACCTAAAAAATCGACCACCCCGTTAATAAAGAGTGAAAAGAGGGTGGGCGCTAGCACACACCCCTGCCTCACTCCACGTTTGATTGGAAATTGCTTTGTTAGTTGATTATTCTCACCCCATCTGACTTGGGCTGCATTTGGAGAATGCAACCTAATTAAAATATTTAAAAGGTTGTGTGGTAGACCCATCTCTTTCAGGACTCTCCACAGGTTGGCTTGAGGTACTAAATCGAATGCAGACCGGAGGTCAACAAATGCCACATATAGCTTCCCATCTTTAATAGCCACTTCCTTCCAGTAGAGACAAAGAAACCGAAAAGCCTGGTCCAATGTACTAATGGTGGCAAGAAATCCAGCCTGGTAATCACTTAAAATGTGGGACTCTGAAATCCAGTCCTTGATCCTAGCCAGTACCTGCTTGCAGAACATTTTCTGCAGGGAATCGATGAGGCTTATAGGTCTATAGCTGGCAGGATCGGCTCTATCGCCCTTCTTATAGATTGGTATTATTTCTGCTAGCTTCCACGATGGCGGGATATCCATGCACGATGTAATGGCATTCGTTAACATGTTAATGTACGGGCCCCAAACAGTTGGATCTTCTCTGTACAGATCATTTGGGATTCTATCAGGGCCAGGAGCTCTGGCAGGAACACAGGAACGAATCGCTACCTGAGTTTCTTCCAGAGAAAATACTAGAGCTTTATCTGCTCCAGATAGAGCCACCCCCTCCTTTCGATAGGGTCCTCTACCTCCAGGTAGCCCAATGCATAGAGACGTTCAAAATGGGACACCAATTCTTCAGGCTGCACTGTGAACTCCAATACAGTAATTCTACCACTGTTCCCATGAGGCACAGGGTCAAGACTGATTTGCATATAGCTGGGTCTGAACTGAGGTGGCGAAGTGAGCTAAAGAATGATGATGGATTCAACCCAGATCTGTGACTGGGGGTGAGTGTCTGAAAAGTTTCAGCGCTCCGTCCATCATCTCCTTGTGTTTGCTTTGTTCACCCTAAGTTGGCAGGGTATGCCCAGACGTGGGTCCCTTGCTCACTTTGCCACTGGATTCAAGCTAGCCTGGCTGATTAAGGGTGTTACCCAGAAACCGGTCCCAGGATGCTTGTTTCCGGTTCAGGGAAGACCTGGCTTGGCAGTTCGGGCTGGACTGTTCCCATGAGGCACAGGGTCAAGACTGATTTGCATATAGCTGGGTCTGAACTGTGGTGGCGAAGTGAGCTAAAGAATGATGATGGATTCAACACAGATCTGTGACTGGGGGTGAGTGTCTGAAAAGTTTCAGCGCTCCGTCCATCATCTCCTTGTGTTTGCTTTATTCTACCATCAAGCCATTGGGCCGCTTTTTTCCAGAAGGACTTGGAGTCTTTACATGTCAGTGCCCTATGTAGGGAGGACCATAGGGAATCTTCCCAGTTCTTCTTGGCAAGCTCTAGAGCTTGCCTGTACCTTGCTCTACAGACCACTATATTTGGGCGCACATTAGATTTTATTGCCCGTACCAGGTCCCCCTTGGTTTTCCTGTAGTCTTGATTATACCATGCTACCTGTGGGGGATGTATGACGATACCACGCATGCATTACATCGCATGCCATTAGAACGCGGTTTTAACAATGCAAGTCGTTACAACGACTTGCGTCACACCTTTGCTGTTTCTTATCTTCGTCCAGTTTGAGCTCCTTGCGCAGTTTACCCAGCAGGTCCCTAATCTCATTGTAAAGGAGTTCATGGTGGATACCCAATTTCATGGTTGCTACGTCTTTAGGGTATTTGGCCAGCTCTTCCACCTCCATGGAAACTTTACCTTTGGCTATTTCCAGGGCCCTTGGATGTTCCTCCACCCAGTCCCATCTAATTGTTCTCTGATTGTTTGAAATAGATAAGTCCCCCAAATCAGACCTACTCCTAATATCAGGTTCAGATTCACCCGGTTTTAAAAGGGTGAGAACAAGGGCATTGTGGTCACTGTCTGATCTTTTGGCCACTGACATGTCATTGACAAGGGGCCAAAGTTTGTGGGCGACCAAGCAATAATCAATTCTGCTGGCATATTCAGGTATATTAAAAGTTAGTTCACCCTTTAAATCAGATTTCATTCTTCCATTGGTGGCTCTCAAATTATGCTGTAATGTAAAAGCCAGCACCTGGCCTCCTCTATTTGACCATGTAGCTGGGGGAAGATCAAGCTGTGGGATTTGCCACATGCAATCCCACTCCTCAGTCAGATCTAGTGGAGTGAGGGTAAATGGTTCGAAGGTACAATTAAAATGACCAGCTACCAGCGCTGGAACATTATCTGGGAGTTCAGACAGAGCATGGTCTAGGGTACGAATAGTAATAGTTTCCTCAGAGCCCCAAGCAACTCTGTTATAAACATTAAAGATCCTGATTTTCCAACCACAGCGGAGTGCCAGATTTACTGCTAAAATATCTTGAGAATCTACATGGACCAACTTGACTTTGAAGCCAAGAGCGATTTTAACCCAAATTACTCAGCCTCCTGAGGGTCTCCCCAGCTCTTTCCTAGTGGCATTTAAACAATATGCGGAGAACCCATTTCTATGGGGTGTGCTCAGACTGCAGGTTTCTTGGAATGGAATCACATTGTGTAGATCGACAAAAGTACAACAGTCGCGGTCTACTAACAATTTGGTAATCCCTGCCACATTCCAAACCAGGACCTTTAAATGTCGGTGGGATACTTCGATATTACTTCGAGCGGAACTAAGAGTACTAGAAACTCCCCCTTCTACACTTGCGGGGGATTAGCTTCCTTTCCCTCCCTGGGCCCACATCTGGTAACTCACAATTAATCTCAAAGTTTGAGGCCAACTTTGGGAGAGAATAAGCTTCAGGATGATACATAATCGCATTTGGACCAAGGGGCCTTGCATTTTCATCTTGTGGTGGCAGTTCTCCTATCTGTGGTAGTCATCCCTGCCTTCCAGCATCACCTGAGATAGTTATGGGCCCCCTTTGCGAAGTACCCCTATATGTGCTGTGTCTGCCTTTCTGGTGGTCTATATCTGATGGTAATAGAGGTATTAGCAATGGGGATGGTACGAGAGTTGATTGACATTAGGCCATCAACTAAGGCCACGTGAGAGAAGCTAACTTTGACCACATCCTTTGGTATCCCCGGGAAGGATAATCTTTCAACAAGCTTGATACTGTCTCTTATGATTGACTGGCAGTGCCGGGTAGTCCTAAACCAGTAGGTGACCTTGTTCTTGAGTGAATCGAGGTCTTCATACCCATCCTTTTGAAGTTTGGGTACCTCTACTAGGTATATTACTGCTTTATTCCTTGGGTATCGGGTCTGCTATAGACACCATCCCTCACAACCCCCTTTCCAAATACTTCCCCAAGCCATATATAGTGGGACACCCCTCATCCAGTGGGACCTCACCTCTATCAAGCTCCCAACCCCCCACTCCCCCGGCCCTGCCCTGATGGAAACTTCTGGATGGAACTGGGTTGTTAGTGTAAAAATCACTAGAGCAACAACTTCTTGCACAGGGGGGGATGAGTGGGGTAGGCCAAGAACCACGGGCACTATGAGCGGGTCTAGCGCCAACCATTCTAAACATTCCCGCACAAATAACAGCAGCTCCCTTAGGGACACTAGTACGGGGTTCTGGGCTGATCTCTGTTTGGGTGATCTTGTCACATTTTGCTCTCCCCTTTAGGTCAGCAACCTCCAGCCTTAGAGAGACTACCTCATCTCTCAGGGACTCGATAATTGCTTTTAGAGCCTGCAACTCGCCAGCATAAACTTTACAATTATCACCATGGCCATTGAACCCTCCCCCTGGAGCCCCAGTCTCCTCCTCAGCAAGGACCTCAAATCTGTTATGGCATTCTACTTGGATTGCGTGCACCTCTGCAGAGCAATCCTGTGGCTCCCTATGGGATGAAGGGGGATCTGGTTCGGGATCAAAAACGGAGGGCCCGCTACTGGGGCCTTTCCCTTTCTCCTTATGGGAGTTCTTAAACATCAAGGGAATGTGCTTAGCAGATTTTTTGGCCGTAGGGGTGCAGGGGAGAGTTCCGCTGAGGCCCCATAATTGGAGACAGAGCTAGAGGGACTTCTTATTTGAGGGGAAGGCTGGGCTGTCCCTAGCTGAGTTATTTCGTGGAATTCGGTGAGTATAGACTCAATTCTATCCATTGCCTCATGGCAGACTGAACCCATAACCTTCTTTTTGGGACAAGACAGCCCAGGCTTTTTCTTTTCCCCATGGCTCAATGGACCTTCGGCATGCCCTCCAGGTGAACATATTATTACAGCTAGGACCAGCAATAGGCAAGGAAAAAACGACTTTCTTTACAACAAATGAGCCTAACAATAGGCAAGACAATAAGGCAACAAAAAAGAGAGCTCAGAATTAGTCCATATAGACAACGGGAGGAGCACGTGCACTCCCTCAAGTCCAAGGCCAAGTCACAAAACATGCCAAAGTCAAATGTTCCCAAACATAGTACACCTAAGGGACTCAAGGGCTCAGGTAAGGAGCGATTTCTAAACAGGCCACCACCAATTTAACTGGTTCAGTACCTTTCGGGCTTGCAGCACACGGGAGCACCCGCCAGACAGAATAAACTGACCAGCCGACCAAAGCCAAGGGAGGTGGCCCCCCGCCTCTTCCTGGCACTGACGGGCTTGGGACAGGTCCGCACGCGTCCAGCGCAGTGGGGCTTGATGATTGATTTTCATCCTCCAGGCGCAGAGAAGTGAGGCAAGAATGAGCGGTGGAGCCTGGGGGCTGTAGTCCGTGCACCCGGCTCGTAGCAGAATTTGTCAATGCCTTACTAAGGAGAAAAGGATCCAGCAACCTGTGTCTTGCATGGAGAAGATGTCCCCTTTTTAATCTCATGGACACCACTGTATCAGTTGTAATGTTTATTACAATTACCTATCCTCATTTCAGGGTCTGTGTCATGGACCCCAATAGGAATGGAAGCATTGGGGGTAAATAGAAGGAAGGGGCAGAGACAAGGGAGCAGGCTGTGATAACTGGTATAAGAAGACAAAGGCTCATAGTCCACTGGGTTAAGGTGGCAACAAGAGATCCAGACCCTAGGCAACCAGATTTGCCAACTGCTATAAAGCTGCTAAGCCCCGTGTCCAAGGTGCAGAAGGCGCAAGGAAATCAGCTGTAATCTGATACAAAAGTTAGTAGAAGGTAAGCTGCCTGAAGAGCTAGGAAGGGGAACCCAAATAGGGTAAAAGGTATTAGTAACTCATCTGCTGACTCTTGAGAATCAGCTGTTGCCCTTTAGGAGTCATGGTCATGACCAATGGGCCCAAACACGTCTTCTCCCTTTTTAGACTTAACCAAGCAGAGCCAGAGACAAAGGCTTTATGAGGAGGAGGCACCAAGTAGTCCACAGTAAGCTCTATAGAGGACTGTAGCAGAATCATTACCATGTCTGCTGTGAGTTAGCCTCTGCCACATACTATGACTGCCAAAAGGCAAGCAATGTGTACTGTTATTCCAGTGACTTCTTTTAGCAGAGCAATGTTTCAATCAACAATCAACATGCTGCTATGCATCACATGGAGACAGTGGATCTGAAATAGACCTTGTCATGTGGTCATATAACAGGGCCAAATAGGAACACCACCCTTGTACTTGCTTATGTTTTTACATTGCCTTCTTTCTTCAACACAATGACATTTAACACACATTTGCTTGCATGCTTGTGCAAGATAATATTCTCTGAATTAACTTTGCTTACATTTCCACTTCGTAGGCATATTATCATATACCTAGAACAATAGTGGCCTGACTTAGACGTTGGCATGGCAACATGGGTGATTTTTACTATAGAAATGACATCACTTCCTTATTTAGCCAGAGGAGAATTTTGCTGGCCCTGAGAGGTCTACCCATGCCAGAATTCCAGCCCAGCTGATTCCTGTTTACCTCCTGCAAGGGATGATGCCCAGCTCTCCACCAAGATGGGCACCCAGATGACACTTACCCACAGGTAACAGGGGAGTTAGATCACCCTACAGGGATTTGGCAGATTCACCCACCATAGGCACACTAGGATAGGTAGGTAGCGATAGGTTGGAGCACAAAATATAACAGTACTTATATGCAAACATATATTCTCTGTAACAGCAAAATGATTGAACTGTTTATCTTCTTCCTCATTCTCATTATGCTAAACACGTTATTCTGTTTCCTTCTATTGATCATTGTAGTGCACTTATTTTTACTCAAGAATCACACTGCCTCAATAAATATTGAAACGTCATGTTTCTTTCTTGTGTATCTCTTTGGTTATGCATGAGTTACCAAAAGAAAAGGTTCTAGATCCGTTACCATGATTTCCTTGGGGAGTCAGGGTTGTTATGTTTTGAGGTTGCACATTCTACCTGTTACCTTGCCTGGTTTGGGATGCGAATGATGCACTGTGAGCTATCAGGACTAAAGCCAACATATCCTGATGGTGTGCGTGGAATCAGTCCTGCCCAGTTTTGAAGTTTATGTTGTCCAACTAACGCACAGTTTTTACTGAGAAAGTGTAAGCCGTACGACTTGGCGCCGCCAACTATCTAGGTTGGGGTCTTATTTAATGGATCACCCGAGTAGTTTTATTTTTACACCAAAAGACCCCTACTCACCTATTGTATTCAGGTGTCCCACACTGGACACCTGAACACAATCAAATTCTACGTTCAGTACAAGCTGACATGCTGGCTTCAAAACATTTACACATGTGTTAACACCACAAGCCTGCTGATCCATATAATATGGGGTGCATCAGGATACACCTATGTCACATTGAATGAAGGAGACACTGTACCCATTGCATATAAATCGCACCTATATACAAATGCAGAAATGTGTTTTGCACCAACAGAAAAAATTCTGACTGCAATACAGACTGCTGTTGTGAGAGAAAGATCCTTGGCTCAGGGGAAACGCAAAATTGTTGTGACTCCAGTCTAAGCCTTAGAGGCTGGGACAAAGGCTAGCGTTCCTAAAGCAAAAGCTTTACATCCCGGATGGATACAACGGGCAAACTCTCTTACAGTCACAGATATAGATTACATGTTTGACTCTACACTGCAAACACAATCATACATGCATTATGAACAAGAATAGCCTCTGCCTAATGAAATCAGGCCTCTGCATCAGCATGATTACATCATCTATACTGACGGTTCTGCGCAGCCCGCCGCAGGGTCAAAGCACCGATACTATGCAGCGTGCGCTGCTGTAAAGGGTCGAATGCAGGATGGAGAATTCCATCCTCAAAAGACCTACATGCAGTCACTTGGTGATTGCACGGTGCAGCTGGCTGAACATAAAGCTCCAATTCTGGCCCTTGAGAATACGGATCCCGGATTCCCCACACTTATTGAATGTGATTCGTATTATTGTGTCCAGTCTTACAATGAGTACTTACACTACTGGATTTCAAAGGGTCCACGATAAAGCACAAGCTGCTTTGGGGACAGGTGGCCAAACTCAAAGCGTGTTTGCAACTGACTCATGTGATTCACACACTGAGTCATCAGCATGTAGGAACACACATTGTAGGGAATTACATGGCTGACAAAGCCGCAAAAGCAACAGTGCAAACTGCTGCAGTCACTGCAATCACTTGTTCTAGTACGAAGAAAGATGAAGACATCATGACGGCTGTCAACGCTGCCTAAGATGGCACTCACGGGGGCATGGCCAACCGCCAGTAAAGATGGCCACACACTAAAGGAGCTCCGCAGCAGCCCGAGATATAATCTCTGAAAATCTGCCATCATCCGATGTAAAAATGGTGCAGCATGACCTCAAAGCGATAAAGGGGGCAGACGGAATGCAATTGTTCCCTTCCGGACGTGAGCCGAGCACTTGCAAGGGAGATTTGGGCAGAGCCCCTGTGAGCCGCACACTGGGAGAAAGGCCCAGCCGACTCGGAGCGGAAGACGTGTGCCGGAGCTGAGCCAATCCCGCTGCTGGACTGAGGGCCATGAGAACAGCCGCTGCAGGCCATCTGTGATCCTCGACCAGAGCGGGGAGGTGCTTCGTGGGACGACACAAGCTAAGAGGTAACCAGGCCTCGAGGGTCTATTGAGGCCCGGCAGCGAAACCCAACATGACTGCGATGGGAGAGTGGGCCGACGATACCTTCCCGCTCTCTCCCCCATCCCTCACTTTGGCCGCTGCAGCGAAAGATCCCCGCCTCTCCAGCCGTTGGTAACTGACTTCGCGGCTGACAGCTTGGGCAAGGGAGCAATTGCGGGGTCTGACTACGGCTCTGGTGCCCGGATACTGCCCGAGGACAGGGAAGCCAGTGGAGAGAGCCTGTATATTGCCCCAGGAGGGTAGGATCTTGGCTCCCAGGGGGTGAGGCTCAACCCCGGGGGAGAGTAACACAAAGAAGGGCTGGGGCCTACCTGAAACTCTGGAAACTACTGCACGAAGGGGTCCTTAGGCCCCAGAGGGAAGAAATCGAGGGCCCGGGATCGCGCACATCTCTGGGGGACGGGCCCCTCCCCACCCTCTACAGAGCAGCTGTATTCGGATTGACCGGCCCCGCGGAGACGGCGCTGCCGAAAAGTCCGGGTCCCCAGAAAAAGGGATGGTACAGGCCTGGTCTCCTCCCCAAGTAGCAATCACACCGGTGAAAGTCATATGATATCGGCGAGGGAGGAACTGGCGAGGTGGTATAAACCCAGGGAAATGGTTAGGAACTGTGGGACAAACCACTGCAAACGAATAAGCCAGCCAAGTATACAGTGCCAATGGCGGCGCAGGGGGACACTCTCCTGGGCCCTCAACCCTAGCCGGCGCCCCACTGCGCATAATCATAGAAAGAATATTTAACTACAGAGATCGGGATGTGATCCTGCAGGTGGCATGCACCCATGGCGACCTTCACATAAACAACGCGACTATACGATTTATTTCCAGACTTCACCTTGCAAGTGCAAAGCAAACAAGAAGCTTTGAAGCAGTGAAAAGAGCCCTCCGGAAAAAAGACATAAAATATATGATGCTCTATCCAGCCATACTAAAGATAATCAGCGAGGGCAAAACATAGCACTTTGATACCCTGGAGGCGGCCTGGGAGTGGGTGGAGGGATGGGGACCAGTGCATCGGAAGGGACCAAGAAACAAAGAGACCCGGAGGCCTAAGGGGGACAGTATCGGCCGAGATGAATACCAGCTTCAGAACAACCCGCCAGTGGCCGAAGGACCAGAATCGTGAGAACTCATGTTTGCAAATATCCACTAAGCTGTAATTTCAGTGGTACACCCATAAGTGTAGCACGCATGTCTGTCCATAAATGCACAGGGCCCGGGAGCTTGAAGCTTTCGGGGTGGAGGGATGGGGTAGGGGTAAACCTCCCCTGAGAAACAGTAAATACTCGAAGTTGCTGCACTAAGAGCCTAGTCATAGGAGATGTTGATGTAGGTTAACTTAGGAAACTCAATCTTGGTGTTGCCCGCCCCTACATTTAAAATTATTGAGGTTTATATTGTGCGACAGGCACTCTGCAAGTTGGGGGTGGGCATGTTGTAGCTCGTTAGGCAGGGTAGCAGGGAGGGGGCTGGGGGGGAAATTCTAGGGATTGTTCTACAAAAGAGTTCTTATGTTCTGTTTACTAATGCATCATTATGGAACTACAAGATTGAGGCTGGGGGAAACTATCCGTGCAACTTCCAGATTCAGGCTATCAGAGAAAGGACAGCTATCTCCCATAGGAGCACTGGTCCACTACAGACACCCCACACAATATGATGAGTCAAACAAAAATAGGAAGCTACACATATGGTCATGGAATGTCAACTGACTGGGCCATAATATTAAACACACGTTGGTCCTTACATATACGACGAAAAGCCCCTGACGTTATACTACTCCAAGAGATGCATCTTAAAGGCACCAGTTATAAAGTCCTAGACCGGTTTGGATATACATTGATCGCCCATTCTGGATATACAACAGACTCACAGGGGTAGGCATATTGCTCAAGAAATCAATCCTCTACATAGTACAACACACTTTGAACAACCCACTGAGGAGATTTGTGGCTGTGACAGGCTCATGGGAGGGTGAGACTCTGAACCTGTGGTTCCTCTACATCCCACCAAGACTACACACGGGAACTTAATCAGATCTGGGCCCCGCCCTCTTGGCCCTACCAACTGGCACATTGGAACTGGGGGGAACTGGGGGGAGACGTAATGACGTAATGGAAGCATCCCTGGATAAATTGAGTGGGGTGGGCCCGACTGGGGAAAGAGGAGTATTCCCATCCTTTGCAGAGGCAATGGGATTGGTCGACCTGTGGAGGCAATATAACCCCGCAGTCAGACAATTCACACACTTCTCCCCAGCACACAACTGTTCCAACCGACTTGATTATCTACTGACACACACAATTTCAGCCAATCGTTTCCGAGATGCAACGATTTATGCGAGAGGCATTTCGGACCATTCACCAGTGGGAGTGCATTTGCAGGGACCCCCAACACATAGACCATCGATCTCCAGAATAGATGTTTGGTATCTCCAAGAGAGGGATATGAAAGAAAAAATTAGCAAAGGCACCACCCAATACTTAGAAGAAAACCAAGGGACAGTCAGCTCTCCATGCATATTATGGGAAGCATATAAAGTGGTGCTGCGGGGCCAGGTCCTCGCTCTCAATTGGGGGAAACGGAAGGAGGAGCAGCAAGAAATTGAGAGCCTGGATTGGGAAGTCCTTGCATTACAGAAACAAGTTGGGGAGAGCGGACCAAAGACACTGTCCCATCAGATACGCCTAAAACAAGACGCGTTCCACGCCCTAGCAGAGAATAGAGCGAGAGCGTAGGCCCTGGCGACCCAGCATCACATCTACGATGTTGGGGACAAAGCTGGCAAACTCCTGGCCTTGTTGGAGCACCGAGACAGAGCGAAATCATGGGTATTGGAAATCAGGGACAACAATGGGGAGATCTGTAAAACGAATACAGAAATAGGGAGGCATTTGCCTCCGATCATGAGACCCTAATGCCCCCACAGACCCGGAAACAGCATTAGATAGCACTGAGCTACTACAGTCCCTTGACCTACAGACACTGACACAAGAGGACCGGAAAGACCTGGAATCGGATTTGATGGAAGAAGAAGTGGTTGGGGTAATAAGGTGATTACAGTCAGGGAAAGCGACAGGGCCTAATGGTCTCCCCCTTGAACTATTTAAGATATGCGCAACAGGAGTGGCAAAACCGATGTTGGCCATGTTTTTAAAAGTCCAAGAAGAGGGAAAACTGCTGATGGATCAGAGAATCGCCACAATAGTTACTATTCATAAGACAGGTGAACCCCCCCCCCTCAGTGCAGCTCATACCACCCGATTTCCCTCCTAACTGTGGAAGCTAAAGTGTTTGCAAAAATCCTAGCAACAAGACTTAGAGGGGTTGTCACGAAAATAATCCACCCAGATCAATCGGGCTTCATGCCCCATCGTAACACCCGATTAAATCTCAGATGCTTATCAAACAGAGCCACCTTTCTTAAATCGAGCGGTGGTGATGGCGCTAGACGCAACGATAACATTCAACAGTATGTTATGGAAATACATATTTACTGTGCTGCCACGGATGGTGTGAGAAGTTGGCCTGGTATATGCTATCCACTAATTAAAGTGGGCACCTTGCATCAGTACAAACAACCCTTATGGTGATTTAAGAGGTCAAAGATAACCTTAGAACGCTATCCAAGTGGTAGCTGTGGAGAGCAGCCTTCAGGCTTAGTCTTGAAGGAATGTTAAGCAGCTTGTTTTACCAGAATGCAATCTTATAGTATTGGTTAAATGACTGGAGAACCGCACAGTAGTTATTAATATAACACTCTCGAGTACGATACAGTATCTTCTACACGGAGATAATCACAAAGCACGCAATACTTAACTCCTTCCATGTGCACGACAGCCGGGAGCCGTCGTGCACCACAGTGCTCGTGTGTGCAGGATGGCTCCCAGCCGTCCTCGCACATGGCACCGGAAATCCCTCTGGTGCAGGCACCAGAGGGATTTCCTTTCCTCCCCAACAGGCTCGGGAGCTGGGGAAGAGCTTCCCAAGCTTCCGAGGCTCTCACCCTGACTTCTGTGAAATGCACGTTGCACTGACGTCATTTCAGTTTCACTTTCTATGTGCTCAGGGGGCTCTCTGTCCCCCGAGCATATAGAAAGATGGGAGAGGTATCATTGGAAAGGGGAGAATCTCCCCTTTCCAATGGTACTCTTCCCCAGTGGATCCCTACTTGGGGAGCGCCCCAGGAGGGCAATCCCAAAGCAGGGATCCACCCACTAGACACCAGGGAGGGGAGAGCGGCCCCTTGGACAAGGGCCTTTGCTCCCCCCAAATATTTTTGGGCCAAACAGTCTTTCTAGTAGCCCCCAATCTGCCTCCCCGGGGGGCAGAAAGCCCACTGGAAACCAGGGATTATTTTTGTATTGATGTAGGGGTGGGGGCTGCCCAAAATTGGCATGACAATGCCCCCCCAGAGAAATTCTAGTCTTTCTGCCCCCCAGGGGGCAGACGGGGGGCAGAAGCCCCCAATCTGACCCCCGGCGGAGCAGAAATCCCACTAGAAACCAAGGTTTTTTTTGTAGTGATGTAGGGGTGGGGGCTGCCCAAAATGGGCATGACTATGCCCCCACCCCCCAGAGAAATTCCAGTCTTTCTGCCCCCCCGGGGGGGTAGACGGAGGCAGTAGCCCCTAATCTGACCCCTGGGAGGGCAGAAAGCCCACTAGAAGCCAGGGATTTTTTTAAAATATGATTTAGGGGTGGGGGCTGCCCAAGATGGGCAGGCCAATGCCCTCACCCCCCCAAAAAAAATGCAACAGTCTTTCTGCCCCCCCGGGGCAGATGGGGACAGTAGCCCCTGATATGCCCCCGGGGGGGCAGAAAGCCCACTAGGCACCAGGGTTTATTTTAGTTTTTTATATGTAGGGGTGGCAGCTGCCCATAATGGGCATGCCAATGCCCCCACCCCAAAAACAATTACCACAGTCTTTCTGCCCCCGGGAGGCATATCTGGGTAGGGAAACGTTGGGGGAGCCACGCAAGCCATACCTCCCTGGACTCCCCCGGGTCTCTAGTTTTCAGAAATGTGTGGGTTTTCCTAGATGACCCCCAAGCCCGGGACCAAAACTCACGTGACCCCCCCTTGCAAAACCAGTTCGTTTTTGGAAACATAGGGGGCCTCTGCGTTTTTGGTCCCGGGGTCGGCAGCCATCTAGGGAATCCTACCAAACCCACACATTTCTGAAAACTAGAGACCCTGGGGAGTCCAGGGAGGTATGGCTTGCGTGGATCCCCCAATGTTTCCCTACCCAGAATCCCCTGCAAACCTCAAATTTTGATGAAAAACTAAATTTTTTCTCAAATTTCTGTGTGGGAAAGTTGTAGGATCACTGGGCTGACACAAATTTCCTACCACCCAGCATTCCCCCAGGTCTCCCAATAAAAATGGTACCTCACTCGTGTGGGTGGGTCAAGTACCCGCGACAGGCAAGGGCCCAAAATGTATTGTGGAGACTTCAAAATTACCTATCATAAAACGACCTGGGTTTGGTAGGTTTCCCTAGATGGCCGCTGAGCCACACAAGTCACCCCATCCTGGATTCCCCTGGGTGTCTAGCTTTTAAAAATGTATAGGTTTGCTAGGTTTTACTAGGTGCCGGCAGAGCTAGGGTTCAAAATCTACATCTAGGCACTCTGAAAAAAGGGTCAGTTTTCACTGTAAAAATGTGGTGTGTCCACGTTGCATTTTGGGCCGTTTCCTGTCACGGGCACTAGTCCTACTCACACAAGTGAGGTACCATTTTTCTCGGAAGACTTTGGGGAATGCAGGGTTGGAGGAATTTCATGGATCCACGCAGATTCCAGAACTTTCCATCACAGAAATGTGAGGAAAATGTGTTTTTTTTACAAAGTTTGAGGTTTGCAAGGGATTCTGGGTAACAGAACCTGGTGAGAGCCAGACAAGTCACCCCATCCTGGATTCCCCTGGGTGTCTAGTTTTTAAAAATGTATAGGTTGGCTAGGTTTCCCTAGGTGCTGGCAGAGCTAGGGTTCAAAATCTACAGCTAGGCACATTGCAAAAAAAGGGTCAGTTTTCACTGGAAAAATGTGGAGGTTCCACGTTGCGTTTTGGGCCGTTTCCTGTCACAGGCACTAGGCCTACCCACACAAGTGAGGTACCATTTTTATCGGGAGACTTAGGGGAACACAGAATTGTAGAGAAACTTATTACCTATTGACTTTTAATGCATTTCTGCCTTCCAAATGTAAGACAATGTGTAAAAAAGAAATCACTTTGAAAAATGTCCTATAATTCACATGCTAGTAGGGGGGGGCGTGGCCTGCAGCCGATGGAGTCGGACGCGAGCTGAGGATCTCCGACCGCTGCTTCCCCGTAAGCAATTATCCTGACCCCCAGACACAGCCGGGGGAGCTGGAATCCACATAGCGGGATGCCGGAATGAGCCGGTACTGGACAGCGGAGCCCTGAAGTGCAATTCCCCGGTCTGGCGGGCTCATGAGCAAGATGGCGGTCATGCTGTGACGGCCGCTGCCGCTCCTGCTCTACACCGCTGGCGGACACATGAGATCAGGCGGAGTCATCCACGCTGGTCGGCAGAGCCCTGCGAGATGCAGCGGAGGTGGTGAGGACACGGGGCACGCTACAGCCTGCAACCTGCCCACTTATGCTGAGCCGCTGCTACATTGGCGGAGACGACGACAAAATGGCGCCCAAGTCGCGGGCGCCCTGAAGCAACTACCGCGGTGGTCAGGCGACTGACTGCGGCGGATCCCACCTGGTCCCCTGGTGAGACTAGAGACTCGTGAGTACAGGCGTGGTGCGGGGGCATACAGCGGAGACCGTGGGGCACCTGCACGTGTGTGACGCCTGGGCTGGCAAGTGGCCCAGCAGCAGTGATTGGTGTGGCGGGAGCAGCAGTAAGTTGGCGCCCATATCCTGGTCAGCTGCGTGGACAACCAGTGGAAGTTAGCTGAGCCGCATCAGCGGAGTGCACCCGCCCATTGTGCCACCTCATATGGACTGTGAGTAGAGGTGCGCGGCGGGTGGCGTGCAGAAGTTCGCCTAAGCAGGAGCGGACTCCAGTGCCACGCTGTAAACCACTGTGAGTGGCTGGACACTGTGCGAAGGCAAGTACCGCTTCCCTGATATGGGCGGGAGCGGCGCTGCATCCCCGTAAAGCGCTGTGGAAGGTCAGAGCTGCTTCCAATTAACTCCGCCAACACCCGCACGGACGAGGACCCCCAGAGGGGTGGCAGAGCCTGTGAGTGTGGGGGACCGGTAGGGCAGAAGGCAGCGACACCGGAGCTCCCGCTTGTGAAGTGGCCCGTGCGTTGACCGAAGCCCTGCGACCCAGACCACATGGGTGAGGGCCGACAGAGACCGCTCTCTTACACGAAGCCCTGCATTCCCCAGGCGGCTCCCTGTGCGCCCTACCACCGCCGGAGAACTAGGCCCGGAACATTATACCCACATCTTACACGGGGCCCACCCCTAGGATAACCAGTCTGCTTGACACTAGCGAAGAGGCAACTTGAGATTAGAGTGAAGGTGGGCGCCCCTGAAGGAGTGGGGTTTTGTACATTGCTGACCTGCCCAGATCGTTGGTTGACCACTGAGCGAGGCACCAGGCGGCGGCAAAATCTGACCGAAAGCGCGGGCCTGCCCCTGGCAGCAGGGCGAAGCGGCAGCGGAATCTCATCCGTCACCACATTAGTGGGAAGGTGGTCTGGGAGATTCCCACGCAGCGTCAGGAAAGGTTGGTGGCGGTGAGAGAGTCAAATCGTCGCTAGCGAGGGGTGTATCCAGAACCTAGTGAGACAGTGCCACGCCTGCCCCCCGGAAACAGTACTGGTCTGCAAGAGCCTAGTGGGCTGTATAGCAGTGACCTTGACCCTACCACAGAGCATTGCGAGCACCCCAATTGGGGGCGTTGGGGACTAGAAGCTTCCTTTTGGACCGTCGTCACCTGGCACTGGTGACGGCCAGACGGCGAGCCGAATCATAGGAACATCGAGATGGGGAGAATGCAAAAGAAACGGGGGTTCACTGCCCTTAGCGTAGACGCTCCAGGGGCCCAATCCGACGTTGAGGACGAAGAGCTTGCGACAAGAGGTGATTCGACCCCCCGGAAACCCACATTGTCCGACATCATGCAGGCAATAACAGCCTCCAGGGAGGCACTGGAGGAGAAAATTGGTGCTATCGGCACAGACCTCAGCCTGCTAAAAGACCATCATCGCAAACTTAAGGACAGAGTGTCCAGTAATGAGAAAGAAATTAGTGGCCTTCCGGAGTCAGTTCACGAGATGCGCCGATCCCTCACAGACCTGGAAGCTAAAGTAAAAATCCTGGAAATTCGGGCCGAAGACAGCGAAGGGAGGTCACGAAGGAACAATATCCGCGCTATCGGGATCCCAGAAAAAATGGAAGGGACAAATATGGTTCGCTACTTGGAGGACTGGCTCCAATCTGAGGTGGCTCCGACGGGCCTGTTGCCCTTCTACGCCCTGGAGAGGGCACACAGGGATCCAGCTAAGCCTCCAAAACCAGGGGCTCCTCCCAGACCCATTGTGGCATGCCTGTTACACTTTCGGGACAGAGACCACATCCTACAAAGTGCCCGCCAAAAACAAGAATTACGCATTGACAATAGTACTGTTATGATTTTCCCAGATTTCAAGAGGGAGGTCCAACGGAACAGAGCGTCCTTCACAGCTGTCAAGGCCAAACTACGACAATTGCACCTGCCCTATGCAATGTTATTCCCCGCTCGACTCCGGGTGGCAGACCCAGCGGGAACTCGCTTCTTCCATACGCCGCAGGAAGCCTGGGACTGGCTCGAGGCCCGTGGATCAGCGGATCACCGGGCCTCTGTTCAGAGCTCCCCGCAGCAAAGCCCCCGCAGCCATAAGATTGGATCCAACGCCCCCTCGCCCAGGGAGCTCAGCCTCGAACGCCGCAAAGCACTGAAGGCGGTGGTGACACACAGTCAAAAAAGTCCTCGCCCATCCTCGAGCGGGAGCGGACGTCGCACGGACAGATCGGAGACCTCGCTGGACCGCAGCGACAGCCTGGGAATAGACTTGCCACAGGTTACGCCCCAAACGGCCGACGACCTCATGTAAGGGCCTTGGTGAGGTGGCAGATGCAGTGGATCCCCGGGGCCGGCTGTCCACATGTTACTGGTGAAGTATCCATGAACCTGAGGCTTTCCCCCATTGAACTATGGGTAATGTTCAGCAGGTCTGGGACTTGTTATCTAGGTCAGTTACTGGGGAGGCGGTGGTACGGGTAATTAGCACGTACTTGTCAGGTGACCACCCTTGCCACTATCACTGGATGATGGTATGTTTTGATACTGTTTGGATGGGGACTCTTTTTTGGATACCTGTCCTGGGGAGGGGGAGTTGGGGATGTTCTTGTAGTTGGGGACTGTCAAGGGGATCCAGGCGTGTCACGGGGGGAAAGTTATTTAAAGAGACCAAGCATAGGCAACAACAATGGGACCCCCATTAGGCTTGAACTGTCTCTCGTGGAATGTGAGGGGGATGCACTCCATGATCTGGCGCCATAAAATACACTCCTATTTGGTGCGCAGAGGCATTCAGATCGCATTCCTTCAAGAAACCCATCTGTTAGCAAAGGAAGGGAAGGCGTTGCAACGCCGGTGGAGGGGGCAGGCTTATTATCTTCTTAACTGCAGCTTACTTGCGCATTTTGCACTTCTCTCCCGCCGGTCCCCGTTCCACCGCAGCGTGTGCTGTTTGAGTGGAGGGACGTGGCTCCACCCTCTTCCCCTTCACTTCCGCTACCGGGGGCATTACATAAGCAGTTGGGCTGACCGTCCGCGCAGTGGTAAGGTGACAGCGCTCTGCACGGCGAGGCTCCCACTGTTTATTTTTAGTCTGCACTGATTTTTATGATGAAATGTTTTGTAGTGGTGTTTTAAATTGAAAGCTTCTATTATTTTATCTTCTTAACTGCAGCTTACTTGCGCATTTTGCACTTCTCTCCCGCCGGTCCCCGTTCCACCGCAGCGTGTGCTGTTTGAGTGGAGGGACGTGGCTCCACCCTCTTCCCCTTCACTTCCGCTACCGGGGGCATTACATAAACAGCATGACTGACCGGCCGCGCAGCGGGCGCGCCAAAGGCAAGCCCGTCTGCGCCCGTCCGCGGCCGGTTCGCGTCCAGCGCCAGCCATGCTGCCCGTTTGCAGGCTAACAAGGTAACCCAATGGTCTAGAATGGATCTCTTGGCCCTGAACGTTGCTACATGCCCCAAACCCCACGGCTATGACCCAATGACAGACACCCCTTCCGGTTTTTGCACGGATTGTAACTGGGTGCCGGGTGACCCTAGCTTAAGGGATGTTAAAAGGGAACAGAGTGAGTCGCTTGAACAGATCAGGGCATGCCTAATTAATTGCAGATCCTTCTCAAAGCATGCAGAGGATCTGTGGCTGTTACTGGCAGGAAATGAATTTGAGATCATGTTTTTAACCGAAACATGGCTGAAAGACGACACCTTGGCCGCTGTGGCATTAGCTATGCCTTCTGGGTTTAAAATATGTTGCGGAAACAGGAAGGGTGATAAAAGAGGAGGGGGGGTTGCGATTATTTTTAAGGATTCTTGGGACATAGTTTCCTCAGCATTACTGAATATGGGCGTGGTTGAGGGCCTAAATTTTTGTATCAAGACTAGCCCCACAACTTCGTTCTCAGGGCTGTTGGTGTATAGGCCTCCAGATTGCTTACCCACCATACATATGGAACTATGCAACTATATTGCACTGAAATCCCTCCTATTTGCCAATTACACTGTTTTAGGGGACTTCAATCTTCATGTAAATGATCCCACTTGTGCGCAGGCCATGCAGATGGTCTCATCACTGGAAGGCGCAAATCTGCTTCAACTTGTTAAATTCCCTACCCACAAAGCAGGGCATACTCTTGACCTGATATTTTCTAATATCTCGTCTATGAAAACTGAAGTGCCAATCCAGGTGGTTTGGTCGGACCATTTTCTTATTTCTTTTATTTTCAATCTGGCAAAACCTGATATGCCTGAGAGTGCCAGATACTACCTAAAAAGAAATTGGAAGAAACTGACAGCTGAATGCTTAAGTCCAAATCTGTTAGCCAGCCGCCCACCTTTATCTTTAGACCTTAATGTTAATACGTTGGCTCTTCATAATTGGATTGCTGCCGCAGTAGAAGCTACGGCACCAGCCAGAATGACTAAATCCATGAGGAAATCGCCCTCTGCTCCATGGTTCTCTGAGGAGCTTAGGGCTATGAAAAGCAAGTGTAAGCGCTTGGAACTGCAGTGGAGGGTGGATTATGATGCTTCTGTCAAAATGACATATAAAAAAATCATTGAAGGTATTGCACAAATCCATGAAGGAGGCCAGGAGAGATTATATCGCCAAGAGTATTGATAACTCCGATAGACCGGACAAGGCTGTCTTCAAGGTGGTTAACTCTTTTCTCAAACCCCGCGAACTGATAATTGACGTCCGACCCTCCCTGGCACTCTGTGAGAAAATCTCTACCTTTTTCGATGGAAAAATAAGCAAGGTCTACAATTCTTTTTCTGCCACGACGGCTATGGTTAAATCTGATGTGGTAGCCAGGACACTGCCCTTGCCTCTCCTTTCTGAATTCAATCCTATTTCTCAGAAGGAAGTATTGTTTGCAATACAGAGTTGCAAGTCAGGCTCGCCGGACGACCCATGCCCTCCTAAACTATGGAAAGAGTTGGCAGACTCCACCTGCGAAGCAATGTCCAAAATATGGAACAATTCACTCTCTTTGGGCATCTTCCCTGATTTATGAAAGCACGCCACTTTACTTCCACTTAAGAAAAAATCCAGTGTGGATTCTGGGGACTTGAACAACTACAGACCTATCTCTCTGCTGGCAGCCCCTGCAAAAATGCTGGAAAAGGTAGTGCAGCGGCAATTGGCCAATTTTATCGAGAGCCACAATATCCTGCACGACACCCAATCCGGTTTTCGAGCTGGGTTTAGCACAGAGACAGCTCTATTAGAGGTAGCAGACTCAATTAGAATGGCATTGGACTCAGGGGCATCAGCTATGCTGGTGCTCCTGGATCTTTCAGCTGCATTCGACACCGTTGACCATTCTATACTGATTCAACGGCTTTTTGACAGCGGAGTGAATGGCACAGCCCTGGTTGGTTGAAGTCCTTCCTCCACTTACGGACGCAAAGGGTGGCTCTACAACCATATCAGTCCACCCGAAAGCATCTATGGTGTGGGGTCCCACAGGGTTCGGCCCTAAGCCCACTGCTGTTCAATATATATCTGGCCCCTTTATTTACTCTGATAGCCAACTGGGGAGTTAAGGCAATTTCTTATGCCGATGACACCCAGTTGGTTTTCCCTTTTAAAGATCAGTCCGAAGATTCTTTTAAGAACTTCAAAGGCTGCTTAAAAGATATTGCAAGCTGGATGAATAATAATAAACTTAAATTGAATGCAGATAAAACTGAAGTTCTGTTCTTCGGCAAAATCTAGCCTCCGGCAGCTGACCTGTGGTGGCCTGTGGAAATGGGCTTGCCACCGGCGCCAGTGGAATGCGTTAAAAATTTGGGTGTAAAATGGCAGGCTGACCTATCTTTCTCTGCCCAAATTCAGCAGGTTACTTCTGCTTGCTTTAATAGTTTGGGAAATTTGCGTAAGTTTATACACCTGCTGCCTGAGAGCTGCCGTCGGTCCGTAGTCCACGCCACAGTAACTGCCCGCCTGGACTACGCGAATGGCCTCTATATTGGCTTACCGGCTTACCTTGTCAGGAAACTCCAAATGGTCCAAAATGCGGCTGCGAGATTAATCAAACGTGTTCCTTTTTTCGGCAACACATCTCTCCGCATATTCGAGAATTACATTGGCTTCCGGTAGCCAACAGAATTAAATTCAAGACCTTGACCCTTGCCTTCCGGGCCTTCCATGGTACGTGTCCTTCGTATCTAAAACAGAGACTGGGTGTTTACACGCAGACACGTGCTCTGAGATCTAACACCCAGAAATTACTTTGCACTCCACGTGTGAAGAAATCCCGACTGGGTGGCAGATCTTTCATGTGGGGGGCGTCCAAATTATGGAATTCTCTTCCAAATTCCTTGCGCCAGATCTCGTCTGAGTCACTATTCAAGAAGGCAGTTAAAACATGGCTTTTTAACCTGGCTTAATCTTTTGTGTCCTGATCGCTGCTTGCCGCGCGCGTGTTATTTGTCACTTTAGCGCCGGGACACCTCCTTGGAGGTAGCTGTTCGCGCTCAACAAATGTCGGTATTATTATTATTATTATTACACTACCTACTCTGCTTTCGCGAGAGGAGTGTTGATATGGATTCGAGCCGGTATTCCATTCCAATGCACAACACAGTTGATTGACCCAGAGGGCAGATATGTGGTGGTGACCGGGAGGCTGGATGGTAGAGACCTTACACTAGGCAGTATATATGCACCCAACTCCGACCAGCCAGCCTTCTTCTCCGATCTGTCGGGGAAGCTGGCGACCGCCCTTACGGGGTCCATATTACTGGGGGGCGACCTCAATTGCACTTCCGATGTTACTCTTGACCGCTCACACCCCCCACTCCCTAATGCACCCGCACACAAACTGGCAGAGACATGCCGTAATTGGCAACATACATGGGGCTTAATAGACACCTGGAGGGCACAGCACCCCGAGACCCGGGACTACTCCTTCTTCTCGGCCTTGCACGAATTACATGTTAGGCTGGACGTCATTTTGTGTTCCCCTGACGTTCATGAAGGGGTTAGTTGCAGCGAGTACCTCACCAGAACCCTCTCTGATCACAACCCTGTACTGGTGCAGTTACAATGGTCACGCGCGCGTCCAAAAATCCCCACCTGGCGCCTGCGCCCAGAGGCCTTAGATGACCAAGTTTTCCGCGCTGCAATAGGATCAGCTATCACTGCCTACTTTCAAGACAATGAGGGCACGGCCACATCCTCACTTGTTGAATGGGACGCATGTAAGGCAGTCCTTAGGGGGAGGTGCGTATCTGAGCTGGTTGGGGTTCGGAAAGTAATTCTTCAAGAGATAGAGAGGGACGATGAGTGCCTGCGCACCCTGGAAAAAGACAGACCTGAAAACCCGGGCAAGCAACAGGAGTTATTAGAGGCTAGAGAGGCAGTAGCAGTACAGGTAGAGCGCCTGCGATGCTTCGATTACAAAAACTACATAACTCGAGCACACTCGGAGAGGGACAAATCAGGAGCCCTTCTGGCTTGGTTGGCCAACCCGGCTAGGTGCGGATCGGTGATTCTGGAGCTTAGAGACCAGAACGGGGTAGCAAGATACGACCAACAGGGAATCAATGACTTGTTTTTAGCATATTATACTGAGCTTTACCGGAGTCAGTTGTCCCCAACAGAAGAGGAATTACATGAGTTCACACGGGGGGTGGACCTACCAGCCCTAGACGAAGACGCAGCAGTCTCACTGGGGCGAGAGATTGAAATTGGGGAGGTGCGGAGGGCTATCAAGAGTATGGCCCGCAACAAAACCCCGGGCACCGACGGTCTTCCAATATAATTCTACCTTGCATATATTGACCTCCTGGCTCCCAAACTAGTGCAATTATATAATGACGCCAAGAGAATTGGCAAACTACCTGTCTCCACTAGAGAAGCGGTCATTATTCCTTTGCTTAAGCCGGGCAAACAGGCATGTGATAAAACTGCATATCGCCCATTATCCATGCTCAATCTAGATTATAAAATACTAAGTAAAATTTTAGCTGCCCGGTTGCTCCCCCACATGACTACCCTGTTACACAAAGACCAATCCGGGTTTATCCCCACCAGAAACACAGCGCATAATGTCCGGCGGTTTATGCGAATCCTGGAAGCGGGCTCTTACCGCGCCGATGTAGCCACGATATTTGCAGTGGACATAGAAAAAGCCTTTGACAGTCTGGAGTGGGTTTCCTCTTCCATGTGATGCAGAAAATGGGGTTGGGAACTGATTTCGTGAGCTGGACAGCTCTCCTATATGCCGACTCCACTGCCAGAATTAAAACCGGGGGGCTAATTTCTGACGCCTGCAGGGTGGGGAGGGGTACGCGCAGGAGTGCCCCCTCTCCCCGCTGCTGTTTGCTCTGGCGATGGAGCCGTTAGCAGCGCAGGCCAGGTCGGGGCGGGCATACCAAGGGCTCAAAGTACATGGGCAGGTCCATCACATAGCCTTATATGCTGACGACCTTTTGCTTTTTCTAGCTGATTCGGGAGCGGAACTCCTGGGGGCGAAAAACTTGCTTCAAGCTCTCAGCAGAGTCGCTGCATTGAAAGTGAACTGGTCGAAGTCCTGCCTGTTACCGGCGCGTGGGGGTAGGATAGCCCCGCAGCACACAGAGGGGGTGGCCTGGGAAGAC
Source organism: Calotriton arnoldi (assembly GCA_963921515.1). Lineage (NCBI taxonomy): Eukaryota > Metazoa > Chordata > Amphibia > Caudata > Salamandridae > Calotriton > Calotriton arnoldi. The sequence goes on from CAWUFW010002250.1 coordinate 50,300, forward strand.
AGATGCCTGCCTTACCTGGATACACAGATATACCATAGCCAGGAAGACATCCTTGAGGGTAATATAGGGAAGGCCATCAGGGGGGGCAAAAACTAATTTTGAATTCTGGGGTTCCTTACCGTTGTCAGTTGCGGGCCGTGTGGCCCTGCTTAAAATGGTAACCCTCCCGAGGTTATTATATTACTTTGGGACCTTACCGATTTGGATCCCGGCAAAATACTTTACACAGCTCTGGTCAATGATCACAGCCTTCATATGGGGTACCGGCAGACGCCGAGTGGCGCTTGCTACACTCATGCGACCGAGAGCGGAAGGCGGCCTAGCGGTCCCTGACTATGAGACCTATTACTTGGCAGCACAATTTCAATGGCTCACGCAGTGGGTAGCGAACGCCACCAGGGGGGAAGAAGAGCGCGGGGAGGACTTTGGGAACCTATTGCTGCTATCCCGCATTATTCTGCGGCTCCCGGTCAACACCGCAACCCTCACCCTGGAACTTAACACTGCATGAAAATGCTGGAACAGATATATGAGGCGGGCCTCTCTTAAGTGCCCCTACGCGCCGGAAATCCCATTGCTTATGTGCAGAGCCCTGCTGCACGGAGGCAACTGGCAGAGACTGGGGAACTGGGCGGAACAAGGGCTGACTAGCATGGGGGACCTCTATGAGGAGGGAGCCATGATCCCGTTTAATGATCTACAAACCCGCTATGACCTACCCGGGGGAGATTTCCTACAGTATACGGCCCTCACTGCGGCTATCAGGAAGCACTGGGGAGGAGGGCTTACGGAACCGCAGACATCTCTGGGCTGCCAATATGTGGTGATGGCAGCAGGTACATTTAAAGCAGTAACGTGCCTGTATAGACGTATGACGCTAGAAACACTACTTCCCCTGACGGACCTGAAGCTCAAGTGGGAAACGGATATTGGGGAGGCCATCCCAGAAAAGGCGTGGGGCGAGTTGGTGGAGAGAGCCTGGAAGAGCACGAGGAATGCACGGTTCCAGTTAGTACACTTCCATATTTTACATAGAGCATACCTTACCCCGGAAAAACTACACAAATACTTCCCGGCCCATTCGGCGGCTTGCCCGAGATGTAATGCAGAAAGCGCAGATTTTAAGCGCATGCTTTGGGACTGCCCGCTCCTCGACACCTACTGGGAGGAACTAACGACAATACTATCAGACCTCACTAACAGAGAGTTAGAACCGACCCTGGCACACTGCATTTTACACTGGTTCCCCCACACGTCAAAGAACATTAATCACTAGTAAATTTTTGGATTTGGGTTTACTTCTGGCCAAGAGAAACATCACCACACATTGGAAGGCGAAACAGGGTCCCAGCATAATAAGGTGGAAGGCAGAATTCCTAAAATGGGCCGAATGTGAAGGATTGATTAGGGTACAAATAGCGAAACGAACAGGGAGTGAAAAGGCCCTGGAAAGGGCGAAAGCTTGGGAAGCGCTAGTCATAGCACTCAAGTCCCCCGGAGAGGATGCCGATGATACCTCCATAGGAGACCCTGTAGCGGCCGCGATATAGCGCATGGGTAAGCATACGACCATTAAGATCTGAAGCCTCGTGGCCAGAGATGGCCTCAGTCACTCAAGCTGAAACGCACTCCGCCGCAAGACCATCACATGCAAGCCTGGCGCCTCACTGCGGAAACAGGGGTATTGACCTCTTGCAGCCTAGACCTAAGTGACACGCCTGGGGGGTGGGAGGGGAGGGAAGGGCGGGGGTAGTTGGGAAAGGGGACTCACAACTGTCGAGATTAATACTTGTGTTGATTGCATAACACGCCCGAAAGGATGGCATGGACATTATATTGTGTCACACCTGAACCTCAAATAACCTGATTGTAACTTTGCTACCTGACAGGGGTGCGACCCCGGAGCCACCTTTTAGTTGCATGAAAAATCAATAAAAATTTGTTTAAAAAAAATAATTCACATGCTAGTATGGGTACCCACAATTTCGGAGATGTGCAAATAGCTACTTTTTCTAAACTCTATATTTTGTTCCCATTTCAGAAATACATAGGTGTCTTTCATACTGATTTTTCACTGTTTATATTTCCCAAATGAATTGCTATATACCCGGTACACAATAAAAAACCATTGCAAGGCGCTGCTCAGTTACTGGCTCCGGGATCGTCAGGTTCTTGGTGAACCTACAAGTTCTATATATCCCCACAACCAGAAGGGTCCAGCGGATGTAATTGTATATTGCTTTAAAAAAGTTACAGGTGAAAACTTTGGCACAAATGGCTGTTTTTTCCAACTCATTTTAAAATTTTCCAATTTTCAACTGTTAGTTTCTATAAAAAACCTTAACTCCTTGCATGCTCATGACGGTTCTCGGCCGTCATGCGTCACGGTGGGCGTGTGCTGACGACGGCCGGGGGCCGTCCGAATCCCGCCCACTATGTAAATCGCCCGCACAGCGCGAAAATTCGCCACGCATGCAAGGGGTTAAGGATCTACACAAATGACCCCTTGCTGAAATCAGAATTTTGTCTACTTTTTTAAAAAATGTATAGCTTTCCAGGATTCATTATTGCTTTCATACCCATTTCTACCATTAACTGGAAGGAGGTTGAAAGCACAAAAAATAGCAAGAATAGGCCATGTCCCAGTAAAATGCGAAAACTGTGTAAACAATTTTGGTTTTCTGACGAAGTCAGTCTGTCCCTGAAAGCTGGGAAGATGGTGATTTCAGCACCATAAACCCTTTGTTGATACCATTTGCAGGGAAAAAAACAGACGCTTTTATCTTCAGCACTTTTTTCCAAAAGAAAACTAAATTTGGCTGTATTTTGGCTAATTTCTGGGTCCCCTCAAAGGGAATCAACAAACCCTTGGCACCTTTAAAATCGCCATGATGTTGGAAGAAAAGGACGCAAATTTGGCGTGGATACCTTATGTGGTCAAAAGGTTACAGGGGCCTAAGCGCGAACTAACCCAAATAGCGGGAAAAAAGGCTTAGCACGGGGGGGAGGCTTAGTAGCGAAGGGGTTAAGCACAGAAATGACAGTAAATAGCCCTAATACACATTGGGCCCCAGTGGGGGGCCAAACCATATACTAAAATAGTGGTATAAGAACCACGACTTGAGTCAAGACAGTGCCGAGAGGTTGTAGAATCGCTGGGACCCCAAAGAACCACCCAAGGTGAGTAAGTAGGGACCCCACGGAAGACGGGTATAGTGTGGGAACATGACTGCGTGCTCCGTACAATTCTACGGGAAAGACACGGTTGAAGTTTTAGAGATTAAGGAATTTTCCCAGTGGACTTCGAAGAAACCCCGTGGAAGTTAGGAGGTTGGAGAGCCACCCCACCCGTGGATACTAAGGTACCCAAGTTACCTATTGCAGGGAAGCCGGGTACAAAGGTCTAAAGTGGCATTGGAAACCGCCGTCTAACCCAATAGAGGACTTCGAAGAAGAGCCACTGCTGGAAGGAAGAAAAGTGTCCGTTGGAATCCAAAGGTGGATTCTTGTTGAAGTGTACCTGAAAGCAGAGGGGACAGAGTCTTGGTCACTCAGGTTTGACCAGGGGCTTGGCAGATGAATGCCCACCGATGTCGGGTGCTTCAGGTGCGTTGATGGAGTTCTTGACTCTGCAGCTACGGGGACCAGGAGACATCGAGGACGAGCAGGAGCCGGATACGAGCTGTCCCATGAAGGGAGTGGAGTGCTGAGGGGTCGGTGTCCGGCAGGAGCACCAACAAGCCTTGGCAACGGCAAACCACGCAGAAGGTCAAGGATGGACACGGTTCGGACCAGCAAGATACAGAAGACTCACCACAGCAAGAGGAGTCAGGGCAGGCCTGGAGCAACCAGGGGAGCCCAAGAAAAGCAAAGTTGACCCTCAAGTGGACACACAGGCCAGAGGCACAGGAGTCGGGAGAGGACCTCGAGTGATTTCATCAAACAGCAGCCCAAGGAGCACTCGGTGTGAGGAGGCCGGAGTTCTTAATAGGAAATGGTGCCAGAGGTTGGGGCTACTCGGAGCCCAATGCACTTGTTCAGGAAACGCCAACAAGCATATGCACTTGCAAATGTACACGGTGCACAGGAGTTCGGGAAAGCACTTATGTACCCATGGGAGAGGGTTGGACAGATTCAGAGGACCCTCCCAGGGGTGGGTCTGGACAGTGGGGAGGTTACTCCATTGTCCTTTGTCCAGTTTCGCGCCAGAACAGGAGCCAACGACTCCCAGGACTGGTTTGAACTGGACTATGCGCAGGGACACGAAATGTGCCCGTCATGCAGACTTTCGGTCACCCACCCAGCCCTAATACACTAAATCCTGTCTAGGAGGTGGTCAGACCTCCCTTTGACAGGATGCCTATTGTTCTGCCTTCCCCTGCTCGAGCTTGGCTCAGCAGCAGGAGGGCAGAGAGGTGTCTCTGGTCAGCAGCAACCATTTTGTGCTGCCTGGGACTAGAAGGCTGGTACCGGGAACACCAGGGACCCAACGAAGCTCGCTTCTGAGGGGTGGAATCATACCTCCCACACCAGTTACCGGTGTGGGGGTATGATTCCAACATGTTTGACATCAAACCCGATAGGGTTTGTTTCAGCCGTTTTAGAGTTGGTCATCACGCGGTCGCATAATGCCACTCTATATGTCGTAAAAGGCTGCTTCACTGACAACCCGGGAGAATGGACTCCGTAGGCTGCAGGGGTGTTCTGCTCATGCAGTGGCACCCTCTCACTTAAAACCAAGCACCCTGCCCTCAGACTTGTAAAGGCCTGCTAGAGGGGTGACTTATATGTTTTAAGTGCAGTGACTTTTAGATATAGTAAACCTATATCTTAAGTAGGTGGTGCATGCACCATCTTACACAGGCTGCAATGGCAGGCCTGTAGTTCCATTTTGCATGGCCTCTCATGGGTGGCATAATACATGCTTCAGCCCATGGGAGGCCTCTGGGGTACCTATGCCCTGGGTACATGGGTACCATATACTAGGGACTGACAAGGGTACCCCAGTATCTAATCTGGAGTGTACCTAAGTACATAGCATAACAGTTTAAGGAGAAAGCAGATAGACTGGGGTCCTGATTAGCAGGATCTCAGTCAGACTAGTCAAAAACCAGCTTAGCATCAGGCAAAAAGTGGGGGTACACATGCAGAAGGATCCTACCTTCCTACAGATGGGCTTTGGACCGAAATTCTGCAGATGCGTTCATGTACTATACCAGGAACCCCTGGCCCAGGTACGAGTCAATGGCACCACCTCTCAGGTGTTCCATATGGGCAGGGGAACGCGTCAAGGTTACCCCCTCTCCTCAATAATATTTGCACTAGCGCTGCAACCACTCGCTTCGTGGATTCGAGGAGACCAACTGATCAGGGGCATACCTATGCCTGGAGGGTGGGAGGAGCGCATATCTCTCTATACGGACGACATCCTACTATATGTTACCCACCCATACCGGTCAGTGAGCAAGCTGCTTCAAATATTCACAAAGTTCGTTAACCACTCAGGGTACAAGATAAAAAGGTCCAAATCGCAGATCTTCCTGCTCTCGGGGGGGGGGGGACCCACCGACTCCCATTGGACTGTGAAGCTCCGGTTGTGAAAGATGGGTTCCGATATCTGGGTATCCGTATTACCAGAGACCCACAAAAATTCCTCAGATTAAACCTACATCCCAAACTAGAGAGATTACACAACGATGTTACCCACTGGCGTATGTTGCCACTCACATTATCAGGAAGAGCTGCACTATATAAAATGATGACCCTCCCACGTCTTCTAAATGTGTGGCAAAACGCACCGTTTTGTGTACCCCCGAACTATTTCGCAAGATAGAGCAGGAGGTACAAACGCTGCTGTGGCAGGGAGCAGCACCTCGGATAGCTCTGTGTAAATTGCAGAGGGGAGTGTACGACGGGGGTTTGGGGATCCCCGACTATACTACTGGGGAACACAACTGATAGTCATCAATGATTGGGTATCCGCAGACCAACAGGAGCCCGCCTATAGAGTGGATAGATACATGATGGGTAACGGAAACTATGAAACGATTCTATACCAAAGGAAACAAGAAAACACCATACCTGAACATACTCGCTCAGTGGTCAGGGCCTGGCGGGAGGCAATCTGTTTCCTAGGCTGGGGCAATAGGCTATCAGGAAGGGCCACCCTGGGCTGCAGTGATGCATAAAGAGAAGTGAGAGGATTGAGGGGTTTTCAGCACTGGGAGACATTTGGGATAGAGCACCTAGAAGATATTTGGAGGGGACAGGCTATAATTTCCTTCACAGACCTCACATGAGAATACAGACTGTCGGAAAAAGAAAGATATAAGTACTTACAACTAGGTCACGCACTGCGACGATACGTAAGGGAAGGAGACACATTGCCAGACCTCTCCCCTTTGGAAGATAGACTCATAGCAGACAATATACCCAATAAAGGCATATCCCTGACATACGAAAAACGATGACATAATTACCCAGAAGTGCTGACATCCCTACATCAGAAATGGGCAGAAACTGTAGGAGACACTGACGATGAAGAATGGACTACAGAGACCGCGAGAGATAGCCATTAGGACTAGGTTCAGGCTGATCCAGCTATGCATCCTCCATCGCTCCTATTATTCCTGAACCCTTCTTTTTAGAATAGGGAAAACGTCAACACCACTATGCCTACAGGGATGTGACTAGGAAGCCACCTTCTTTCATATACTATGGGACTGTCTACTCATTCAAACCTTCTGGAACCTAGTCACTGAAATAATAACCCAGTCATATCCCGAACCATCCAAATGAACCCAAAAGAAATATTACTGAATATGTCCGGTGACGACCCCCGACCAAAGTATCACCAAATATGGGTTGCCCTAGCCCTAGGGGTAGCGAAACGAAACATAGCTAGAGCATGGGGTAAGATAGACCCTCCAACAATACGACAATGGATGTCAGATCTAGATTGGTGCCAAAATGCAGAACAAGTAATATATAAAGGGCGAAAATGTCCCAAAAAGTGGGAAAAAGTGTGGGTCCGTGGAAAACTACGGGCCAGATGTAGACCAGTTTTTGCGTGCGCAAACGGGTTAGCGACCCGTTTGCGCACGCAAAAACATGCATGGCCATGTACAAAAACTATTTTGCGACTCGCAAAAAATTGCGACTCGCAAAATAGTGTTTCGCGACTCGCTATTAGGAAGGGGCCTTCCCTTTCTAATAGCGACTCTCTAGCCATGTCTGAATGTTTTGCGACTGCAATTGCGGTCGCAAAACACTCGCAATTTACCACCCTCTTCAAGAGGGTGGTAATGGAGTCGCAAATGGGAAGGGGTACCCCAGGGGACCCCTTCCCCTTTGTGACTGGCTCTGAAAATATTTTTTAAGGACAGGCAGTGTCTACCTGCCCTTAAAAAATTAAACGAAAATGTTTCATTTTTTTTTTAAATGCATCCCGTTTTCCTTTAAGGAAAACGGGCTGCATTAAAAAACAAAACACTGCTTTATTGACAAGCAGTCCCAGACATGGAGGTCTGCTGAGCCCAGCAGGCCACTATCCCTGGGAGGGCCAGCCATTCCCAATGGGGTCGCAAAATGTGATTGGCTCATTAATATTCATGAGCCTCGCATTTTGCGACCCCATTGGGAATCGCAATCAGTGTCTCTGACACTGTTGTACATTCCAAATTGAGACTCGCAATTGAGCACAAATGTACAGGACTTTACTGAGACTGGGGAGGAAAGTAGAAGGGCTACGTGGTCCTATTTCGGGGCAAGTTTGCACTAGAATTGGTAAAGAAATGTTCAATATGTAAACTGATTACTGCTGATCACATATGGCCTCGTCTTCAAGACTCAATGTGTTATTGACACCAAAAAATATGCACATGGTTTTTTTTCCGAACTAAATGTAATGATGCAAATTTCAAATAAAAAGAGTTAAAAACTTTTTTTTTTTAAAGATGGCACTTGCTTTCCAACCAAATACTCTTACAAGTTAAGTGTAAAACATTCCATTTGCTCAAATTACCGGGGTGGGGATCGAGTAATACCAAATTCAGATCGCAGGTTGGGTTAATCCTAGAAGCACGAGGGTTGGCCATCTGCTCATGCAGGGGTGGCGGCTACAATTTCACTGTTGCAGCAACGCTATTGGTGGCCAAGTCTATACAAACAGACCAATGACTTCATCCTTAAATGCAACATATGCCAGCAGATGTAGGTATCCACCGTAGCTTGACCACTAAAGACACCTTTTTTTATCTCAGACAAACCTCTGGCTTGTGTTTATTTGGAGCACTGCAGCCCTTACATTAACATGGATCTTATAAATACAACATGGTAGCAGTGGATTCCTGCTCTCAATTACAATGGGTTTGGCCACAGCGTTCGGCTGACACCTGAACTGTTATGCAAGACCTGCAAGTCTTCATCAGGACATACGCAGTAGCCACATTTCATTCGGACCAGGATCCAGAGTTCTCCTCTAAGGCTTACAGAGACCCCATGGGAAAATTGGGTGTGATTGTGCGGTACTCCTCCCCCTATCATCCTGAGTGAAACGCGGTCACGGAGAGAAAGAACCAAGACTTAAAGCAGTCTTTAACAGCTAGGGTACTAGGTTCAGGTCGTAGCTGGGTTTTACCAGCTGTATGGGGTCCAGAGAACCCTCAATAATCTGCCTAGAAAATCCCCTGGGTGGTCGGATTCCCTATGAAATCCTGTTTTGGGTTAAGATGTGGGTTGCAGACCTCGACAGTCCCAGTACAGTGGCGGCGGAAACGCCTTTTGGCATCAATGAACATTTAGATTTTTAGAGGCACTGAACAACTTCCAAGTAGCTCAGAGCAATGTCTAGCAGAAACATCCCGCCACTGGTGAAGTGAAGGAAGCACCAGCAACTCCTGGTTGGATTCCAAAGATCGGTAATCTGGTCCTAGAGAAGATTGTGTAGAAGAAAGAATTCAGGTCATCCTACAGAGTGACTGTACCTGTCCTGGCAGTTGGAGGTACCAGAACTGTACTTTTCCTGCCTCTTGCTGGCTGCAAAAACAAGAGATTTGTGTCTATAGATCTCATCAAACCACATCATATGGCCGGTTCTACACAGTAGGTCTCGAGGGCTCCCTGGGTGGTTACCTGTCTCCTCTCACTACACTACAGGAGATCCCGATAGAAACTTTGACCGACAATGAAGCTTCTTCTCCCTGGCTAGGGACAGCTAACATTGAAGTATCACTTCTACCTGTTACACCAATAAATGCCATACAATCAACATGTACGGAAACATAGATTTCAATTCTGCAAACAGACAAGGATGGTATCCACTGCAACTTTCCACCATTCAAGTCAACTGCCAGTTCTACACAGCTGCCAGAACTACCTAAAATAGATCGAATTGCCTCTGGCTACTTAATCAACTTCGATGACTTCTCTTCAGATTCGTCTGACCCACCACTGCCGCCCAAAGGTAGAGTGTGGGATTGTTATATTTGGCTGAAAAAGACATACTTTATCCCTCCATGTAGATATATATTTGGATTACAAATGCCTCGCTTTTCCTCTTCATCTGGATTGGTTTTGTGTCTGTCTTTTTACTACTTCTGAACGGACACTATCTCACAGAATGCTCTGCTGTTGAACTGGTAAACCTGGTTTTAACACCTCATTCTTCATCACACAAAGTGTGAAGAGACCTTTCCCTGGTGAACATTTCGGCTGTTACGGTTCCTGATGGAATTGTTTGGGATAAGGTATCATATGATATATTTGGACCGACTGAAACTCTACAGATTCCATATGTATTTAGAATTTCTTTACAGAATGTTATCACTCTTAGTACTATCTCTGATGATTGGGACATTGATACAGTGTATGACATGCTAGAGAATCTGCAGCATTCTACTGCTTTTAATACCAAAGAAATGTATAATGGTAGCTCCAATTACAATGAAATGTTCTGTTTTCACCATTATGGTCGCCATTTTCTGCATAACGCAAGTTCTCCACGTGTAGTATTTAATTACACACATTGGAAACACACCCTTACATCACCACGGGGTAGCTCAAAAGCATTTGCACAGAGGTTTGCATATTTTCTGGTCACAACCCAGCAGACCCAAAGTCCTATTATTATCAACTAACACCTTCACGGGCTAAGAAAACTATGCTCACTAACACTAAGCTGAATTACTCTGCATCTTTTATTTCCCAGCTGTCTTTACAAGGGTTTGACTTTGGAAGCACAATGTCAATTTAAAATCTATATGGGGAACTAAAGATTGGCAGGTTCAGGGGAGCGAGGCTTTATTAAGAGCATGCCTTATACCACACCAAATGATTTTCCTGAATAAAACTGTGCTGTAAACACCGTCTTGGCCTGGCCAAGATACAAGATTTAAATGCACCAAATATTCTCACACTTGCATGTTTTATGAATTGGCAACAGTTCACAAAGTTCACGGAGGAAACATTAGACAACATGCTTTGCAATGGAACATACAATTCTTTATGTACCAATCAAGAGGGATGGTTAGTATGGCCGTTAGATACTAACGGATGTCAGGCACGTTTTCTTGACAGCACCAAACAGTTTTGGATCAATAAGCCTGACCCACGTTACTTGAAGACACAAAATTTGGGGTGATGACAACTTACAGCGGTGGGAAGTTGTGCCTTAATTGGCTTAGACATTAAACATTGTCCCTTCTTTATGATGAAATGGGATTACAGGCCTTCTTGTTGGGTTCTCGTGGTGACAATTTACAGCGGTGGGAAGTTGTGCCTTAATTGGCTTAGACATTAAACATTGTCCCTTCTTTATGATGAAATTGGATTACAGGCCTTCTTGTTGGGTTCTCGAAGAGCATGTCAAAAGCGCTTTCTGTATGCTCTATACAATGAAGTGTGGAGGGTTTACAGCATGAAGCTGCTAAGAGACTGCATTAAATTGACAGGGCAAATTTAGAAAGGGCTCTAGCAGTAGTAGACAATGGTAGGACTACTTTATCCACTAGGATATACTCTCTGGGTAACATTGTGTCATCTGCAATTGACATCATTCAGAGTGACATGTCTGCTTTACAACATGGACAATCGTAGCTTAGGGCTATCATGTTACTGAGTTGAACTCAACAGACACTTTGTGCTGGTCGCGTTCCATGGAAACACCTTAATGCCACTAGCTTGTTTTTACCTTATAATCTAGCAATACAACAAATCATCATGGCCAAGAAGGACGCAACATACACTATGTTACACATAGAGAAGTTAGAAAAATTGCCATTCACTGTTGCAGAAACACTGTCCGCAGATTGGATAAACCACCACTTTATTTCTCTGCCAATTTTGACTTTTCACTTCAAATACTGCTTACAACACCATCAAGTGGGCAGATATGAAGCGTTAGGATAGGGGTATGTACAAAAGTCATGGATCTTACCTTTCAAGTACCGTTTCAGGAATGATGAAACTGAGGTTTTTCTTAGTGGGACTGACTGAGAGAGTTCTTTGAGATATTCTTTGGTTTGCAGGGAGATTTCCCTCCATGGCGGATGTAATGAGTCTAAAGCAAACTTGTTGCATTATCTGAAGGATTCTCCAGCTGCTGTGATTCGTCCGATGTTTAGATTGCTTTTCAATGGTTGCTATTTGATGTTGAACGATCAGGGCTGCTGTGGGATGAAACCATGAATTGCCTATCTGGTGACGGTTTCTGCGGTTGTGGCCTGTTGTATGTAAGTACTGTTTCCACCTGCCCATATAGTTAGGTTTGCGACATTTTGGCCTTCAATAAAGCTTTCAAATGTGTACTTTGATGCTTTGAGCAGACTGAAAGCCTTATTGCTTCAGAAAGATGTGGCCTTCGCATCTGCAATGGAGATGGTTGATCTTCAAGTTGCAAGGCCTTCTTCTGAGATACAGTCGCTACTGCATACTAATTTTCCACATCATTTTGGAAAGCTTATCCACCGCATTTTTAACATGCCTGGTACTGCAGGGGTTGCACACTTTTTTAAAGTCAATTGGCTCTGGGTTGGTTTATACCTTCCAGACAGTTTTCTGAGTTATTCCATCTTTCATATTATCCGTGCTAGGAAGCATTTTTGGAGGCTTACTGCAGGTCCTGTTTTTAATTGCCGGGTCTCTGATTTTATTTTTTCTGTACTACAATAGATGTTCCGTCACACGGCCAAATGGAGATGGCACTACCACACGTGCTCCTGGGTCATCAGAGAATGATACCGTCCTTTGGCGCACCCTTGCTTCAGGAACTAAATGACCACTTGTTCTTGTCCTTTCGGCCTGTCTGGCTACACTGCGTGCAACCTATATTCTGCTGTCTTCTGTGCACTTTCGAGTGTGCCCTGGACGTATACCTAGAAAAGCTACTGGTTCAATCTCTAGACATAGAACTGATGGTGGGACCCCTAAAGGCCCACTTTTACCGATGTCCTTCGCGCTTGCCGTTGCTTCTGAATGCTTATTATAAGCCGTCGTGGGATGCTTCAGCTCCTGGTGATTTATACCCTGGCTCTTCTTCTGTGGATTTAGTACTGGCTATTCCTCATTCGTCCGGCTGCTGAGAGGGAAGGACTGGGACATGTTTGCTCTATAGTTCTGATGCGTTGTGTGCCTTTGGGAATATCGTCTGCCGTTGCTGGGAACAGCAATGTTTTGTCTACTACTCGGAACACACAAACAATCTGGCAGTTTTGAGTTGTGGGGCTTTTTAATTCGATCATGTTTTTTATCAATCTAAATTGCCTTTAAATTGTATCATTTCTTTTTATTCGCTTCTTATATTTATTTTCAAATGATTTGACTTTCTGAATGCTTTTAATTTCAAAGAGCACAATGCTTTTATGATTTTAGGTTTTAATGCCACTATATATTTTTTGACATTATTTTTAGGAAGCTTTTTTAGTCGTCTCAAATCCAAGGAGTTTACTCAAGAATCACATTGCCTCAATAAATATTGAAAATGTTGTGTATTTATTGTGTATCTCTTTGGGTAAGCATGAGTTACTAAACGAAAATGTTCTAGATCTGTTACCATGATTTCCTTGGGGAGTCAGGGTTGTCATGTTCTGAGGTAGCACATTCCACCTGTTACCTTGCCTGGTTTGCGGTACGGATGGTGCACTGTGAGCAAGCAGGACTAAGGCCAACATATCCTGATGGTGTGCGTAGAATCTGTCTTGCACAGTTTTGACGTTCATGTTGTCCAACAACGCACAGTTTTTAATGAGAAAGTAAAAGCCCTATGACAACATAGGGTGTCGTGTGATCTGTACCTAACAAGTGACATGTTTTACAAAGCCTTATATTTTGATTGCTTGTGACTAGTGATACAGAGTATGGCTTCATAGATTTGAGCTGAATTTGAGCTGTGGGTTCATGTTAGAATTGGAGCCAAGAACCCATCCTGTTATCTATGGTGTTTCAACTTCCATGCTTGCCTGAGATTAGCAAGTGTCAAGTGAATGGTACTGGGCAACCTCAGGTCTTGCCTCTATAAGTGTATTACTCTAGAAACTGGGGACTAATTCCAGTGGACGTGGATCCTAGGCCATGGCCTACCTTAATGTACAAAACAGCATATTTGTGCACTGAAACATCATCTACTGCACAGATATAACCTCTTCAACTCAGGTGTTACTGTGTACTCTTTAGTGATCATTAGGATGCTCTGTACATAGCTTCTGTAAGTACCTTTCTTACATTAAGCTGAGACCATAAAGCACACTGAAAAAGCCTTTGGCCCAAATGGCATCTCAGGGGAAACTCTGCAAGTTTAGGTTAAGGAGGCATCTCAGAAGCGCTATCTTTCTTATTACCTGGAGCTGAATGTTTATAGAACATGTAGCTCTCAGACAGTTAGTCTTGGAAGTCACCTTGGGATTGTCCATTACTGTGAGGACTCGTGTATACCTTACAATGGACAGCTAAGGGCTGGCACCAGAAGAAGCAGAAGGAGTATCAACTAGCTTTTAGCTGAAGGTGTCTTTTCATGATTGCTGAGGCAAACTGTCTAGGGAGAACAGATCATTCAGCCAGGGGCAACTGTGAAGACTAATTTTCAGTTAGTTGCAAACCGACTGGACTCCTAAGTATCAAAGCTAGAAACTTCTGCATATTTTTTAAAGCCATCAAATCTATAAATGGAGGGGGAATGGAGTTGCATGACTTCAGAGGCAAATGAGAGTGGCAAACGAAGCTGCAGACTAAAGGTTCTCTTGCGGCATGGGCAATAACATGCATATGTACAGGTACACAGTAGTTAGGAATGTACAAGGAGGACAGCAAGCAGTGCAAAAAGAGGTTTCACCAACTTGAGAGGATGAAAGGTCAGAGATTTTGGGGGTGGTAAAGCTCCTAGGAGGATAGAACTTATGTGGGCGCAAGCAACAAAGCTTCCAGCAAATTTTAAATAAATTGTGTACAAGATATATTCCCAAGAGTCAGAAGAAAGGAAAATCTAGAGACAAAGGGTGAACACATAGACAGCTTTAGGTTAAACAAATGCAGGGCTTTGCTGGATATACTGTAAGAAATCCACATCAAGTTTGTGGTAATATTTACTGCTATGATGTTTGGAGTAAGAATCTCCAGGAGCAAATCAAATACCCACCTTGCAATGAGCAGCCCAGTCTTCTGACAATGTAAGTGTAACACAAATTAAAAAACTTTCAGGCTCTATGGAAAGAGGGATTCTAGAGTCAAATAAAGTGGATGTAGTGTCTGTAAAGTTAGTGAGCCAATTGGATCCATTCTGTCATGGGCTAGTATCCAGTGCCTATGATTAAGGCTGAGGATTTTTGTGATACACCTGTCATGCCAGGTTACTACAATGGAATCTGATGTTCTAGAACTCTGCTGTGCTGGGGCACCCTAAGGGTCACAGCATGGCCTATTGTTCATTCATACTGTGAAGCCTTGGAGTTCATGCTTCAAATAGCAGGAAGGGGTGAGGTGAAGGAGCACATGGTAGGAAAGCTGCAGTTATAGGATATACAGAGGACTGTCACTGGGGAGGCTGGCAAGGCTCAAGCAGGAGGGAGGAAAAGCTGCCAGATCCAACTGGTTAAGGTATTCACTTGGTGGTGAAGGAGAAAGCCATAGGCATTTAGACAATGTAGAGAAGAAGAGACCCCTTTGTTTCCTTGCAAGAAGCAAAATATGAGGCTAGCATTCTGAGGCCGTGGCCTATTCATACATTTGAAGAGAAAGCACATCAAGAGACAACCAATCAGATAGGAAGGACTAAAATGGTGCTGACCAAGAGGGAAGAGTGGGCCTTCTCACCACTATATAAACTATGAAATCAAAAGAGACTCTGAGAAGAGGTTATCAGTTTACTAAGCTTTCGCCCTATACTTCCCAGAATTGATGAGTAGCCTGCAGAAATGACCCACTGACAACTGTCTAAGCTAATGAATTGGACAGAAGCTCTGAATCAAAACCTTGAACTCAGAAATCCTAGGAAGGACTCAGATAAGGTCGATAAACTGAAACTGTCTATGTGGTTGAAGGATCTGTGAAGCTACAGTGCAAAGAAAATATATATATATATATATATATATATATATATATATATATATATATATATATATATGCTAAAGCTTGACGAATCCAGCTAAGCCTGAGTCCATTCAACTAACCATCTCCACATTCTAAGACAAATTCTTTATTTGCAGAGCTCTCCCCTGTGCCAAATATTTTGCTTTGCTGCTGATTTAGATTACCCATCTCAAAAGTGGTTCACTGAAGACAGGACTAGAAACACAATAACACCTTTGCTCCACTGAAAGATGATGTTGCTCTGTCCAGTGCAACAACACTTTTTATTTAACAAATGAATTTGTGCTGTGGACCTTCTCAAAGTAATTTATTTTGCTTAGTGGTGAAACAAGACGAGAGCCACACCAAGCACCATTCCAGCAAGCTGATGGCAAAGTCAGTTACACCCACCAACATATTTATAATTTTTTCTGGCACACAGACTATAGAATTACTGATCTTTAGTGCCCAGTCAGATGCAAAGCTATTCAAACTTAGAAATAAGTTGAGTAACAGTATCCAAGAATAAGTCATTCATTTTAGTGTAACAAATACTATAAATTAATATCCAAATACCTCACCATCTATTTGGAGGGTCATGTAAACTGTCTTCTTTTCCCCACTGTAGATGATCTCACAGCTGTAATCCCCGCAGTCATCAGTGTCTACTTCTGGAAGAATGATGGAAGCGTTTCCTTTCATCAGCTCATCCATGTTCAATCGAGCTCCTGCTGCCCTATACACCGTCAAGACATTCTCATACGTTAACACCTTCCGTTTACCAATTCTCCAAATAACGACCAGGTGTCCGATTTCCATAGATGGGGTGTCCATGTTAAAAATGCATCTCAGTAATGCACTGTCGTTGGGACAGACGCTAACCAGAGGCGAACCTGTGGAGACCCAGAGCCAGGCCACTGGGATGGAATATAAGATGGGGCATCACCAGCAGATCAGTGGAAAGGGGTAATCAGCAGCCAATAGCACACAACCCACCCAAATAATCAGTAACAGAATAACTAAATAGTTGCTTCATGACATATTACTCATTGAACTTTTAAAAGTGATTATATTGCCACAACCTGAAGAACAAATACAAAGGAGCATCTGAGGCATGTATTCAAAGTGCGATACAAATACCTATGTTATATGTAAACGGTCCATTCACAGCTAGATAAACAGTGCTCTTTATGCCAATAGCAAGACAGCTGTGTTAAACCGATTGCTGATTTTAGGAGATTCCATGTGGTTTGTATACATTCCAAAGAAAGAACGTTTCTTACCTGTAATCCTAGTTCTCTCTCAGGGGAATCTCCATTGAAATCATAAGCACTGAATAGTCCTGCCCACATGTGGGCATCCTGGAGCAGTTCTTTTAAAATCACATCTACTTCGCAAAGGCCAGGAAACATATGTGACAGGCATTATGTTACATCTTTGCAGCCTTAAAAACACCCTTTATTACCAATGTTTATGGAATTACTTTAAAGTTTAGAAGGAAAAAATGGTCATACCCTTAAAAATCACTTTAACCAAAATGAAAAAGTGATCTTTTATAAACATCGTTCACAAACACTTTTTACTTCTTTTTAAAGTAGGCTTAGGAATAATATATCGCAATGTAGGCTGCATAGGCTACAGCATTGAAACAATGTAAATAGGACACTGCAACTTTAAGTACCTTCTGACCTGCAGTGCCCACCATGCCCTGTAAGTAGCAGTTTACTCAGTTTCTATTTCGGCTCCTGCTGACAGGATCCTGGAGCAGTGCTCTGCCTATTTTAAGGTTTTTTTTCCACAAAAATCTCAAACTTAGGTTTTCTAAAACGGATTCACTCAACATACTTTAGGGCATAGAGCATTTTTAGATAACTTCTTGACAGGAATCTAATTTTTTACAAAATGCCATCTTTTTTTGCAAATTGTCCAGGCTGTGGCAGAAAATGGCAAAAACAGACCCACACAGGATCTGTATCTTATGTTTACCAGACTCTCATGACCCCAGGACATGTCGCTACTGCAAGACCCTTCTCAGTCGCACTTTGAGGGAGAGGGAGAAGATTCGCCTCCATGGCCAACTGTAGCACCGCAGACGGCACGATTCTCTGACTGGTGAGACTTCTGACAGGTGAGGAGAGAGCATGTGCAGTCTATCATGACCCTAAGTCACGCTCCGAGGACTCCCGTAGGGGGAGATCCAAAAAGACAACATCATGAGGAAGACATCGCTCCCGTTCAAGGTTGAAGACTTTGACATTGAGAAGAGGTACTACAGCTACTTGCTCGCCATCAAGAGCTGGTTCGATGCCAAGAACTCTTACGACATCAAGGAGGTCACCATCGACGTTGAGGGGCACTTCAGCATTGAGACACCATGCAATGTCAAGAACTTCAACATCAAGGCATCATAAACCTACCCTGGCCAAGACAGCAGAGTGGCTTTCACGGAGAAAAGCGTGCAGACTTTCTTCAAAGTCTGAATCAAAGTACTCTAGGGCCTATTCACCATCCTCTCCATTGACCATTCCTGATTTGTCAACATCGCTTCGAGTTCCAGCGGAATTCTACTCCACCTCCACAGCGCTCGCCTTCGCCTACTCAACCTCCACCATCTCCTCCTCCTCAAACAGCGATTACAGCAGTGCCTCCATTACCAGTTTCACCAGTGTCTCCGCCACTACAGCCCACTGAGTCAGTGACATATACACTAAGGCACCCTAGATATTGCACACCAGACCTCATTCCTATAGGTCTAGGTCAAGATCACACCATCGTTCAAGATCTCGTAGGCACTCTCATTCAAGGTGGAGAAGATACTCTACATCTAGATCAAGATCCTCCCAATCTCGTCATACAGCTTTAGGATTGTATTTGCCTACCTTAATTAATTCTCCTCCACTGAGAATATCACCAGTAGATAATATTAACACCTTCCAGGAAGTTCTTATCAGGGGAGCAAACAAACTGAATATTGATTTTAGTGACTAGTACAACATCCACATCAGTATTCTTTGAGACACTTCATCAATAGTCCGCAACTAGACCACTACTTCATTTTATTCCAGGCCTTCTAGAACCAGCGATGGAACCTTTCCTGACTCCGACTGCTGTAAAAGCTGCTCTATCATAGCTGCAAAAGAAATACAGACCACCAGATCAAGGCCCATCCTTTCTTCACACAGATCCAGTTCAAGACTTGGTCATTGTTCAGCAGCTCAGAAACTTCATGCCAAGGTGCCATATCCTGCAGTACCTCCTAATAAGGACAGTAAAAGCTGGATTCAGTGGACAGAAAGGTCAACTGAACCTCTGCAGCTTTCATGAAAGCTGCTGGTGCAATTGCTCGCCTAGGAGACTATGACATGTCTCCCTGCGACTCCATTCAACAACAATCTTCTAAAAAGATAAGCATCATGATTTCAAAGAGATTGTTAATGAAGGCAAGATGGTGTCGAACCAGGTTATCAGTGCTGCAGCACATTCCTCCGTATTGCAGCACATGACTACTGTCATGGCCTGGCTCTTCGGAACTCTTCTTGGCTGAGGCTCACAGGCTTGAAACTTGAAGCCCAACATCGTATTCTCAACCTGCTGTTTTCTGATAGCACCTTGTTTGGCTCTCATGCTGACGATGAACTGTCTAGCATGAAGTCTGCACTTGACACTCTCAAAGCAGTGGGATTGGAAAATAGTAGAGCATATAGGAGATGTTCCTATATGCCCTATGGCTGCTGCTATTTCCACCAGAGGTTTCAAACACCTCATTGGTCAACAGGACAGCAACACCAACAAACATCTCACCCACAAAGACATCAACAACAACAGCGTCAGTGAAGAGGCATAGGAGGACAGCAATCATCTGCCTAAGCCACTAAATAAACGGGTGGTAAACAATGAGTTATCTCTTCCCCCTCTTCCATTGCCTATTCCGATAAGTTGAAGCATAACATCTTTCCTGCAAGAGTGGCAAAAGATAACCACCAACAAATGGGTTCAGAATCTTGTAGAGCATGAATAACGTCTCAGATTCAAGTGTCCACTACCATTTATTCCACTGAAGAAACCTTTTTATTTCAAACAGGATCAACTGCAACAAGAAATATTCATCCTTTTGCATAAACAGGTGGTGGAAAAGGTCCCTTCTCATCTGAAAGGAATGGGAATTTATTACAGTTATTTTCTGGTGAAGAAAAAGGGACCCAAAATCCAATAGAGACCCATTTTGGACCTCAGAAAATCGAACAAATGGGTTTGCAAAGAAAAATTCTGGATGTTGGCTCTTCATCAGATCTATCCTCAACTCCATCGAGGGGACTGGCTATGCTCGATAGACATGCAAGATGCCTATTTTCACATCCCAATAGCCAAAAAACATAAAATTCCTAAGGTTCATTGTAGGAAAAGACCACTATCAATACAAGGCCCTTCCCTTTGGCCTCAAGTCTGCACCGCAAACTTTCTTTAAATGCATGGGGGTTGTTGCAGCCTAACTAAAAAAATAAGAATCTTTGTCTATGCATATCTGAGTGATTAGCTCATCAAGGCATCGCCCTATCAGCAAGCAAGCCAACATTTTCACTTAACCGTCATGATTCTCAATCGACTAGGTCTGCACGTGAATCACGACAAATCCATCTCAACACCTGTTCAATCCCTGCATTACTGGGGTGTAGTTCTAGATACAGTATACTCAAAGGTTTGTCCTTTGGAGGAGAGACGATTATCTATCCTTCAGAAATCTCACAATCTGAAGAAAGCATCCCATCCAACAGTGAGACAAGCCTCTTCTCTCCTGGGTATAATTGCGTTGTGCATCTTCCTAGTCCCACATGCACGTCTCTGCAACAATGCCAGAAGATCAATGGGATCAGACCTCTGGAAGACGGAAAGAGAACGACCACTCATGCGAAACAATCGCTCAAATGGTGGTGCCGCTCAGATTATCTCTTCAAAGGGATGATTTTCCACCAAGATATTCCGGCCCAACCCATAGAGAAGGATGCTTCCTTGAGAGGTTGGGGTGCTCATATGGACGACTACAAAGTCAAGGCCTGTGGTCTCTGAAGGATCAGTCAACCACATCCACCTTCTGGGACTCTCTCCTTTTTCAGATGGACAATACAACAACCATGCATTATCTGAACAAGCAGGGAGGGACGAGATCCAGACCTGTCTCTAGAAGCTCAAACAATCTGGAAGTGGCTCATCTCCAGGGATTTTAAGATTACAGTGGTCCATTTTACGGGAGCCCAGAATGCTCAGGCGAACACTCTCAGCAGAGTCACTCAAGAAAATCACGAGTGAGTTGACTGTTCTTTACAACATCTTCTCAGACTGGGGTTATCCCCAAATAGACCTTTTCGCAGATGGAAAAAAACAAAAAATGCCCAAGGTTCTACAAACCGGGTAAATGGGGAATGCCCTATGTATCGACTGGTCAGGTAAATTTCCTTACACCTTTCCTTCACTTCCCCTCCTGCTAACAGTGATCATCAAGTACTCACACTCGAAAACCAGAATGATTCTCATTGTTCGGGAATGACCTCGACAGGGATGGTACACGGTTCTTCTTGACGTCTCAGAGTGTCCACACAAGAACCTGCCGGGCAGACCAGTTCTTCTTCAGAAGTTCAGAGGCCAGGTTCAACATCCCAACGTTCCTTCTCTGAACTTGGCTGCATGGCTCCTGAATTCATACAATATGGCCACCTAAATCTTGCTAAGGAATGCATGGATGTGCTAAGAGAAGCCAAGAAATCATCTTCTAGGACTTCAAATGGAAGAAATTCTGCATCTGGTGTTCTCAGAACAATGTCAAACCTCTTACTTGTCAGGAAGAGGCTATTCTTCCATATCTTCTCCATTTCGCTAAAGCGAAATTGGATTTTTCCTCAATTAGAGTATATCTCACAGCTATCACAGCTCATAAAAAATGTCTTTCACAAGCGTCCTTTTTCACAATGCCTGTCGATAAAGATTTTCTGGAAGGCATTGAGAAGATATAGCCTCCCCTCAGGAGACTTTCCCCTCCATGGGAGTTAAACATTGTCCTCTCTCGCCTGATGGGTCCTTGCTTTAACCACATTCATAAAGCTTCTCTCCAACACCTCTCCTTAAAGGCTTCCTTCTTGGTAGCCATTACTTCAGCTCGCAGAGATAGGAGATACAGGTTGTTCACATGAACCTTAAACAGTATTCCATAGCAACAGGATAGTGATGAGGACCCATCATAAATTCCTCCCTAAGGTAGTGGCCGATTTCCAGGTTAATCAGACTATTGGTTTACCTACATTCTTTTCAAAACACCTCTTCTCGTGCAAAGAGATCTCTCCACACTCTCGATGTTTGAAGTTCTATCTAGATAGGACAAAATCTTTAAGAACATCAAAACAACTCTTTGCCAACTATAGTACTCTACAGACAGGATATGCAACTTCTAAACTATCCGTATTTAGATGGATTGTCTCTTGCTTAATCCTTTGTTATCAAAAAGCAAACAAAACCCTGTTCGGTAAACCTAAACCTAGGTCCCACTCCACCAGGGGTGAATCAGCTTCTGCTGCTCTGCTTAGGAACATCCAAATTGCTGAGATTTGCAAGGCTGCAACTTGGAAATCAGCTCACAACTTTACGAGACACTATTGATTCAGAAACTAAGGCGCACAAGTGGGGCAAGCATCTCTAAAGAATCTGCTTGCCTAATTTGACTTTCCTTCCTTTGTTTCTCTCTCCCTTCGCAGAATCTTAGAGGGATAGGCTAGCAAATCTATTCAATGCTTATGGTTATCAATGGAGATCACTTGAGAGAGAAGGAATGGTTTCTTACCTGTAATCCTAGTTCTCGCTCAGGGGAATCTCCATTGAAATCATAAGCAACCCTTCCTCCTCCCGAAAAGATAATAAATGTATACCACTATATTACAGATTTGCTTGTCAAAGTGAACTGAGTAAACTGCCACCTACAGGGCATGATAGGACACTGGAGGTCAGAAGAAGCTTAAAGGTGCAGTGTCCTATTTACATTGTTTCAATGCTGCAGCTTATGCAGGCTACTTTGCTATCTATTATTCCTTAGCTTCCTTTAAAAAGAAGTAAAAAGTGTTTGTGAAAGATGTTTTTAAAAGATCACTTTTTCATTTTGGTTAAAGTGATTTTTCCTTCAAAATTTTAAAGTAATTCCATAAACATTTGTAATATAGCCTGTATTTAAGGCTGCAAAAATGTAACATGTCATAATGTCTGTCACATATGTTTCTTGGCCTTTCCAAAGTAGGCGAAGTAGAAGGGACTTGGAAATAACTGCTCCGGGATCCTTTCTCATGGGCAGGACTATTCCGTGCTTATGATTATCAATGGAGATCCCCTCAGAAAGAGCTCCTTTGCTCTAACTAATCCAACAAACCAAATCAATACCTTCTTCAAAATTTATTTAGATTGCAAATGGAGTGCCTGTTGCCTTTACTGCGCCTAGATCCGTATATGTACTATCTATGGTTGAATAGACAGCAAACAGGCAAATCAGCTTCATCATTCTGTGTTTTCTCTGCGTTTTCAGTCAACATAATTAGCCTTAATAAACATGCACAAAATGCCTGTATAACATTGACAATTAGATCCATTAAGTCCACCAGTCAAACTACATACATCATGAGGGACAAACTGATTTTGTGAAGTGAACACCTGGAAAACCTGCCCTCTACCCAAATGTTTCTGAGTCACAACAATGGCCGCTTATTGCCCTGTAACATAAGATGTTTTTGGAGGTGAATTGCCTCCCAAATATCAGAAAAAAAGAAACCAGTCAAATGTATGTGTTGATTTGCAATGTATAGTCAAATATGTCATATAGCAGCAGATTCCTGTCTTGTGTGATGGGCTCATGTCAGGAGCAGAACACTGGAAACGTTTCCAGCCCTGTGAACAAACATTCTGGATTCCATTAAGGATACAGGGGCAAGGATTATATTTCAGCTCCGTTATTGCCACTGACAGCAGCACTAGCAATAACATAATCACTATCTTAACTACATGTCCAAGTGTCCAGATAAGAAGTTGTAAGTGTAACTGTAAGAACAAGCCCCATGGATCTACAGGACCAATCCTTACCCAACCCATGGTATTGTTCTCACCAGCTGTTGCAGTAAACCCTCTTTCTGTATTCTCCTTGCTTAGTGATGCGTCCACTTTCACTTTGCAGTAGGCTGCTTAAAACCTCAACTGGAACCTCTAACCTTATAAAGGCACTCATTACTTCTCCAAGCTTTATTGCCGGTCATTCACTCTCAGACAGAACTCTTTTCCGCTATCACGCCATCTAATTTTTCCTCCTTTCATATACCCAGAGAACAAAACAAATATCCTGTCGTATCTGGCTCGGATGTGATAACAATCCTAGTACTTAACAGCCAAAAATACTTTACTTATAATGCTTGCCTTTATGTCCTGAACGTAATCCCCACTTCCCCTTCACAAAAAGCTAAGAAAATCTACATTCTACATCTGGATGAGTGACAAGCATTATTTATGTATTCATTTGCAGTTATTTAGAACATGCTATCATTTTCACCTAGAGCTCACTTGGGAGCAATTTTTAAAAGGCTACTCTTCAACAATACCACCTGCCCAACTGGCTTAAAGCTTAACTTCTTTCTTCCCAATATCAAAGAGTTTAATCAATTTAAATTACACATACTGCAATATACAACAAGCAGTTATCTCAGTCCAGAATACATTGTTTTAAAGTGTTTGCAACCAGAATATCAACTTTTAAATATTATAGCTAGACTATCAACTACCACCATATCATGACGGTAAACACAAATACAACACATTTGAATGCCGCTAGCCTTGATAAAGGGACTTACGTCATAAAACATGTATTGGCTTTCAGAAAGAAATACTGTATGAAAGAATATACATTAAGTTGGGATACAACACATACAAACATTCTCCATCTAAAACAGACTGATTACTTTCTCAAAATCTAGGGCACCAAGGTGTTGGATTTTGAGTGCACTAAACTCTTGGCACTTTTAACTTTTAGGATTTCATTATAGGAGTGTCGTCTGTAAGGATTTTGCCTTGTTTAACCTAATTTGGTGGTGGGGGGGGGGGACTCTTCTCACTGGCAACCAAACAGCTCTGCAAGCCAAAAACATTACATGAAGTTTCTTTCTCATGTGGAGAACATAAGAAATTGACCTCCAGGCTCTGCAGGGCAACATCTCAGCATTGCATGGTGGTATTTATTATCAATGTCACTTGAGGCAACATGGAAGACAATGTTTCTCCCTCAGAAAGGTGGAGGGGAGAACGACAACTGCGGCATTCAAAGGGCGATTGCACCATGGAGACTTTAAAGCACAAGATTTGGGGCGAAGGGATTCACCAGCTAGTGGTCCAGGAAGTTGGACCACTGCCATCATGTTTGCATCGATCAGGAAGGGTGAGGCAAAGCCAAGGCGAAGAGCGTACTCCTAGTGTTCCTCTTCTATGGCACATCTAAAGAATTTTCAGTGATTTTTTAAAATCGGAATATGGAGATATGTGTCTAGTAGAGTCAAATACATCATCCAATCTTAGGAATAAAGGGCTCTAAGGATCTGTTTCTTTATTCAGATATTTGAGGAAGCATAAAGTCAGAACTAGGTGCAACCTTCCTTCATTGTTTGGTACCAGAAAGTATCTGGAGGAACAGCCCTCGGTCCTTTCCCGACCTGGGCACTCTCTCTCTAATACAGCTTTTGTTAGCAGAGAGCTCATCTCGTTCATCAGCATGCTTCTGTGGTTGCCACGATCCCCGGAACCCATCTTTCACTCAGGATGTCTGAACAAAGCTAACTGCTCACAAGGTAGTGCAGAAAGAGCATTTGTGGGCATGCACATCTTTGCCTGGGCTCTAAGCGGTGGCGGACACATCGTGCCTCCTGGTATGGCCTTCCATTGTGCAAAGCTGCTTTGGATCGAACAGACTCATGGGTATTAGGGAGTCTTGCGAGTGTCACAAATCTTGGCAGCTATTGTGGGGCTATGCTATGAAGGATGATTGAACCTAAACCGCATCACCAGTTATCCTTGGTATTTCTTGCCAAGCAGTTCGGTGCCTGCATTGCAATCCTGGCAGAAAGTAGTCAGAAGTCTTTGGTGTTTCATCTCTCAGCTGAAACTACCTGAAATTTGTTGAACATTGGAGATTTGATGAATCAATGTCCCATGTGCAAGGAATGCACTCTTGGCTGTGCATTGCGATCTGCAGGGCATGAATTGCTCTTCTTGCGTTTGACTTTTGCTTCACCGGGGTAGACCAGAATATTATCAATTTCATTAGGGAACTCCATAAAGAAGTCACTGCTAGTGTAAAATATAGCCGGGGTGGGGTTTGGGGGGAGACAACAGCAGCTTTTAATCCTACTAGGGGAGTATACCAGGGCTGTGTCCTGGCCCCGTTCCTCTTTTCATTATACGCAAACAGCCTGGAGGAACAGCTCTTAGAGGTAGGGGCGGGCTGTCCCCGTATAGAAGATCGCAGAGTCCCTACTTTGATTTATCCTGACAACACAGTCCTAATAGCCAGGACTCCCATTGGTCTGGAGCATCTGTTGGACCACTTTTGTAAATTTATGATGAGTCTGGACGTGAGGGTCCATCAGGCCAAAACACGTTATGGTCTTTGGTGCTCGGAAGAAGGAAAGCACTGTCATAATAGTTACCAACAACAAAGTCAATGCTGTCCCCAGGTTTTTCTACCTAGGAATCCCTTTAGATGAGCACCTCACCTGGGACCCACCGAAGGCCAGTAGAGTTGCTGCTTTCTCTAAAGCTGGTGTCTTTCCTTAATTCTGCCAATAGTCTAGGTCAGAAGCCCATCAGGGAACTCACAGCCATTTATAAAGCTAAATGCTGTTCAGTTGCCTCCTATGGGGTAGGAATGTGGGGCATTAGCGATCTGGGGGGAGGGGGGGCTGGAAAGCGTCAAGAATGGTTTTATTAAACGTTTATTAGCAATCCCTAAAAGCACCAGCTCCCTCATATGCCACTCTGAGGTTGGGGTAGGGTACATTAATGATATTATAAAAATGCAACCCTTTTTTGTGGCTGAGAATCTGGACAAGGAGTTAAACCTCCTTTAACTGGGCCATGCTTGCTGACTGCTTGAAACTCGGCCGATGCTTAAATATCCCTTGGATAACGTATATTCGCAACACTTGCCTTACCCTGGGCTGGGAAGATCTCTTTAACTCCCCTGGTAGTTTGAAGGCAAGCTCCCTAAGTTCCCTGAAGAATATGCTCCTAGCTGATTGTATCGATGATAGAGTGCAGAGGGAGACTGAAAACCAACTATCTAGGCATTTATGGAGTCTTGTACAAACTAAGGTATTGAACCATACGTAACATGTGTGTGCAGCCAGTTATGTGGTGATGTCTAGTTGTTCACAGCATCAGGGAGCAGTTCCATGTGGAACATAGAATGTGGAATGTAAACCATTGTGAATATTCAACGTGAGGCAGTTGACCTGACGCTGGTGGGGTTCTGGCGTTACTAATAAATATCTCCTACACTCAACTGAGGTTTCTACATTCTTTATTGTGCCACAATTTGGCAACGATCTGACTCGCCACAACCCAGAACCCACACGGTTTGCTGGTGCATCTTATCTTTGTAGATGGACATTGAGGAACTCACTGAGCCTTCAACTGTTAGAATGACGGATTCAGGCCAGTGCGCAGTGCTTAGAACATTCTCTCATCTTACTTTTGTGGGGGATTTCACAGTTTTTTTGCATGTAGAAAATGTTTGTGTGGGCCCAACATTCTGCACGAGCTGGAGAGCCATGCGTGAGGTTCATAATCTCTGTGAACAGTTTGTACGCCAGCTGAGAGTAGCGTCCTCTGACTTCAGACAAGCACAGCAGGATTGACTAGTGTTTATTAGCATCAGGAGGCGCTGCTATGCAAATCATAACAATCCATCAACGTGTCACTGTTGTAAGGCGAAAGCGTGTTGCTGCACCTTTTTAAGCCTGTTTATTTTCATTTTTGGTCATCCTGTTAAGGTTCAGAATTTAAAGTACGGTGACATGCGCACCTTTATGTTGAACTCAGGGCATGTCATTGCTGTGACACGCTCACTTCAATTTGTTTAATGTCTGTGGAAAAACAATACAGGAACACATATTGCTCCATTAACACTGTGATATGCTCACATTTACTGTGCGTCACGTAAGTACTTATTGCGGTGATACGCACACCTTTAAGATGCATACATTTGTCACACATTGCGGTGTTGCTCAAGGTTAATGGAAGCAATTGCTGTGACACGCACACATTATCCACAGGTTCCAGTATTGTTTATTCCGCATATTCTGTGGATTACAGAAGATTGTCGTGATACGCTCACATTTGCAGTGTATACTGCTTTTGAAGGTGAGTGCATTCAAACAACGCTTCATACCTCCACCAATATTCATTTGGGGATGGGATGCCATCATTGATTCAAAGAATATGCAGAACATTAATGCCCCTTCACCTTTTCTTCAAAAGCCTGGAGATCCAATCAATACCTTGGAGGCATGGTTCAGAGCATTCATGAAGTATATTGGGGCCATCGGTGGGAACAGATACTGTCCAGAGAGGAAGAGAAATCTTCTTGAACACAATTTAGGGTTTGAAGGCCAGTCCATTTATGAACACTTACCACCATTAGAGTTGGGGGAGGATCAAGAAGATGTAGATGAGTTTCAATTGGCTATATTGAAGCATGAAAAACATTTCGATGTACAGCCAAGTTTAATTGTCAATCGCCATAAGTTCTTTACAAGAGAGCAGAGTCAGGATGAGTCGAATGATAGTTATGTGGCGGCATTACACATTCTAGCAGCAGAGTGCGAATTTGAAAATGTCACAACCCAAATGATACAGGATCAAACTGTGGTAAGGTTTGGGATAACAAGGTACAGGAAAGGTTGTTGACTTTAAAAAATCCCACTCTTACTGAAACAATTGACATTGTTAAAAGCATAGAGTTGTCTTGCAATCTTGCAAAGAATTTAAACAAAAAGAAAGCATTATGGTGTTTCTGTAGTAAAAGAGTCTGGAATACTAAACAGAGTTTTTTTTTTAATGTACTAAATTTTGAAACAAACAAAATCTTGACAAAGAACAAAATACAGCATCCTAAAAGAATTACACATAATCGATCACAGTGGTGCCTAAAAATAACTCAAATATTACAGACATGATGTCTGCCGCGATCGCTTATGCAGTGCTAGGAGGGAAAACTGCACATATAATCATGATAATCATGTCTGTGAGTTATACTAGTTGGTTGCATTCAGTCTGACCATTCATCAGCCTCATGACTGTCTAACAACTGCTAGTGCCTCCATAAGCGAGTCATTATGTCATACAACCACCTGGGCCTAACTCCATTTTTAGGAAGCTTCATCAATTCGGGCAGTCTGGTCCGGGCTCCTTCGCTTCCCTTTCGGCTACATAATTCCGATATAAACCCCAAAAGCTTTTAGGACGGCTCTGAGGGGGGAGTAGTTCACTGTATAATTCTGATTGCATATTACAGTACACCATATCTTTAGACCAGCTAGATATAGTGGGGACAGGGCCGTGGGCCCAACGTATCGCAACTCTGCGTTTTGCCAGCAGTAGCCCCATATCTACTAACCGTCAAACTTCTTTTGGCAAATACTTTGAATAGCCCAGTAATGCCAATAGCGGGTCCGGAGTCAGCGTCATGCCAATAATTTCGCCAAGCATAGTAAATATTAGTTTCCCGTAATTGGCAATCCCGGGGCACAACCAAGCAAGGTGGAGAAACCCTGCTGGACATGCTCTACATACGGTGCAGACTGACTGGGGTGTAGTAAACTCTGTTGAGGAATTTGAAATGGATTAACCGGTGTCGCCCGTTCAATGAGACACGCTTCATGATCTCACAGCAGTATTCCCAAGTGGTGTCATCTAGATTCTCCCCAATCTCACTCTGCCACTCTAGTCTGGCCTTGGTGTAATAGTTCCTGCGGTAGTTTAGTGTGATGTTGTATATGTTAGAAACTATCTTTGTAGGGGAGTCAGTTCGCAGTAAATAAGAGAAGGCTGCCACCTCCGGCGGCTCCAACGTTTCGTCTCCCAATACCTCCCAAAGTGCATGTCTTATTCTATGAAAGTGAAATTGAGCGAGTGGCGTGCAATCGTGTCCCTCAGCCTCTCTCTCAGCCCACCACCATGCTTTACCCTCCATGAACAAGTCCCCAATTTTATGAATGTTCATTGACACTAGCGCGTGTATTACTTCCTTCTCCTTACATAACAGCAGCCAATGGCACCATTCTATTGGGGTCAAAGGGGAATATAATATAGCACCTGTCTGCTTTTTAAGTAGGTACTGCCAGGCATGTGTGGTAGCATTCACTGAGTCTAGGACACCGGTTCTTCTTACAGGGGCCTGAAACATCAGCACCGGGAGTGGGGAGGGTGCCGCTACCATTTTCTCAATCTGCAAATGGGGTAGCCCAGCTTGCTCATGAACCCAGTAATACGCATGCGAACTTTGCGCGGATCTGTAATATAAATCTAGGTCCGGGGCACCTATACTCCCCCATAGAGTAAGGCAGTGTGAGTATATCCCACTTAACTCTTGAGTGCTTCCCTGCCCAGGCTAGCCTCACCAGTAGCGATTTGACTGTTTTGAAAAAGTGAACCGGGAGTACCATCAGAACATTGGTAAATAAAAATAGGAACCTAGGTAGAATTACCATCTTCATGAGGGACACGCGTCCCATTAGGGACAGGGGCAAGCAAATTCAACGCTCTATTTCTTCCTCTAATTTACCAACCGCCTTCCCATAGTTCTCATTGAAGACCACTTAAGAATCAGTGTGCACTTTCACTCCCAAGTAGCGCACCGGCTCCGCAGTCCATAGCAACGGGTATTCAAACTCAATGGCTTCCATTGCCGGGGTTAGTGGAAAGATGATTGACTTGGTCCAATTGACCTTAAATCCGAAGGTTCCCCACATCGCAGTACCTCCCGGAGTATTGGGGCTAAATTAGT
Organism: Calotriton arnoldi; assembly: GCA_963921515.1. NCBI lineage: Eukaryota > Metazoa > Chordata > Amphibia > Caudata > Salamandridae > Calotriton > Calotriton arnoldi. Next base: position 80,922 of record CAWUFW010002250.1, read on the forward strand.
ATCTGGGTCCCTAATATACAAAAGTGTATCGTCCGCATGAGTGGATATGATGAGGTTATAGACTGGGAAGCGCATCCCTCTATGACAGTGATACTCCCTGAGTGCACATGCCAAGGGTTCCGCCACTAATGCATATAATAGAGGTGATAAGGGGCATCCCTGGCGAGTACCCCTAGGTATCTTAATAGGGGCAGTTACCATGTCTCCTATCCTAACCCTGGCAGAGGGTGAGTTATATAGGACCCCAACCAATTGCAAAAAAGTATCTCCTAGACCCAGTCGCCTCAACACCTGCCTCACGAACGCCCACTCCACAGAGTCAAAGGCTTTCTCTACGTCTAGGAAAACTGCAGCCGCCTCAGTCTCTGGCCTAATGTGTTGTATGGCCCCAAACACAGTCCTTAGATTATAGGTCAAGCAACGCCCTGGCACGAATCCTGCCTGGTCAGGCCCAACCAGCAACGGCACCAGAGGGGCCAAGCGGTTTGCTAAGATTTTTGCAAATGGCTTTGTATGACATTAAGACGTTATAGGGGCCTATACGAAGAGCACTCGCTGGGAGACTTCCCTGGTTTTAAAATAGTAACTATCAGGGCCTCCCTCATCGAGGGGGGCATCTGCCCGTCCTCATTCATCTCTTCAAATAGTGTTATTAAATGGGGGATAAGCTGCTCTTCGAATTCCTTATAAAAAGAGACCGTCAGGCCGTCTTGTCCCGGAGTGCTCCCTGCTCGCATCGCTTTTAGCGCAGCTAATATTTCGTTTGCATCTAGCGGCCTCATTAAGTATTCTCTGTGTTCGTCGGTCAGCCATGGCAGTTTGCTGTATTCTAAATAGTCTTGGATCTTTGTCTCGTCCACTGTCGTTCTAGAGCTGTACAAGTCTGAATAATACTGGTTGAACCTATTGGCTATGTCAACTGGGTCTCTCAGATTTTCGCCCCCATCCGCATGTATCTCAGTCACTCCAGTCGTATCCCGTCTACTTCTCAAGAGGGCCGCCAGAACCGAGCCCGGTCTCTCTCCCTCCCTGTAAGTGCGGGCTATAGCATATTTTTCCATATGTTTCACTTCGTCGTCTGCGGTATTGTGGTATTCCTCTAGCATTGCTTTTAATTCCTCCTCAGCCCGGTCTCCCTCCCCAGCTAGGATGTCTTGCTCTAGTGTCCACAAACGGTCCTCTAGATTGGCTAGCCTCTTTCTGATTGATCGGAGGACACCGAGTGTTTGGTCATGGCTATTCCACATATATAGACCGTAAAGGTTTCCCATACCGTTGAGAACTTATCTACCGAACCAATGTTTATGTCAAAAAAATTATCTATAGCCTCTGACATGACATCTCATTTTTGAAAACATTGTGCTAGTTTCAGAAGGATACCATAGAATATCTGGGGCATGTCATCTGGAGAAAGGTGTCCAACCTCGGCCGAGTTTGGTTGATGCTATAACAAAGGCTCCCACTCCAGAGGCGAGTGACCAGATATCTTCTTATCTGGGCATGTGCAAATTTTAAGCCAAATTCATAAGGAATTTTGCATCCAAAACCGTTAATCTGTGTGAACTTCTGAAGAAAGGGAGAAAAGTTCAGTGGGATGAAAAATGTCAAAGTGAATTTTTGTCTTTGAAAACTGATATTGTCTCTGCACAAGTACTTGCATCTTTTGATTCTACTAAAAAGTGTATACTATTACAATAGATGTGAACAACGGGAGTTGGGTGCAACCTTGACTCAGAAAAATGGTGTCGTAGAGAAAAAACATTGGGTTTGCATCTAGGGCTTTGAAAAAGAATAAAAAAGTTTTCTCTGTTATTGAAAAGGAACTCCTTGCATGCTTTTGGGCTGTCAAACGGTTTAAATGCTTCATTTGGGGTAAAAAAAATGTACTAAAAACTGACCACAAGCCCTTCGTCAATATACTCAATGGGGTAGTGATTAAGGATCATACCCCCAGAATTGCAAGTTTGAGCTTGAAGTTGTTGCAATACAATTTTAGTGTAGAGCATCTGGCTGGTGGAAGAAACATCAAAGCAGATCACCTGTCACGTTCACCTTTACCTTGTGATGATGAAAGCATGGATCGTCCCGATGATGATTAAGAATGTCTCATTGCCACTATTGATGTGTATGATGAAGGTGGATTTTCACGGGAGTATTGGACGTGGCATTTTTGGAGGATGAACTGTTGAATGAAGTTGCACGGTACATCACTGTGGGATGGCCCAGAGAGAAGGTTCTGCCTGTTGGAATTCAGCCATTTTCAAAAGTGGCAGAGGAATTGACTGTGGTAGGTGATGGGATGGTTATGCATGGTGATACATTCGTACCTCCTGCAGCTTTAAGAGAAAGGATTATGTTGTGCGCCATTGAGGGGCATTTAGGTCAAGCTATCTATAAGAGGAAGGTAAGGGCATTATACTGGTGGCCTAGTATGGATCAAGACATAATTGAATTGGTGGAGGGATGTATCATCTGTGCCAACAGTGACAAATCTATGAAGGCTGTTTCTCTGCCTTTACAAACCACTGAAATACCTAATGGCCCATGGTCCAAATTTGCCATCGATTTTATTGGACCTTTTAATGCTCTACCTCGCAGCTTAACGATTTGCCATGGTGATGGTATATTATTATAGAAAATGGTGTGAGGTGGAGTTCATTGAAGAACCCAACACTGATGGGGCAATCAGGTTCATGAGAAAGGTGTTTTAAGAGAGTGTTGTCCTAAAGGCATTGTATCGGACAATGGCGTCCAGTTAGTTTCCAGGTGGATGAAAGAGCTTTTGGAAAATATGCCATCCTACACAAGATTGTTCTATATCATCCACAGGCCAATGGCCTAGTGGAAAAGATGAATCACACTTTGACGGACTGTGTCCAGTGGTCTTTACAGAATGGTGTAAGTGTACAGGGGCTGTAGAGAGCATGTTTTGGTCTCATAGGTCATGCCCCAACAGCACCACTGGGGTGAGTCCATTTAAAGTCATGAGGGGACGTGCTCCTGTTCTAAAATCATGTCCAGCATGGTTACACAGATATCAATCAAAAACTGATCATGAGAAGTGTGTTGACAGGATTGTACAACCCAAGGTTGCAGAATTTCAAGTTGATATGAGGACAAACACAGAGTGAAAGACGTAGTTTCCAAGGTTAAAATAGGAGAATGGGTGTGTATTAAAGAACCAAACCATGTGATGAAGGGTTTGTCAAAATTCAGAGCTCATCTCCAGGTTGAGGCTGTGTCTAGCAATTCTGTTTGCATCCGAAGCAATGAGTGGTGGAATCTCAAGAGTGGTGAGATTGGATAAGCCAAAGTGTGAGAAAACTAGGATACTGGAAGGTCAGTTCATGCAGCCGAATGTGCCCATGTCCCTTGATCGTGGCGGAGTTGCTCAATCTTGTCATGTTGCCAAAAATGTTGTTGTTGAGAGACGCAGAAGTGGTTGGCACATTATGAAGCTGGTGCGTTGCCAGTAAGTTCAATCTAAAATGTGGTAGGATCTTTTTGTACTTTACTATTTATGTTTTATATCTTTGTCATTCTTTTGTGACAATGTTAAGTATGAACCAATGAGTAGAAATTGTTTGACCTGTCTATGTGTGGTCCAGGATATACGCTGTATTTTCCTATTTTAGTTAGTTGTGTTATAAGAAGGGAAATGCTGTGGTGATGTCCAGTTGTTCACAGCATCAGGGGGCAGTTCCATGTGGAATATAGAACGTGGAATGTAAGCCATTGTGAATATTCTAGGTAAGGCAGTTACCCTGACGCTGCTGGGGTTGTGGCGTTACTAATAAACATCTCCTACACGCAATGGATGTTTCTACGTTCTTTATTGTGCCACACAGTATCACAGATTTTTGCTTGTAAGATTCGGACTGAGCACAGTGCACTTTTTAGCTGCCTTTCTCTTTAATGGCACTTATTTCAGGAACTTAACTGTTTGCTCCTGCGATGGCCGTCTTGCACAAAACACATTTCACTTATGTTCTTCTGTAAATTTGATATGATACTGAGAAAACGCAATCTTTTACCTTTTTAAAAACAAGCCAACATGCAATACAGCAGAGCTGCTTTTACTTATTTGCAAACACTGCCAACTGTGATGATCTGTTTTTTAACTGTTTATATCCAACATGCCACAAAGCAGAGGGCAACTGTAGTCATGTAGCGAGTTTTAACCTTTTTAATATTTTTTTCTGTTTGTTTTTATGATTCTTTTATGATCAAAACTTTTGGTTGAATAAAGATTATTGACTGATTGACTTTTGCTTCATATTACCAGAACCAGAGTTAAATTTAGATTGTAATTAACCCCCCCTCACCCCCATGGTGTGACATTAACAATAAGACAGTGAATCTAAAGAATAACGAAACAAAGTACCACAAAGCAAGAGGGACATTGAACTCAATCACACTGTCTGGCATGTGATATAACATGTAAAATCCAGCAGGACCTTTGGTGGAAACCTTCCTATTTTTCCTGTGTAAGTACCTATCACAGCACCTGCTAAAATATCATCTATAAGGGGAAAACCCATCAAATTCTGTACATGCTATTACTGTAGGTTCAAAGGTATGCATCAGTACCATACCATGATCAGGAATGATAGCTAGATCGCTCTGCAAGAACAGCCAGGGCACTTTAGATTACGAAGAGTAACGCCTATGCAGCAGTAATTATTAGTTGCTACCCTGTCTGAATACATGAAGATGAACTGTTTGAATATATTAAAGTTGGCCCTACTTTTCTTCAGTTGGTGGCTTAGCTTGGGCTCTACCCATACCAGATCTCCTTGCCTCCTGCACACTTCCCAATTCTCTTCCTCTCATCTGGCCACTCTGAGCCTGTGTTCTGTTGTAAAAACAGTTGATGCAACTGGAAGGTGGACTTTTGGAGGCGGGCTGTGCCTGAGGTTCATGGAAGAAAATACCTCGCTCCAATCATCTGAAGGATCCATTGGTTCAAGGTAATTCTCTACCATGTCTGAATGAAGGGCACCACCAGGCGACTCACCAGTTTACTGAAATTCTTGCAGATCAAGTGCTCAGGATAGTTTTGGGATTCAGGGGGGAATGATTATGAGGAATGGGATGATAGACTTCATATTGCTCACTACATCTGAAGAGCTGAAAAAGTGTTGTATAGTTGATTGAGTTTGCTGGTCCTGTCTATTCACTTCATAGCTACATTCATAGAATTACATGCATTGTTCCTGACACTTTGTGGATGAGGTCATGCCTAATGGCTCTTGCAGTGCCTCTAATATGCTTAGCTTCTTATTGAAATGGTCTGCCTCTTTGACACATAACTTTGGCACTTCAAAAGACTAGTTCAAAAGGTAGGCCTGCATGGTTCCCAGGAAAACCAAGTGAATCTGATCCAAGGCAAGCATGCTTTCTTAGCATAACACCACACCCACAGATCTAGTCTGCATTGACTTCATCATTGAACATTACCAAAGAGCAGAAATAGACAAATTGGGAACTACAAGAGCAGCCATCTTCCGTAAAGCATGGAATACCTGGCCAATACAGAATAGGCATTAGTCATCCTTAATGTCATTTCCAAAGCAAAAAACCTCTGCCTTCAAAGGGATCCTTTCTCTTCGACTCCTTGTCGGGTGGTGCTGTAGGGAACGGGTTCTGTGTTAACTTGAACAAAGAGGTCTATAGCACTGCGTCCATGGTTTTTAGCTCGCCAACAGGAAGGCAGGGTGAGTTAGAACTGCTCTGAGCTTCCTTAAGGAATTGTGAAGCGATACAAAAGGTGTGCATTGCAGTTTTTCCCAAACCTCCTTAATGGAACCCCTTAAAGGCTCATTAAAGAGTAGGATCAGCAATGAGGTTTGCTTGCATGACAAGATAGCTTTAAGGTAATAAGTGGAATCACACGAGTAATGATCCAATGATTTTAATGAGGCTTTAAGGATTCTTATTGATTTTATTGTTTTAATGTGAACTGTATTTACGTGTGTACTTTTATGGGAGTAACCGCCGCATAAAGAATATGATGATGATGATGATGTAATAAGTGGAATCTCTAGGGCCTCTATTCTTTCTTAAAATCAGTTGCAAAATCACTGTGCTCTACTAAAACCAGTCTCTATAGGAGAAAGACTTCAAATCCGCAGGAACTTCCAGGCACAAGCTCTTTGTAGGTCGATGAAAAGAGCTAAATCAGCATGTATGCAAGATGTCTGCTTCACTTTCTTCATCTTTACTATGATGAGGGGCTAATTCTGGAAAAGCCAAGGCACCATGATCAGATCCAAAAAGGTCCTAAAACCTCAAACCTAAAATAAAAAAACTGGTAGTGTAATTTTCTTCATCTGGAGTGACTAATGTTTTTGAAGATAATCCCTGGATTTTCTTTCTGGCTGTTACAATTACATCCACCATCAAAACCATGACAGTGTCAACAGCTCCAAAGCCGAAGTCAGTAATGGCACTACAGGAATCGGATGCAGCTTCAGAACTGGCAGGGGGTGCTTTGGTGGCATCACATTTCACACAGTGTTACATTGTGGGACGTCCTAAGAAACTGCAGGTAATCAGTTGGAGGATCTGTCATAAACATCTATCTGTGCATTTGGAGCAGGACTGATGATTTTTATGGTGACATATGTCCCCACAACATGTGATAACAAAACATTAAAAACGTAACCAAAAAAAAAACAAATAAAACTTGGCGGCTCCACAACCAGCAGACAAAAGCTGATGTCACCAGAACCTCCTGCATCTTATCTGGTGTTACAATGTCCCTTACAGTAAATCTGTGTTCGTCCACAACTGAGGTCGGTTACCTGTCAAGGCTAACGAATTTTCCACATCTTTCTGTGCCGGGAAAGGAGGAGGAATCTGCAGGAGCAGATTTCCATTAGAAAGCCTGCTATTTTATTACTACACTCTTACAGGGGGAGAAAAAACTCAGCTGCTCAATGTAGCTCCCGCTATAGTTTCCTCTGGTCGTTTCTATGTGATTCCTTCTCCTCTGGTCCTGCAAATCCTATACATCAATTCATGCTAGGATATTGGGAGTTTTGGGGACACAAAAAATCAATCAAGCGACTCCTGCCACAGCCAATGCTGCCAAAGATTTTTGAAGCTAAGACATGGGCCCAGTTAACAAAACTCTCCATTTCCTTCGACTTCCTGGCTGTCTTGGCTAACTCCTCTGTATTGTGATAGGCTCAGCAAGTTCTGCCAACCAATTCTAGAATGTACGCCATTCCTAAGCCTATTAAAAAAGATTAGAAACTTGGGGTTGATGTCCAGCAGCCACATGCCCTTCCTTCCATGGTGGCACTCTGTCCTGTGACCTAAACACTTAACTGAGAAGTACCTTACTTGGCCCTGAACACATTTTACCATTGTGGCAGCGGAAATTCAATCATAGGGTGGTTGGGTGCCAATCTAGGACCTTTAGCTTGATCAAAGGACCCTAGCTCCGAAGAACCTCTGAATGAAGAGTCCTAGAAGCCATTTGATCAAGTTCACGATCCAACTCCTCTTCTCTGCAGAAATTCATCCTACCAGAAGATTCCCTACCAAGCCACGGTGCACCAATAAACTGTGGTCACAGTGTTGTGAACCATTCCCGCTTTTTAAATACACCTTTAAAATAAATAGTTTGACAAAAGGACCTTTTGCTGCAAACCCGGCGAACTGGCTTCCCTGCCAATAATCAACACAACCATGAAAAGGTCTTTTCCCTCTGCCTTTTCCGTTGCTGACTGCTTTTGGCACATGAACATTTGATCTGGTTCCAATTGGTACTTTAACCAGGTCTTTTTCATACTAACTGCTGCTCTAGTCTGTAGCTGTTTTTACAGTATGCCTCAGACTATCTCCTAAAAGGGCCAAAAGAGGTCTCACATATGTCATTTAGCTTCCATAGAAGCTCACCAGCTCTTATATTGACTGAGCGAAGATATCACATAGATCCTTGTGGTCAGACCCCAACTCTTCCGCACATAAGGGGGGGGAGGGGAAACCTTTGTTACTCACTTAGATCCTTACAGCCCAGGGGTCTGCAAAGAAAACAAAAATGGGACGGCAACTGCAGGAAAATTCACGTAGTTGAATATTACCCCCCCACCCTCTTAGATTATTTTGCTTTTACGGACCTAGGTGCTGACACATTTTCACTCTGGGCATAGGGGAACTGCTGCACTGCCTTGCTTCACGTACGCTTGTCCCACAAAAACATGGTTTGTAATTAGCTTGTTTACCTTTTAGGTTAGGCCAAAGCCAGTGTGCAAAACGGGGGCAAGTGGCATACATGTCAAATGCCAGCAAAGTGTACCTTGAAGACCCCACAGCTTAAGAATATATATGTTCCAAAGCGAAATCAGCGAGTTGTGCTAATTCTGCATGTTTTTTGCAGCAACTGTACATAAAGTGCCACACTGCAAGGCTGGCTGCAGCTTTCAAGTAATAAAGCTGGCAATGCAATTTTGTTGATCTTGTCCTAAGAACTAAATACAGACTGCATCATTGTGACACTTACTATATAGAGCAAGTCTAAACCATCGAAAAACTTAAATCTTCCATACTGTTGTAACAAATATGATTCCTTGGAAGGCTGTTAAATGTATGCCTCAGAAACTAGAAGTATCTCACCAGCTAAAGCATCCCGGGCGCATTTGTCACTGACTGTAACTGGCCTTCCCTTGACACAGAGATCTGGTTGCAAAGAGATCTCGTCCATCAGAGCAAGTCAGAATAAGGAGTCTGATGGGAGAAAGGGCACAGGGTACATCAGTCACACAAAGACAATGAAGACAACATGGAAACTGTCCTCACATTCCACCGGCATGCTCCTGTGGCAATATTCCATTGGTATAGTCCTCTCATGAGCCACCTTGGTTCCTTGTACCCAGTGGGCATGGGCTCAACAAATGGGCGACAAGGTGACCAGTAGCCTGACCACTCAAAATGACAGCAATTACCAGCAGCTGAAGATTTTTATACTTTCCAGAGCATAGTGACCCGCCTCAGGCAATCCAATAGATGCATGGAGAAGAGAACAGAAGATGTTCAGGGAAGATCACATCGTAATAGCCTCTAAATTATGGGAATTTTATTGGGCCTTTTTAAGGAACATTTACTGCACTCCTGGTACAGATCATGGTTTCCAGCTGAAGATCAGTCTTTCTGGTTTGTGTTTGAAAGGACACATTGCGCCTTGACCATGAGGCTGCCCCCGGGGGTTTCACCCATGTCTTGTCCGGTGAGGGATCTCAATTATATAGATGGACACACGCTGCATACCGCCCGCTGCAAAGGCAAGGTGGTCTCCGATTCTGCTAACAAAATGATCTTCCCTGAATACATGAAACTAGTCAAACAACAGCAGAAATTCTTCACATAGTAACGCAAAAAGCTCAAAGCAAACTGAAAGTGCTCCTTGATGGTGATTCACATCTTTTAACAGACCTAAAAGCTTCTGGGATTGGGTGGAGGAGAAGAGGGCATCTGAACTCCTGCCAGGCTGGCAGACACATAAATGAGATAACAAATGCCACCAGTAATTGGAAAGTGGAGGGGAGACTACAGGAGGTGCTAATACTGGCAATCAGATGACACATTGGCACACAAAAGACAGAACTAGTGTGTCTCAATAATGGTACAGGATAAAGAGGACCAGACTGACCAAGATTGTCCTCTGGCAGAAGAGCGGATCATTGGTGCTGGCACATAACTTCATATAAAGGTCATGTTCATCTCCAATTCATACAGTGGACTCTACGAGGTAGAGGTGATAGGCCACATATCCTTCTTCGTTATAATGGTGCAAGGTGTCTCACCTTAACTTAGGATAGTAAACCTGGGGTGTGGCATGGAGCCTCAGTATCCAAGTGGTCTTATTATAGCAAGAGTTCATATTGCCGTTCACTAAGATGGAAATCTAGTTGGGGTACAGATGCTTCTGGGTTGAAGGTATAGGCTGGGGAGAAGTTGGCATGGAGCTGTTCTACACACTTCTTGGTTTACTGTGGCACACAACGTATGTTGAACTGTTCCTTTCTTGTCCCAAGCAATGGCCACCATAGGTTATTCCACAGAACGGATTGTACATTCATTGAATGAGAACAGCCCCAATGATAGAATTGAGATGGGGTAGTTTTTCAGTTTGCTATACATCACTCCTCTGAGGGACTACTAGTGCAAGGAACTCTATATTTTAGTCACAAACTATAATTTTCTGGGATGATAGTCTCACCTTAGGGTTCACTTAAGTCTTTCACTCACGTTTCATGATAGGTTCCCAGGGATTAGCAATTCAATCCCATGAGTCCTTCTCGCTCCTGGTGTCACAGATATACACACATGCACTGGAGTACTAGCTCTAGACATTTCCTCTCTAGAGGAACACACATGGACATTTCTTATTGTATATGTGGCACCTACACTATGGATGGCACCCAACAAACCCTCACTGCCCTACTGACAGACACTCCACATGGAATGATGATTACAGGAGGTGACTTTAATATTATTATGGATAAGGAACTGGACACAATGGGCTCTAGGTCACTAGACATATATCGAACAGATCTTTCCAGAATGGGGGTTGGGAGCACACTGCCTCCCAGTCCAGCACTGTTCGCCCCTTTGCATCCGATTAAATGCAGTACACAGTTCATGCTTACTTCAAAATTAGCTGGAGTTTTTCACCAAAGTTGGTGCAGACACTAACCTGCACCAACTTTGGTGAAACACTTCAGCAAAAACTCAAGTAAGCGTTTAAAGTGAACTGCATTTTCCATAATGCTAAGGGGTGAACTGTGCTCGGAGGTGAAGCAGTGTGCTCCCATCCCCCTTCTGTTTGAAAAGGCTCCCTTGAGCCATTGAGCTGACAAGCTTTTGGAGATGCACCTGTGCGCCAGAGAGAGGTCCTGAGACCTGAGAGGATTGTGTAAGCTTTCTCAGCAACCTCAGATGAATGTCGCTTTTAATCTCTACTGATGAAGAATAATATCCAGAAACACGTGTCTAGAGATTCACAGTACTAACCTGCACCAACTTTGGTGAAACACTTCAGCAAAAGCTCAAGTAAGCGATTAAAGTGAACTACATTTACCATAACGCTAAGGGGTGAACTGTGCTGGGAGGTGAAGCAGTGTGCTCCCATCCCCCTTCAGATCTCCTTTCCAACTGGGCAATCTGATGGGACTGTGTGATGCTTGGCAGATCTGGTAATCAGGGGAAAGACCGTGTACATTCCATCTGGCCTCCTACAAATCCTGTTCCAACTTAGATAACCTCTTCCTCTTGGTTATGGGTTTGTGTGGAGTGAGAGACACGTGTATTCTCCCACGGGGTCTATCAAAGCATTCACCGGTAGAATTGTGGCTGTGATACTCAAAATAGATCCTTGGGGCATATGGCACCTAAACACCCAGTGATTTTCAGATGACAATTTATCAGCTCCCTTCATTAAGATGCGGTAGCATACTTTAAACGTAATCTATGCTTGGTTTCCTCAGCAGCCACAATGAGGGAGAGCTTTAAGATAGTGATCCGAGGAAAGGTCATGGCACCCTCCATAACAAGAGGAAGAAATGGGACCTGAAAAGTAAGACCCAGGAGGCAGCAGTTCTCAGTCTTGACACATGTTTTGTCGTTGTTCGGGACAATGCATTGCTTAGACAGTGTGTATCTGCTAAAACCCAACTGAAGCAACAGGCACTTGATGCAGCTCTGCTTGCCCAAAAGGCCTCATAACATTGCATATATGAAAGTGGTAAACTTTTATATTGGTTGGCCAACTGTACGGTTGCCTCTAAGGTTGTCATAACACTTTACGACTCTGCTGAGGGGCAACTGACTGACTACCCTGCAATTGCTGCAGCATTATTAAAAGAGGCTGTATGTGGTACTTCCCCCATCGTTGGATGAGACTGCTAACCCTTTGCTCCATGAGATATCGATCCAGACTTTCCTGGGATTGAACCATGAGGACTTTGACTTCCATTTGACATCACAGAAAGTGATGAAATAATGGAGAAGGAGCAATGGGTGGGACTCCAGACCCAAAAGGCATTCTTTAGGAAAATTACCCCACTTCTGACATCCCATATTGCCGGTCTTTTTAGCGAGGCCAAACAGAACGGACTAGCTCTGGACAACCTCACTGGGGCGCCGATTTTTGTTAAGTAAAAATGTAGAAGTCCCCATTATCATTACTCCTTCTATCAACCAATCTCCCTTATTAATGTTGATGCCAAAACCTTGGCAGAGTGCTAGCCAAGAGACTAGCTAAAGTCATAATCTTACTGATACACCAGGATCAACATGGCTTTATGCCTGAATGGGCAATGCAACACTGTCTTAAATGGGTACAATTAGCACTAGCTGGCAGCCACAAATTTTCACGTCTCAGTGCTCTAATTCCAGTGGACTTTGAGAAGGCTTTGACTGCCTTAACTGGCGTTTTCTCAAGCAAGTTCTTAAAAAAAAGATTTTGGCCTTTGGTTTCTAACATATGTTCAAGTCCTATGAAACTCTCTCTTGGCTTGTGCAGGAGTGAGCTGCCCTTTTTTTTTTTTACTCTTTTCTATTAAAAGGGGCTTACACCTATGACATTCCACGACTCTTTGTGACGATGTGTGCCACACACAGGATTTCTTCTGGACTGAAAAACAACAATGCCCTTTTACAAATGCATTCAAACTGTATACGATGGAGGGCTGGGAGACGCTGGCAGTAGGCAGCTATATTACTGGGCAACCCAATGACTCACCCTTAACAAAGGGCTCTTTAGTGACAGAGCATTCCCAGCGATACGACTCAGCTGCCCTCCACGCACTCAACCCCAGAAGAAACAACAACTGCCAGCTGTCGACGCCCAACACCACCCAGGGCCAGTTCTCCTGCCGACACTGCTGCCGCACCTTCACCCACCTCCAGACCCTCATGGCCACCGCCCACCCACCTGACGCCAGCGCACCCAAACCCCTGAGCTACATCATCCTCAACGTACGCTCCCTTCACAGACACGCAGCAGAAATCTGGGGCCTCCTCAACACCTTGTCGCCAGACATCGCCTTCCTCACTGAAACCTGGAACAACGCCACCTCCGCCCTCAACATCGCTACCGCCATCCCGGACGGGTTCAAGATCCAGAGGAATCACCGCCTCAACCACCTGGGAGGAGGACTCGCCATCATACACAAGAACTCCCTCCGACTCACAACAGCCAGCACGAACAACTCCTTGCCCCCCACGGAACATCTCCATTTCCAGATCCAGACAAACCCCAGAGCAACCCTACGCGGCACCGTTGCCTACAGACCTCCCGGACCACGAACCACATTCGCCGCAACCATCACTGATCTCATCGCGCCCCATGCCATCGCCTCCATGGACTACGTACTGCTCGGAGACCTGAATTTCCTTCTCGACAACCCCAGCGACCCCAACTCACCACCCTCCTGGACAATCACCCCAACATCGGACTGAAGCAGCTCATCACCACCCCACCCACAAAGCAGGACACACCCTCGACCCTATCTTCGCAGGAGGAAACAACATCCATTTCAGCCATACGACGCAACCCCTCTGGACGGACCACCACTGCGTACACTTCTTCTCAAAACCCACCGCACACAAACCTACACCTCCCCCTCGCGCAGGAACTTGGGCAAGATCACCGAAAAGCACCTCAACTCCACGCTCAACCACACCCCGCCTCCCGCCACCACCGATGTCAAGTCAGCAGCTAACAAACTCCACAGATGGCTCACTGACTGCGCAGACAAGCTCACCCCCCTCCGGAACTCCGACAGACAGCGACCCACGAAAGCCGCCTGGTTCACCACTGACCTCCGAGAATCCAGACACACCTGCAGACGCCTCGAGAAAGTGAGAAGAAACAGAAAACCCCAGAAGCACGGACCAGCTACAAGAACGCCATGACAGAACACCACCAATGCATTAGATCCACTAAAAGGACCTTCATCCAGGACAAGATTCTCGCCAACTCCAGCAAATCGAAAGAGCTCTTCAACATCGTACAGGAATTCACCGAACCCCCCAGCAAAGCCGAAGACGTCATGCCCTCTCAGGACCTCTGCAACAAATTCGGCTCTTACTTCCATCTCAAGATCAAGTCCCTCTACGACAACTTCAATGAACAGATAGTAGACACTGAAGCCACACCTACCTCCAGCATCGCCAGCCAGCCTACCATCTCCGCCTGGACCCCGGTCACTACAGAAGAAACTGCCACAACCATGAAGAGCATTAACTAAGGGGCCCCCACGGACCCCTGCCCGCTGCACATTTTCCACAGAGCCGCTGCCACCATAGAACCCAAGCTACAAGGCACCATCAAATCCACCTTCGAAACCGGCACATTCCCCGACAACTGAAACGAGCTGAAGTTAGGCTCCTCCTCAAGAAGCCCTCCGCAGACCCGACTGACCTAAAAAACTACAGACCCATCTCTCTCCTCCCCTTCGCAGCCAAAGTCACTGAGAAAATCGTCGACACCCAGCTCACGAACTTTATCGAAGCCAACTCCATCCTCGACGACTCCTAATCCGGATTCAGCAGCAACCACAGCACCGAGATCGCCCTCCTAGCCGCCACAGACTACATCCGCACTCTCCTCGACCAGGGCCACAAGGCGGCTCTCATCCTACTAGACCTCTCTGCAGCCTTTGACACCGTCTCCCACCGCACACTCACCGCCAGACTCTACGATGCCGGCATAGAGGGAACCGCCCTCGACTGGATCCGCTCTTTCCTCACCGGCAGAACCCAAAGAATCAGACTCCCGCCCTTCCTCTCCGAACCCACAGAGATCAGCTGCGGAGTACCCTAAGGATCTTCGCTCAGCCCCACGCTCTTCAACATCTACATGGCCCCCCTCGCCGCCATCGTCAGACAGCATGGCCTCAGCATAGTATCCTATGCCGACACACAGCTCATCCTCTCCCTCACTAAGGAACCTGACACCACCAGACTCAGCTTTCAGGAAGGTATGGAAGACTTCACATCATGGATGAGCAGCAGCTGCCTGAAGCTCAACTCGGAGAAGACAAAAGTCCTCATCCTCGGACCCACCCACTCTGCATGGGACAACACCTGGTGGCCCACCCCCTCGGCAACCCCCCAACACCCACAGACCACGCCCGCAACTTCCGCATCATACTCGACTCCTCCCATACCATGACCCGACAGATCAACGCCGTCTCCTCCACATGCTTCAACATCCTCTGCAAGACCTTCAAATGGATCCTATCTGAATCCAGAAAGACTCTCACCCACGCACTCATTACCATCAGACTGGACTACGGAAACGCCCTCTACGCCGGAATCAACAAATCCCTGCTCCAAAAACTCCGGACCATCCAGAACACCACCTCGGCATCCCACAATAAGACCACATCATCCAGCACCTACGAGACCTCCACTGGCTTCCCGTGGAGAAGAGAGTGACCCACACCTACAAATGCCTCCACAACACCGGACCCCAATACCTCAACAAAAGAGTCTCCTTCTACGCACCCAAGAGAAGCCTCTGATCCGCCGACCTCGCCCTTGCGGAAACCCCCCGCATCCACAGAGCCAGAACAGGTGGAAGAGCCTACTCCTACATCGCAGCAAAAACCTGGAACGAACTCCTGCTCAGCTTCAGACGTTCATCCACCCTGCAAGCCTTCAGGAAGAGCCTCAAGACCTGGCTCTTTGGGTGAGAAAGAGCTGCACAATTCCCCCCACCTCCCCCCCCCCCACCCCAGTGCCTTGAGACCCTCTCGGGGGAGTAGTGCGCTTCACAAATACCTGATTGATTGGTGGGATGGCTAACTGACCTTAACCCAAAACCAGAGCTCCTTGGTGAAAATGGCAAAGTTCTTAGGGATCCCAGAAGTTGACAGGAATAGGCCTATCTTGAACTAAGTCAGATTTTGTAGGCTGCTGAAGATCAGAAAGAGCACCCCCTGCAGGTGAATGGCTACGAAGTATGGATCATTGTTCCCACCCTGAAAAAGTGTCAATAAAGAAAGATGGTGTTCCAAGAAACGCAATAAAATACGAGTCCTTGGTGAGTAGGTAGCAGTCTCAGAGCTTTATATCAAACAATGCAGGGTACCATTACGAAGCAGACTGTCCACTGCCTGAGAGATGCAACATTGCTGTAACTTGGGAAAAGAGACAGAAATTAATTGGCAGTTTCAAATCTGATTCTCCTCCAGGACCAATAAACCCGGCTCTCCAGAGCCCTAGAAGGATGGAGCAGTAGGAGTGACCTGCTGCTGGGTATCCTTGAAGCAGGGTGAACTTCAGAGGTGCTGGTTCCCAGCTGGATTTTGTTCTTAAGAGTGTTTCCTCCCCACCGTCCCTACTTAGATAGCTGGTTGACACCATCAAGGATTCATGGTTAAGTACTTATATTTTATTTTTAGAGTGATGTTGCTCATTTTACTAATAATGTGACTGAGTAGCGACTGTACGGGAGTGAATCTGCTTGGATCATCCTGTAGGGAAAGGTAGATGGGTTCAGCTTCCGAATACTCCATCTTCAAAGCTTCAGGCAGATATCTGACACTGTGAAGCAACCGGAATGCACAAAACCCCTTAATTTACCAACATTCCCACTGAACACAGACAGGAAATCATTGAACACCCACTTTCTAGTGTCCTCTAACTCACAAGCAACTAACACTTGCTCAGGGCTATTTGGATCTAGAATAATTTTAAGTTTTCTCTGATCCTTCCATCCTAGAACAGATGGACCATCTTTAGCCACATACAAATTACACATAGCATGTCTAGGCTAATTGTCCCATGCCTAGCATATCAATCTTCTCTCCAGTATAACTTTCAGGATTAATATTCGATGGTTCCAAATGCTCCCCAATAACCCTAATAAAATGGTCCTGCCACACACTCTCTGTCACAATGGTATACGGAGAACCAGAATCCGCCGCCACTTGCATCACCACTCCACTTAAAGAGATCCAACACAGGGGTTTATTATTCCCTTCTCCAGAGATTTTTAGCACCACTCTTTTTTTTACTCCCACTTAGTACTATTATCTTCAACATTTTCATCTGATGTGGAGTCTTCTTCATCCTTCTACTTAATACATGCTACTTACTACTTTTAAACGTCTTCTTCTCTGTGTTTAAACACCCTAGCAAAATGTCCTATCAAGCCACATTCCATACATTTTGCTGATTTAGGAGGACACTTGTCATACCTAGCAGAATGTGCACTACTACCACATGGGTAGCATGCATAATTTATATTCTTGAAACCAGAAGACTGTTCTGCCTTTTTTTCCTTGTCTTTTTTCATTCTAAATTTGTGCAAACGTATTCTTTCCATCGGATATCTTACTAACAGTGTCAACTCCATCTTTTTTATCCTGTGCTAGCGTAACTTTGCCGCGCCTCTCAGACAACTCCGTTTTCTTTACGATTGCAATGATGTCCTTCAGAGCAAACTCTCCTTCCACCCACAGTCTATCCTGAATGGAGTTGTTTTTCGCATACATAACAATTTGGTCTCTTACTAGCTCATCGTGTAAATTGCCAAACCTACACATAATAGCAAGTTTTTAAGTGCTGACACATAATTCTCTACTGATTCATGCTTTTCCTGTTTCCTTTGAAAGAAAGCAGATCTCATAACTGCAACACATACTTAGGCGAGAAGTGCTCATCCAAGTCTAGTAAAGCTAGTTTAAAAATAGCTAAATCCCCAGAGCTGCTTTCACGCTTCTGTAATTGATTATAAATCCTCAAACCTTCATTTCCCAAAAAATACATTAATATTCTCTTCTTCCTCTCAGGTGAAAAAGTTCCACTACAATCCTCCAAATTGGCTATGTAATTAAGAAAATACTCCTTTCATTCATTCCACTGTATAGCTGGTTCACCTGGCGAAGACAAGAATTCTTTTGGGGAACTTAAATGCAGACTTGGGCTTGCCACCGGGGGATACTTCAGACGTAGACATATTAAGCTTAACCTAAGGCGTAACTACCCATAAACTTTGCACCCCACAAGAATAATAAACCACAAAAAAATCTGCTTTATGAAATGCAGAACAAAGTGTGTGGATCACCGTAAACCTCTCTATGCATAAATGAATTAAAAGAAAACTACCCTCACAATAAACACAAGGTTGTAAAGCAAGTAAATTAAGATAAGTCAATTGCCATACATAAAAATGGAAAAGAGCACACAAAGGTTAGCGTATCACCACAGATGCACCCTTAAATCCCTTGCTACAATGGTGAAAGTGAATTGCAAATAAAGGGTGAGAGTATCACCATAGATCCGCTCTTAACTGTGAGTGCTCACCAAATGCCAGAAATAAATATACATAGTAAAGGTGAGCGTATCACTGCAGACACACTCTTGACTTACAGCCTTCACTGGTGAGCGTGTCACCGCAGACACGCTGAACTTGAAAAGCTTCCCACTACTGGCACGAACTTTAGTACCTCCAAAGCTACTAGGGCCCTCCGCTGGCTGCGTGGCAAAAGGTTGCATCAGCAGGGCATATAGAGCTTCCGCGGGACATCTGCTGGTCGCATGGCAACTAGTGACTATCAATAAACATCACTAAGCTCAATGTCCAATTTTGTGAAGAATTAGGGCTTGCTTAACCACCAAAGCCCTTGTTTCTAAAGGTGGTGGGAGTAGGTGCACAAGTCACAAATGCGCAAGATCAAGACGAGTCATTGAGATCCAGAGGACAGCACAATGCACAGCTCGCGAGGGCAGCACAGCGGAGCTGCACATGAAGGTAAGACGAGCCTTCACAGCCTTCAAAATCAGCTCGAGCAAACTCCAACTGCCACAGTGGCAGAATGTAGAAAAATACCAGAAACACTCAGAAAATCACAGCGCCCAGGATTATAGGCTGTAGCAGCTGGTCCAAGCCAACTAGATCCTCCACAGTCCAAACACGATTCACAAGCTGTAATTAAGTAAATTCCCTTTCAATCCAAGGAAACACCAGGAAAATCCAAAGGTGCAGACCAAAGAAATCAGTGGGTTCGGGAGATTGCTCAGCTCATCGCCAAATTCTGTAGTAACCTTCCAAGACAACAGTTAGGTCAAGTAGTACTTCAATTGAACAACGTCGTACAGCTTAGTGAACCTGTTCACACAGGTGAAGTACAGCATCATCTGGTACTAACATTCTAAACATCATCTTAAATACTTACAATAGATACCCCATTCTAATTCTACTCCCCACATACTACACATAACATTCTTCAAAGTAAACACCATTACTACAGTTGGGCAGGGCTTATACAACACCAGTAAGGAGTTGCGGTAGAATCCAACCAGGCTCTCTGTACATGGGACTTTTGTGCACAAAAAACACACTGCTGTGAACCACCCAAGGCACAGGAATGGCAGAGAATTACAGCCTAGATAACATGAACAGGATACACTGGCTGGAAGAGCAATCACATTCACTTCTAAGACTAAGGAAAAAAGAGGGAAAGTTATTTTAAAGTAGGGGAAAATGTTATGCAGTTGAAGAACCACTAATACCCTAAGAACCACTGGGCCCAGTGAACAGACAATGGACACCATTTCCTGTTTTAGGGGAAGGACAATAAGAAAGGTGGACAAAGGGGCATTTCAGTACAGGGCAGTGTAAGAATGGCAAAGTGGAAGACAAGTTCCCAAAAGAAATAGATGGCCTTTACCCCCATTTTCCAGCATGGTTAACAACTATGAATACGCTTTCTGATGAAAACAAAGCTTGAAGTACTCCCTTAGCTAAAGCTGCTTTCCACCTTTAATGATACAAAAAAACAAGCCTTGGCAAACCCCAATAGATATGGTCTATAAGTGAAAGGGCATCGTTTTTGATTGTGTGTAGGTGTATGGTAGGGACGGTGGATGGATATGAGAATGATGGGATGAATGGATAGATGAGTGTGTGCCTGGAAGCGTAGGTAAGTGCATGGATAGATAGGTAAATGAATGGTTACCCCTGGTTTCCGAGTTCCAGTTCAGCGTTTCGGTGTTTGTGGCGACAGGCCTGTGGAGCTCCGTGCCTGCGAATCCGTTGCCGTTGCTGTGTTCGCTGCTGTTGTCAAATCTTAGCCCCCTGCGGAGGCAGCCCGGTGCGGTGAGGTAGTGACTGGGTGCGGCCTGCAGGGGGCCTGTGTGAAGCTCCTTGCAGCTACTGCAGTTCAACCATCCCGTTCTCTGCCTCTAATCTTTAGTTCCCCCCACCCGGGAAGGCAGCCCAGAGTGGCGGAGACGGGGAGCAGCTTGCGGGTCGGCACTAGAGCCAGTGCCAGTCTGCAGCAGAGGCAGGAGAGGCGGGCCAGCGAGGGGCTTGCCTTGCCCCCCGTTTTGCGCCTGAAGGCCTGGGGCCTGCACTTTCCTCCCTCGTGCGGGCCGGGTTGAGAGGATGCGGGCCTGACCGAGGTCAGATAAAGCGGCCTGACAGTGGTATGACAGTGAAGTATTTGAAGTTGAGGAGGGGGGAGAGGAGAGTTTAAAAGTAAAGAGGCTTCCCTTATGACCCCTGCTGTCAGTGAGACCCACCACTCTCCCCCCAAATCTGGTGCCCTTCCCAACCTCTGTAACTTCATCCATACATGTATTGTGCGGTCTAGTCTGAACTTTGATCCTCTGAGGCCAAAATTGATGTCCCCTGCTTCGTTCAATGGATGTTCAATTCGGCCAGACTTACTGACCCCTGACCCCCCCTTACAACAATAATAGCTATAATAACAGCCAAATACTACTGGGGGGTCCTACGGGAGGTTCTTAACATCATCCTAGCAGCATCAGCAGCCCAGTTGGGGGACAAAAGTCATCAGACAACCGGTGACAAGTCAGTTCCAGTGGTCTAGCAGTCGCAGACTTAAGACAAGGCAAGGCGTAAACAGTTAGCAGAAGCCAGAAGATAAAAAGAGGAAAAAATTGCGTGACAAGCACTGTGAATGCACTGCAAAGATAGCCATGAGGTCAGGCCGTCTGCATGGGATAATGCATTAACTACAAATAAAGCAACGGAAGAAGAGATTGGGCAAAAATGGAGCCGGGTCATTATGTAGTGGTCCAAGCACTCCAATAGGAGAAACGGTTAATACAACAATACCATCTCTGACCTCCCCTTTAAATGCCTCTGTGGGACAATTCCCAAAAAGTCATAATGAGGCTTGTCAGCCAACTCTTTTGGGAGAACTAGGGAAAGCAATACAGATCCTGGAGTGCAAATAAAAATAGAAATGGATAAAGCTAAAACAATGCCAGACTTAAGTTATATAAGATCAGATGCAATAATAAACAAAGGCACAACTTTCCTAGGGAAAGAAGAAGTGGGAAATAAGCCTCCAATAGCCGGTAAAAGCCCCAGCAAATGACCTAAAACCCATAATGTGGCCTCTACTCTGGAGATGGGCTTTTGCCCATTGGTTGTTAAAGCACAAGTATATGCCCCCTGCACCCCAACAGAAGTGACTCAGCCAAGAAGAGTAACTAGTGGGTCAGTGAATGGAACAAAAATTGCCTTTAATACATCCAATGGGCCTGTGGAAAAGGTAGTGACAGATCCCAATGTAGATATAATTTACAGAGTGGAACAGGATCCCAGCTTAAATACAAACAATATGGTGATTAATTGATCATCTGGCATTGATTCAAATACAAGTGATGAGGTATTTTTGTCGTACCCCATATGACCACCTAAGTTAGTCCTGTCGAATTTTAAAAAAGCTGAGGGATGCCAAATTATGATACCTGAAGCTTTTTCAAGACCTTATGATCTTAATAGCAAAACTGAAATAGATCCATTCATTCCAATTTCAGAAACAGGAGTCACTAATCATGACCTGAAACTGGCTCTGATCCCAGAGATAATCGATATTGAGAGTGCACTCACTATAAATGGGAAAGGCAGAGCAAGCGGACTCCATGAACAATCCCCTTAATTCAGCTGATCTGTCATTACTAGCTAAATACAATGAAAATGTATTAGTAGGAGCAAGAATAACAGAGGATCCAACAGAGCCCCAAACAGGAATATGGGGTAGTCTGCTTAACATCATGGATACTATAACTAACATTAAGATAAATTGAATATCCAGGTGGATTTACTGAATACGCTAGCCCTCTATGTAGCTGGATTGACTCCAAGTTACTTAATTTAACAAACTTAGTAGTAAGGGCACAAACTGATAGAGATAACCAACTGATCACCTGCACCTGTGCCCGCATGTTAAATTAAATCTCAGATTTACCAAGCATAGTCGGTTCTTTGGTAGCGGAAGTCAAGACAAATTCGGCTCAGAATATAAAAGAGCGAGCAGGTATAATAGTTCATGGTCACCGTCAGTGCTATGGTATCAAAGTACAGATAGTGCTTACACCTGGACAAGCTACGAAAATATTAAATATGAATGGGATAGTAAATGAGAAAGTAAACAACAACAAAGGTCCTCAAAAGTGCAAAGATCAGCAACAGATTAAAATACAATCTACCAAGAAAGATGATAGAAGGAAAAATCACTTAGTAAGGGAAGAAAGTATATTATGTGGCTTACAAGACTCCCCGGATCTTACTAAACATAAAGAAACCTCACAATTATCATCAGCGCAAGCTGACGAAGAGCATCAAGTGACTAATAATACAGACTTATCTTTTAATCCAATATCAGTAGGGCTTACTAAAAGAGCAAGGAAAAGACAAAGAAAAGTGCACAACAGAATAAAGAAAGTAAAAAAAAACAACCAAAACAAGTTCATTTTCATAAACCAAAAGAAAGTTATCCAATCTTTAAATCATCGAGAATACACTTGTGTGAAGCGAAAGTAGGGGATAATGGGCTGACCACAAGTTTAAGTAGACCAGATGTGCCACTTTCCTCTGAAGACGCCGTCAATAAGTCAAATTCCAGAGAAGCACTAAATTGCCACACGTCTGGACAAGGCTACGGACAATGGCCTCTACCAGGAAGCAGAGGTTTACAGATATCAGTGCCAGATAAGGAAAGGGGAAGGGGAAGTAACATTTCAGTTCTACAGCAAAACAAATAAGCAAATATAAAGCCACTCTCAACCTTATTATCTGGAAAAAGTTCAGCACAAATACAAAAAGACATCTTGGGAAAAAATTGCATTTTAAGTGCTACTGCTCCAGCAGAGGAATTTTCAGGAGGTTTGAAGATACAAGGCTCAATTTCATTACTTTCTAACCATGGTCATATAAAAAATGCAACAACAATTGGGGATAACAGTTTTGCTTCCTCTACCTAAATGAATATTTACTCTACGGTACGTCTCAAGGGGCCCATACAATATTTTAAATCGTAGTAATATACTTAAGCTGCTAACTTCACTTCCAGAGCTTAATAATCTAACAGCAGATGCTTTACAATCAGTCCAATTTAAACAGGATCCAGGCAATCCTACTCAAGAAGTGACTTGTACTACTTGGCATAGTGAAGAGACCATCAATAAAATCCTAGAAAATTGACTATAATTTGAGAAATAGGGTATCGAATTAAGGAAATGTAATGATAATCAATATCCAACCCTATTAATTCCAAAGCCAGCATCAAAGAGAAGTGTCCAGACAAACCGCGGAGGGTGCACTAATGTTTTAAAAAGGAGCAATAGGCACACTATTCAATCCTGCTTTATCTTCCGGCATCAAAATCACAAGCTGTAACTCGGGTTTACGAGTGTGTGAAGAAATACAAAACAATCCCGTGCTTAGTGATGATTGGGCCTGGCTTAGAAAATACTTACTAAAGAGAAATCTGAAGGGAACAACTGATAGTTGAACAGCTCAACTAATGCAATGCAAAAAAATCCATTAATATTTGTTCATGGAGGGGCGTGGCCATGCAAGCGTCTGAAATGGCCGCTTGCTAATGAAGCTCCGTCTGCCGGCACAACGTTTGCGGCATTATCCTTCAACTGCCTCGTTGTAGCTGCACAAAAACGGCATCCTCGGCTGCGGGAAGAGATTCGGCGCCTGGCGGTCCCGGTTTGGAGCTCCTGGGGTGATTCACTCCTTGGTTTCGGCGGCTGTGAAAGAAGGCAGCGGAATGAAGAGACGCGCTGCCTGGGGCCCTGCTGACGTCGCTGGACGCATGGAGACCGGACGGGATCGGAGGTGAGCGGGGGCCGTGGGCCGTGGCGGTCGGGCCGGTGGCGATCATTCACTGACGGATTTGGGTGCCACCTCCTGCTGCGCCGCATTGAGACAACTCGGGCGATAGATACACCGACGCCCGCCCATACTACACACCGCTGCCTAGAAGAGGAGACCATGTTGGGAACAGGGCCCATCGGTCTCCCGGCCCTACATTTAAATGGGTGCGGGGGCGCAGCAGACGGGGTGGGGCAGCCCGCTTAGACCCACACACTACTCTCGCCACGGCTGGCCGCGCGGCCCCTTCTCCCTCCCCCCACCTGTGGCCTGGTTGCCACTCCACGCCATTGGGGACCCTGCTAGATGGCGATTCCTGTCCCTGCTGTACGCCAAACCCCATTCCGCATGGACACCCTTGCCCAGGAGCCACAGCGGAGACCGTGGATATAGCCTCATTCCCCCGTTGATCCGAGGGGGGTTCTTTATGGCCAACAACTTCCGCACCCAATGTGCATCGACCTACCAACCTGCGGTACATTAGACATTTCTTGAAGGGGTGGCTCTTTCCGTCCCCCCTGGGAGTCACGACGCATCATTTACGGAGATTGTTGGCGTGGGGGTGAGGCGGATAGCGACGGAGGGAACCAAAAGCTTACTGAGAGCCTGAGACATGGCCCCTTGGCGTGCTGGGGTGACCACACTCTACTCCTGACACCTGTAGTCCCCCGTTAATCCCGCTGCAAATACATAATCCTGCCCTTACGCCTAGTTTTCATTGCCTCTGGATGCCGACCTGGCGGTGTGAGGCCTTCCTGAGACCTGAAACACGCATGAACCGCGGTGCTCTCCCCCGACTGCTGAACCTGCGGTAAATTGAATCACGATCACAGACTCCTTAGTACCCGGCGGCTGCACTCCTCCTGCTCTGTGCCTACATAGGTACTGGTCCTCCTGTCCACTGACCTGCTCCAACGATCACTTTACCTCCTCACTCCCTCCGCGCACTGCGGCATGGGTCGCAAAGATCCGAAGCAAAGGACCCTGCCCTTCGAGAAAGTAGCAGACAACACCTCCAAAGAAGCCCCCGCCGAGACGCACGGCGCCCAAGGGGTTGAGGAAATGGAAGATCTTCCGGCACTGTCTGCGTCAATGCTTCAGGAGATGAGGGCAGGGTTCAAGGCTCTTGACGGCAGATTCGATGCGATAGACAAAAGCCTGGCAGACATGGGAGCCAAAGTACAAGCACATGACCGTCGCCTGGATGTGGCGGAGGCCCGAGTATCAGACATTGAAGACAGTACGGCGAAGTCACTGAAGCGCCTTGATAAAGTGGAACGACTCTTGAAAGAGGTTGCAATTAAAAACGAGGACCTAGAAGCGTGCAGTAGGCGCAACAATGTGCGCATTTTGGGCGTTCCGGAGACGGCTACTACTGGAAGAATGGACATCTTCGTGGAACAATTGCTATCTGATTTATTAGGCAGAGAGGCCTTCACCCCGGGATTTGTCATCGAACGTGCGCACAGATCCTTGGGCCCTAGGCCTAATCCTGGCCTTCCTCCGAGACCCATCATTGTGAGAATTATGAACTTTAGAGATCGGGATTCCATCTTGCGCCTAGCCCGAGAGCGGGGCGATGTCAACTGGCAGGGTTCCAAACTCTCTTTCTTTCCAGACTTCACTGTTATGGTACAGGAGGCCCGCCGCAAGTTTAATGGGGTAAAGGCTACCCTTAGAAATCTGGGTTTAAGATACGGAATGCTTTACCCTGCCAGGCTTAGGGTGGATGTGGGGGGCCAATCCCGCATTTTCGACACTCCGACAGAAGCGCAAGAATTTTGCCATACTTACAAGAAAAATAACAATGATGCCGTAGCCATTGGGAGGGGCCCTTCTCCTCCGCATAGCGGCTCCGAGGCCAGTATGGAACTTTTTTCAAACACAGGAACTGGCTGACCAGGCATTCCTAACCCTGCATTTTGATTATGTCGCTATAATGGATAATGCTTCTCATTCATCAGTGTTGTTGTAATTTAGTTGTCCGGCCGACGTGGCGTTGCCACACCTCAAGGTGTACACTTTATTCTGGTTTTTGTTTCAGCAGATTTGGCAGTGCCTTTCCCCTGGTTCCCCACACAGTTGTAAAGTTAGATGGCACTGCAAGCTGATTAGTTGGGCATGGTATTGCCTCGCTTGGGAATGGGTGAGGCTGGGTGGTGGGTGGCGGGGGGAACTTTGAAATGGTTGCGTATTTTCAAAGATTACACAAACAGGTTACTGTCACAAAAAGATTTCTTAGTAGACTATTTGCTTGCATATTTCTCGACGCATGCTTGCTGTGGCTCAGTTAGGTAATACAGCTGGACCCTCTGGTCTGTCCCTGTTGTCCTGGAATGTACGTGGCCTCAACAATACCCGCAAAAGACGCCAGGTGCTTAACTATTTATTGCGACATAACATTGATATTGCCTGCTTACAGGAGACACACTTATCAAAAACTGACACCGCCCGTATGGCAGCTAGCTGGGGTGCCCACAGATACTTCTCCAATTATAGCAGTTACGCCAGGGGCGTCGCCATCCTAATACATAAGAGAATCCCTTTCAATCCTGGTAGAGTGATAGAAGACGGCGAGGGCCGGTTCCTTATTGTCACAGGTACACTACTGGGTCACTTTATTGCTCTAATAGGCGTCTATGGCCCGAACGTAGACACTCCCGAGTTTTTTCATTCCCTACATGTGCACTTGTTGAAACTAGAACCCAGCCTGCTTATTATGGGTGGAGACTTCAATTTATTATTAGACCCTACACGGGACAGCACCTCCACATCTCCTGACACCAAACCACACTCCCGACATGCATTGCAAGACATCTGCAGACAACTTTCTTTGATAGACATAGAGCGGAAACACAACCCTATCACCGCGTCCCATACTCACTATTCTGGTTACCATAACACCTGGACCAGAATAGACTATTGGTTAGTCTCCCGGGTATAGCTGGCTGGTTCCGGGCTATAGAGACGCTGCCACGGACATATTCTGACCATTCTCCGGTGGTACTGCGGCTGGCTATTCCTCGCCCTGGGGGCTTCGGACGACAGTGGCGGTTTCCGAGCAGAGCACTGCAGGACGAGGTCTTCAAGGCTGAGGTACGAGAGGCCATTGAAGATTATTTTGCCATAAATACTGGATCGGTGGATACTTGGGCGGTCTTATGGGAAGGTTTTAAAGCATATATAAGGGGGGTTTGTATAGCAAAAAATGCGGGTGTTCTAAAAGACTTGCGTACCACATTGGCTCGCATAGAGCGGGACATATCAACATTAGACATTGAGCTGCTCAAGAATGCCTCTGTTGAAGCGGAAAATCGGCGTTTAGCTCTTCTACTAGAATTTCGCGAAGCCGCAGACAGAGAACTGTTACATTTGGGTAAGCACCACACTGCTAGAAGATACGGGGAGGGCGAACGACCTGGTAGAGTACTGGCACAAATGCTTCGCCCCCCGTACAGCAGAGCGTACATAACTGAGATCAGCACCCCCTTAAACCAGCCGGTCTATTCCACCCCTGAGATTCGTGACACTTTCCTAGATTATTTCAAGACCCTATACAGCTCCAAGATTGGTTGCGATCTTAGTGAACAGGAAGACTATTTGTCAGAAATTGCGATGGTGTACCTGGAGAAACATATGCAGGATTTCCTAGCTGAGCCCATATCCGAAGCGGATGTTATGGGTGCTATAGATGCACTCCGAGGCTCCTCTGCTCCCGGTCTTGACGGGTTCTCCGGGGACTTTTATAAGGCCTATAGGGACATTCTTGTGCCACGGTTGATTGAAGTATATGCAGAGGCGCTTGAAAGGCAGGTCCTTCCCCCCACACTTCGAGAAGCTGTCATTATTCTCCTTCCCAAGCCTGGTAAAGACCCTACATTATGCAGTTCCTATAGGCCCCTCTCATTATTGAACCTAGACTATAAAATATTGGCTAAAGTTATCGCTAGTAGACTCTCTCAGCTAATGGAATTTATCATTTCCCCAGCGCAGTCTGGATTTGTCCCACACCGTTCCACATCACTTAATCTTCGGACCCTCTTCGCTGTCATACACAGGATAGACCCAAAGGTTCCTGCAGCAGCTGTATTGTTGGATGCCGAGAAGGCCTTTGACTCTTTAGAATGGCCTTTTTTCCTCTCGGTGATGCGCCGCATGGGTATGCCTGCGGGATTGGTGGCCACTACTGCTTTATTATATAATAGCCCAAAAGCTAGGCTGCGTATCAATGGCACGCTATCCCAATCCTTCTCGTTGGCACGTGGCACGCGACAAGGATGCCCCCTCTCTCCTTTTTTGTTTATATTAGCTATGGATCCATTAATTCGACATTTCCAGGAGCGCCATCTCCATCGGGGTCTACAATTCAACACAGGACCCTTATTAGTGTCACTCTATGCAGATGATACCATTCTATATGTGCGTCATCCTCAGACCAATCTTGAGCCAATCATTAGGGAAATACTTCGATTTGGCCGTTTTTCAGGGCTAGGCATCAATTGGCACAAGTCTGTAATTTTTCCATTGACGGATAGCACAACCCCGTGGGATTGTGGATTTCCTCTTGAATGGTGCCAAGATTCAGTCAAATATCTAGGTATCCACATACATTCGGACACTGCTAGCATTATTAGCTTAAATTATGGACGAGCCGTGAACTCATTGGAGACACAGGTAGAACGGTGGCTGCGCTTGCCGTTGTCAATGGCTGGCAGGGTCGCTATAATCAAAATGATAGTGCTTCCTAAATTTTTATATTTATTTAATAATATCCCCATCCCCCTCACTAAGTCCTTTTTTTTACGGATACGTACGCATCTTATAAGGTTGGTTTGGGGGGGTAAACGACCTCGCGTTAGCTGGCAGGTATTGACTCTTCCGTGTGACAGGGGGGGTTACAGCGTTCCAGATCTACATTTATATTATTTAGTGGCCCAGTGTAGCTACGCATTTGCATGGTATCACCCAGACGCACGAATTCCCTTTCTAAGGCCAGAGGCTGACTTTGTGCTTCCCCGGAAGTTGTCCACGGTGCTACCGAAAGGTGTCCCTAGAGACCCAAGCGACATACAGACCGTCTCCACTACTAGCTGGGCTTGGGACAGGTTGCGGAGACTTCTTGGAATCAACACACTGTACTCACCGGCTCTACCTCTACCAAATCCCCTGTGGCTTCCCGTTACGGACGAAACACTTGTACAACGCACATTAGCTAAATTCAACATTACGAAGATAGGAGATTTGTATCCAAATGACCATATCCTCTCTGTATCCGATGATATCCGGTTTCACGACAGATCCTTCATGGATGCCTTTATAATGCAACGTATTCGTTCAGCACTGAGAGTCACACTCCCCACTTATCCGATTGCGCCGGAGCCTATGGCCCCGCTAACATTGATAATTGAGAGCGAGACGGGTACCCATCTCATTTCCAAAATGTATAGGTCTTGTTCTGGTATACGACCGGTGACAGATGTTAAAGTACGCACTGCATGGGAAAATGATCTTGGCCGTCCCATTACTGACGATCATTGGGAAAAATGCTGCATGGTAACGAGAGAAGTATCCCTCAACAGCAGGCACAAACTCATTCACTTCAAATTCCTCCGCAGAGTATATCACACGCCAGCTTGGTCGCACAAAATTGACCCCTCCAGACCGCACCACTACCCGAAATGCTATGCCCCTCATGCAGACTTTGCCCATCTCACATGGACTTGTCCTAAATTACAGTCATATTGGGAACAGGTGCATGTCACGCTGGGAGCAATGACGTCGCTGACGCTTCTCCCCACACCAGAAATTGCACTCATGGGATATACGGTCAACTTTCCCAAAAAGATCAGGAGGTTTGCGGCACTTGGGCTATTACTAGCTAAACGGGAAATAGCGCTGCTACGGGGTAAACAAACTGCTCCTACCCTACAGAATTGGCTACGTAGCCTAGCACATTGTAATGTGAATTGTGAAATATACGCTTCCCTCATGCCAAGTTCGTCACGCCCTAAAGACATATGGGGCCCTTACAGGGCGAATATTGAGGGGAAATGCCGGGAGGCCGCATCACAGGTAGAGTGTGGCATAGTACCGGAGGGGGTGGGGTGATGGGCCATATCGTTAAATGTGTGACTTTTACGTGATCCGAAATGTTTCTGAATTATCCTAGTTGTACATGCTTGAGTGTTTCGATAAAGTAAACGAATGATAGGAGGGGACTGGATTGATGTGCCGCTTATTATTGAGGACATTGGTTAGACGGGCCGAGGGACTAGACAAAACTGTGATTTGACATTTTGAACATCTTCCCTGCTGTTATGCCTAAAGATTGACTTCCATATTGCATGTATGTGACTGATTTGTGACAAGATACCTGAAAGTGTACCACATTGAATAATTTTTGTTTAGTAATATATACGAAAATTTGAAAATAAAGATTTAAAAACAAAATATTTGTTCATGGAATGTTCATGGCCTGACAAGACTGCTAGAAGATCATGACACAGTAACTTTTATACAAAACTTCAAAGTCCTAATGTTTCAGGAAACTTGGAAAATGTGTAATGAGGCGATAATTGGTTACCAGGAGTATGCCAATTTTGCATCTCGTTCATCTGCCTATGGACGAGCAAGAGGTGGGTTATCTACCTATGTGTCATCGGACCTAGATACCAAGCATTATGAAATTGATTTCCAAATAACTTGGCTATTATGTATCAAAATAGATTTTGAAAAGCCGATTATATTTCTAAATGTATATTTAAGTACAAAGAGAACAGACCAGATTACTCAGTTTACTGTCCTTTGGGAAATAATTAAAATCTTGAATTATCAACATCCTGCTACTAGCTTAATAATTTCGGGAGATTTTAATATGCATCTGCTTTCTAAGAACCATACTGATAAACCAAGTAGAGCTTTAACAGACATGTGTTGTTCCCAGTTAAAAAAATACGATCTCATGCTGCTACAGGAGGTCACTCAAAATAATATTGTGACTGCTCCTACATTTAAAAATTCACTGCAACACTCAACTATTGATTACACCATTATCTTACAGGATCTGGTATCTGGCTTCATTGGGTATCAAGTGGTCCCTAGAGTGGAAAGCGACCACAACCCCCAAACAATGACATTGTCGCTAACAGCTGACCACCTACCAAAGTCAAGATCGCTTGAAACTGGGCCAACCACATATAATCTGAAAAGGCTAGTGTGGCACCCAGCAAAACAAACGGAGATCTCGGCCTATTTAGAACCCATAATATAATTAGCACTTACTGAGAGCAGATATGGGAAACCAATGGTTGAAATGTGGCCCGACTCTGTTCCTCTTTGAGTAATCACCTTTTGGTACAAACAACGACCAGGGAATACCCTATTAGGCGAGCAAAAGCCGGGTGATACTCGCATAGGCTATATCACTAAAAAAAGGCACTTAATAAAGCATAACGGGCTATCTTCAAACAATCAGACAGTGCTTTTAAATTCTCAATATTGTGCTCATTAAAACGCTTGAGAAGAATATATAACAAGCATTTGTAATGCAATTGGTCTCACCTTTGGGACGTTATAAGTATTTAGCCATGCAGCACTTTATCCTGGGTGCTGCAACACCTACTGTTTGCATATTTTTTCAGGCATGCCCCTTGGTCATTTAGATAGTGGCGCTGCCGGGGCAGCAGGTCTGCCTTGTGAGGAAAAGGTGTAACCTGGCCTTCCACATTTCTGCATTGTTGGCAAATATCCAACAAACCCAGACAAAAATGACACCAGGTCAATATTCGGTACTGAAAGTGGTGTGCAGAAGACGCTGTAGGAAGTGGCGTACTTGTTAGCCCTATTTCAGAAAGCACATCATGTTGGTGGTCACATCATTCATCATGAGGTTGATCAGGTGGCTCCATTTCACAGTATTACCACGTTTCCAGCTCTGACTCACGTTTCCATTCAACAAATTGTGTTTTGGGGAGGCTAGTCCAGTTGTTCAGTTTTAAAACTTTTAAGCTCCAATTGGTTGAGTCGCTATATTATATGAACACCCAGGGCTAGAAATGTTGGCTACCAGTGAGCTGTAGCCATCGCAAGCAAAACATAAATGGAAAAGTATCACTGGATTAGGTTGTCATGACACTACGAGACAGCATAACATTTTTGTGTTTGCATTGCTCTTTTTGTGGTACCCAAGGCTGTAGAAGCATTTGTGAGTGTGTTCTTCGAGCTGGTGATGAGTGCACGTTAATTGTAGAACTGAGTAGCAGGAAACAGATGGGCTTTACAGCCGGCATCAGCCGTAGGCAGGCAAAAATGGTAGTGGCTCCATGTCACATTATTACCACGTTTCCAGCTCTGACTCACGTTTCCATTGAACAAATTGTGTTTTGGGGAGGCTAACCAGTTGTTCAGTTTTAAATTTTTAAGCTCCTATTGGTTGAGTCGGTATATTATATGAACACCCAGGGCTAGAAATGTTGGCTACCAGTGAGCTGTAGCCATCGCAAGCAAAACATAAATGGAAAGTATCACCAGGGCCGGACTGGGAACAGCAACCAGCCCTGGCAGGTTGCTTCTCCACCGGCCCTGGGAACGGTAGGGAGGGGGGTGTTAGCCGCTAAGCACTGCTCCCGCTTTTCTTACAGAGGGCCGTTTTTGCAGTAGTGCTGCAAAATCGGCACCCTGTAAGAAAAGCGGCCCCCTGCGGCCACAAAACCGGCCCCCACCCCTCCGGCCCACCAGGGAAATACGGCTGCCCGCGGCCCCCGCAGGGGGCCACCCTAAACGGGCGGCCCCTTTAGTGCCATTTGGGCACTTCCCCACCCCCCCAATGATGTGCGGGACTCAAGGAGGAGTCCCCCTACCAGACGCGTCACTTCCGGCACGCAGAGGAGGTGGGGAGGTATTTATGCCTCCCCCCGGCCATCTTGGCGTCCTCTTTGCGCCGGACACGCCGTCTCCCACCCTACCGCTTACCCGGCGTGGGGTTGGCAGGCGAAATACATAGAACGTTGTAATGTTTTCTTTCTCGTTGCAGGAGGAGTTACAGGGCGATCTGGAAGCAAATGGGTACAGAAGAGTACCTCTGCAAGAGCACAATAGGGGTGCCAAAGCCAAATCCCAGGAGCCTCATGGGAGGGTCCTGGAACAATTACGTCGGCGCCCCGTTAGTCCTTCGGGCGGTTGTGGGCCTGAACAACCGGGGGCTTGCCTTGCTACGCTCCGCCCTGAAAGGGGCGTGAGTAATAGGGACCAATGTGTCACGTGATCCAGTAAGGGGATCACCCCCATAAGGGTAGCGCTGATTGGTTACTCCACAGTGCTTGGCTCATCAGGCGGGCAGGGCAGCATAGGTTGGTACAGCTGCCTGCCCTTGGATCGCCCGTAAGATAACCCACCATATTGCATACTTTTGTATGGAATAAACCTGCAGCACTAATTTTCCCAAACAAAAGTTGTGTTGTGTATTTATTTATGCATGCATACTCTGTTGTGGTGTGGGTGGGGTGTGTTGCCAATAATGGGACTATGCCCGGTGCCCGCTCCGGCCAGTCCGGCCCTGAGTATCACTGGATTAGGTTGTCATGACACTACGAGACAGCATGAAATCTTTGTGTTTGCATTGCTCTTTTTGGGGGTACCCAAGGCTGTAGAAGCATTTGTGAGTGTGTTCTTCGAGCTGGTGATGAGTGCACGTTAATTGTAGAACTGAGTAACAGGAAACAGATGGGCTTTACAACCGTCATCAGCCGTAGGCAGGCAAAAACGGTAACCTCCTTCATCAACCCTATGGGGGAAGAGAGTCCACGTGAGTTCTTTGAACCCGCAGCAGTGACCCTTTTAGAGCGCTTTTGAGTCCTGCAGCAGATGTAGCAGTAATAATTGCATATTACTGTTGAATGATACGCTTGGAGACATGCCAACTGTTAACATAAAGACTTGTTGCTCCATAGCGCTGTTAGTAGCTGCCATATGATATACTCCGCTTTCACTATACTTACTTTATCAGCTTTAGAAGGATGACAGGCTGTGTTTCCCCATCAACATTTCAACCCTGCTGTTTTTACAGAGTTTCACAGCAGATGCATTAACCAGCTAAGCGATCTCAAACACCTCCACATGCACACGTTGTTATTGAACGCATAATTTGAGTGTACGTTAGCTTTTTTGTTGGGCACTTTTAAATGCCACCTGGTTTCCGAGGGGTGTGCATGTATGTATGCCGCTCTCTGAAAAGGATGGCCCTGCGCGGCCCGTTAGATCTTGGTTTTCCTTTTTCCACTGGGGGAATTCTCGTTGATTGAAATGGCTTTAGGCAAAAGAATGCAGCAGAACCACTTGTGACCTCTGCTGCAGCCCAGCCAAAATAAAACAATGCTAGCTGCAGACTCTTCTGTCAGAGAGCTTATTGGGTCTTGTTAGTGCTCCTTAAATCCATTTGTGTTTATGTATTATATGCGCAGTGTCCCTAAACTATTCTGTTTGGCATAAAGGAGCTTAAAATTGGCTGCCAAAATCACTGATATGATTTCTGAAAACAGAAAAAGTGAAAACTTTGCGAAGGGTTCCTCATTGAACCCACACTCCACCCTATCCTTTCCGAGAGCCCCAGGTGTTTACTCTTAACCCCCTCCATCCTTTCAAAATTGCAGATTCTATGAGGTTGTAAATTCAGCCTGCTGTTGTGAAATGTCTCCTTAATCAATTGTTTGAATCTTGGACTACTGTGAGGGTCTGCAGAATACACGCTCTTTTACCCTCCTCAACGACGACTTAGATGCTCCAAGAATGTTGTAATCAGGGCTAACAGTGCAGGTTTGTATAAGCAGGATATAATCTGAAGTTCGCTTTTCATAGTGGCGTATAGCGCCAGCTGTGTAACAAATAAGTACGCCATTCGGGCAGCAGTACCCTTCCATTGTGGTGCGAGAAACCCCCTTTCCCTGAAAGTTTTCAGAGCGGGGCCAAAGGGATGCACCGGATAATTCCCTGTTGCCTGCCTTCATATCAAACGATTGTTTTTGTGTTCTGCTTCCTCATCAGGCTGCACAGTGGTATGGTTAACCAGAAATTATGCCGAATAAACTTCCAGGCTCAGTAATTGTGTGATTACAGCATTCATGTTGCTGGCCAAGGGAATAGCCATCATGTTTGGAAGGATCTCTAAAACCACAAAAGAAGGAAGGAAAAAATGCAAATCTTTTTCAATTGCTCCAAATGCATATTGTGGTTTAGTAACATTAAATGCATTGCATTACTGTAAGAGAGTTCAGGGCTTCACCTTTATTTGTAAATCCAAACGCAGCCATTTACTTAGAGTGCACCTATTTCACTTTTCGGTGTACGTTTTGTTTCTCTGTCACTCCACGGGAAAAAGCCGACCAACATCGCCACATGCAAGGAAAGAGGCCAGGGGCGGCTGCGAGCAAAGGTGATGCTGGAGATAACAGCACGACCAGCGGAGGGACATTAATTAAGTTTAATCAATCTGTCCTTGAATGGTGCTCTACACAAGCCGCAGGAAGTGACGTTATGCAAGTTCTGCCGAATTAGAAGGCAGCAAAGGAGAGTGATTAAGCTGTGAACAAATGGTGAGTGTGGGCGGGATAAAAGACCCTTTTTAGTTTGTTTTTTTTAAACACAAGAGGTTGTCGCCATAGCGACAGCGCATGCGCGCTGCCTGCTGGCTCGACCTAAAAATGAGATATGGAAGCAAAAAGAACATACCATTAAGAAATATGGACAAAATTGCACTTCGCCACCAAAACCAACAACTTGAAAGCATTCTGGGGATGAATTAATGATCTTGAATATGGCAGTAGGATATTTCTGAATCAGGCTGGGCGTCCTTCATTTTTAAACTGTATGGGGCCTCCTTAATTAATGATTTGGAAATTAACATCGAACAATATATGCTAGGGCCGCTGATCAACACATGCAGTGGGATGAAAGAAAATTAATATTACAATGAAGTCCAGCCATTAGGAACTGAGTCATTACAAGAAGAATCAGTTAAAATGGCTATAAGCAGGATTAGATCAAATGGGGCGCAGGGCCCCAATTGGATTCCCAACGCTGTTTTTAAAGCAAAAATAGATCTCTGGTCAGAAATTTTAACATCATTGTTCAAAGACATGATAAAATCCAAATCCAAAATGGTTCCGTAATCATGGCAAGGAAGCATAATATAGCCAATCTACAAAAGTGGCTCACCAGATAATCCAGCTAATTATCGGCTAATTGCCCTAACAGACGTTGAGGCGTAAATCTTTGCTATATGTCTGCTTAAAGACTTTGAAGAATGGGCCGCAACAAGAGAAATCATACCAATTTTTCAAACTGGATTTCGTAGGGGGCAGTCAACGATCACGAACTTGCTGTCTCTTACCCTGCTGGCGGAGGGAGCAAAGTATAAAAAACAAAAGTTATATATCCTATCTCCAAAATGTTAATGCTCATTCTCCAAACTTTGCAGGTCATAATATTAAATATATTTACAGTATGCAGACAACACTATATTGCTTAGTCATAATGCTATAGGTCTACAAAGATTTATAGAATCATTTAATAACTATATTCTAGCCAATGGTCTACAAATTGACACAAAAAAAACAAAAATCATGATGACAGGATCGACCAAATCAGCTATGAGAATATGGAAAAATTAATGGCTTAATGATTGAAACAGTAAAATTTTATAAGTATCTAGGTATCATGTTTGTATTTCAATCAGAATGTATTTTAAACATCATTTTACCAACAAAGGCTAAAGCCACTGCACTTTATTTTCCTTTTAGAATGCTGCGAGATAAGCTGTTATTTCCCAGTCATGAGCATTTACTTAAGGTAATGACGTCAAAGCTGATTCCCTCCCTAGCCTATGCTTCAGTAATTTTTTGAGGTAAAGACTCCTAAATCCTTGATAATCTACAAATAAAAATTTTGAAATCAATTTTTGAGGGTACCAAGAAACGCTGGGCATGCTATCGTTAGATTGGAATTTGGCTTGCAAAGATAAACCCTAGTGAGGCAATCTGCGTTTCTAAAATGTTTATATTCACTTTTTTTGTCTGACCCTGGCACTCTTGCAAATCATTGCTGGCAGGAAGTAATGAAACATGAGTATGCAAGCAATTGGAGATCTTATCTAATGGTGAGCTTAACACTTTTAAGTCCCAGCCCTTTGAACATATGGAAAGAAATAAAACTGTGTTTAGAAAGATATTAAATCAATCAGCAAATTTCTTATCGACCCTATTAGATAAGGAGGAGTTTGTAAAAAAAACAAAAAAAAGCATGCCTGGTCGGTCATTAATTCATTTAATAAAATGGAGCCACAACCATATTCTATTTCCTATTTAAAACCGTTTTTAAGGGACACATTTCTTATGTTAAGATCCGGTCGATATCCCACAAAGGAAGGAACTCCTATATGGTTACAACATTGGCCAACATATAGTTGCAGATTATGTGGTTTTTATAATAAATCATTATTGCATATTGTATGCATTTGTCCCCAATTGCATCAGGAGAGGCAAGCATTGTTAAAATCCATCTTTAAGGAAAATGGCCTGAGAACATGTCGCCAAGCAATTACAACTTGCCTTATCTGGGAACTCTACTCGCTCATTAACCCAATTTGTAAAGTTCATACTCATAGTAGAAAAAAGCTAAACCAGGAGTGTCCCCCAGACATAAATGGAAAGCTGTAATGACCGCCAATTTGTCCGCTCTGTTATTTTATTTCCCCAACGGTGTCGTGAGACCTGAGCATGGTGAGACTGTTTATCGAAATCCCTTACAAATCGATGTTGAAGATGGTAATAGGTCTCAGGCATGGAAACACCTCATTGTTTTATCACCTCCTAGTAACCTATAAAAACTATCACCATTAATTACTTGAATGTATCTGACTTGTGATAAATAATGTTAATTTTATTTCAATTTTACATAATAATATTGAAAAGAAGTACGCTGACACTTTATTTCCCATGAAATATGATTCTAGTAAAAATAGCACAGTTTGAATGAAAAGCAATATAGGAAATTTACAAAGTAATGAGGTAATGATAGCTTGTACAGAAGGTTTTACTAGTATATAGAGAAGTGTTGTCTTAATAGTGAAAGAAATGTGAAATATGACATGAAATGTAAATAGATTAGAATGGAATGCCATTCTAATGATGGATTTTTTGATATCAATGATCCAGTACGATATGTTTGGTAATTAGTAATATACTTGTTCTGAATTTGATGATTGAAGAAATAACACTGCTACTCTATGTACTTTTAATTATAATTGTAACCAAATAATCTTTTTTTTATATATTCTTCGATTGTAATGAGTTTTATTAATTGATAATAAAAATTCACTTACCAGTGTTGACAGAGTGGTTACAAGCACCACACAGAAATCTCTAACACTCAATGGGCACAGTCATTTGCTTCGCCACAGTAACCCACATTAAAAATAGTTTCACTTTTGATGCCCCCCCCCCCCCAACAGTCCAGAAAATGTAAAAGCTCTGTAGAGCAGCATGGATGACGTGACTCACCTGTGTAGGAAAACATCCCCGGTCTGCTGGAATTTTAAAGAGGAAATTAGGAGCAGGATGGCACATTTTTGCTGCACCAGGGGCATCTGACCCTACTCTATGCATTGCTGTTAACTGGCTTCTCGTGATACAGTGAGATGCTGCTTGAACATTATACTGTGGCGTGTCACCCTATCACGCTAATCTTACTGTGCTATGTTGTTCCTAGTTGCTAAATAAGGGCCAGAAGTACTAAGCATTTTAACAGTCGTAAAGCACAAGTTACTAACTTGTGTAACAATATATCTGTAAGAGACAGTAGTTAGTGACAGATTCCTTACCTTAGAATATCCCCAGGCGTCAGGATGGATCCGGAAAGTTTTTGCGTAGCAGTACCCTTGCGCGTCGGTAGGCGGCGTCGTGCGGCTCCGCGTCCGTCGTCGGCGTCGTAATCGCCGGGATGACGTCGCGGGCAGTACTTAGGCGCCGCCCTGCGCGCTGACGTCAGTTCTGTACACGACTTTCCGCGCCAGGAACGCAGAGCCATGCAAGAAGCTGACATAGGTGTCTGAAAAATACTAGGGCCCTGAAAGGGATGTCCTTAACCCTAGAAATCAGTTCGCAGAACGGGGAGGATGGGTGGGCGGTAGGAATCTGTCACTAACTACTGTCTCTTACAGATATATCGTTACACAAGTTAGTAACTTGTGCATCTGAAAGAGACACGTTAGTGACAGATTCCTTACCTTAGAATAGATACCCCAGCAATACCAACCCCGGTGGTGGGTCTGCGAACAAAGATCAGACAAGGAAGTCCTGGAGGACAGAACGGCCAAAAAAGCCGTCCCTCCGGACCTGACTGTCAAGGCAGTAATGCTTTGTAAACGTGTGCAGCGAGGCCCACGTAGCTGCCTGACAGATAACCGGCAGCGGAACACCGCGGCCCAAGGCCGTGGTAGCAGCCGTTGCCCTGGTGGAATGGGCACGCAGCCCAACAGGAGGCTCCTTCTTAGCCAAAGAATAGCAGGTCTTGATGCACAAGGTAACCCAGCGGGAGATGGTCCTCTTGTGCACCGCCCGACCTTTTTAGCGCCCACGTAGCCAACAAAGAGCTGGTCATCCACCCGGAAGTGTTTTGTGCGGTCAATATAGAAGGAGAGCGCACGTTTTGGGTCCAGACGGTGGAGCCTCTCTTCCTCTCTGGAAGGATGCGGAGGCGGAAAGAAGGTGGGCAAAGTGATGGTCTGCCCAATGTGGAAAGCAGTAACCACCTTTGGCAAGAAGGACGGACGCGTCCGAAGAACAACCTTGTCTGGATGAACAGACAGAAAGGGAGGTTTGCAAGATAGAGCCTGGAGCTCACTCACCCGCCGAGCGGAGGTGATGGCCACCAGAAAGGCTGTCTTCAGAGTCAGAAGACGAAGAGGACAGTTATGTAGAGGCTCAAAGGGAGCGCACATTAAAAAGGTAAGAACCAAGTTCAAGTCCCACTGAGGCATCACAAACGGAACAGGAGGGAAGAGGTGTGTAATGCCTTTTAAGAACCTGTTAACAACAGGGGACTTGAAAAGGGAGGGCTGATCAGGGAGCCTGAGGAAGGCCGAGATAGCACAAAGATAACCCTTGATGGTACCCAGGACAGAACCCTGTTGGGCCAGAGAGAGAAGGAACAGAAGGACCTCAGAAAGAGGGGCAGAAAGGGGATTCACTGCCTTTGCTGTGCACCATGCCACAAATTTGTTCCACCTGCAGGCGTATACCACCTTAGTGGAGGGACGCCTGGCTGCCAGAATCACATCACAAACTTCGGGAGGCAAGTCGAAAGGAATCAACTGCCGCCGCTCAATCTCCACGCAAGCAGGTGTAGACTGGACAGGTTCGGGTGGAGGACCGTCCCCTGCTGCTGCGACAGAAGATCCTCCCGAAGAGGCAGACGGATCGGGGGATCTACGCTCATATTGAGTAGCTCGGGATACCAAACTCTTCGAGCCCAGTCCGGAGCCACAAGAATGACTTGGGCCCGGTCGTGCCGAATCTTCTTCAACACTCTGGGTAGAAGTGGTATAGGCGGAAAGGCGTACAACAGACCGCAACTCCACTCGCGACGAAAAGCGTCGCCGAGCGAGTGCCGCCTTGGAAATTCCAACGCGCAGAACTGATGACATTGCGCGTTCTCTTCGGTGGCGAATAGATCTAACCAAGGCTCTCCCCATTGTAGAAAGAGTCCTTGCGCCACTTCCGAATGAAGACGCCATTCGTGATCCATCATGCACCTGCGGCTGAGTTCGCCCGCCTTGGCGTTCAGGGAACCTGCCAGGTGTTGAACCATCAGGAACATGCCCTGATGTTCCAGCCATGTCCAGAGGCGCAGAGCCTCCTGACAAAGGGTCCAAGACCCCACCCCGCCCTGTTTGTTGCAGTACCACATGGCGGTGGTGTTGTCTGTGAACACCTGCACTACCTTCCCTTTGACAGAGGGAAGGAATGCCTTCAGTGCAAGTCGGATCGCCCGGAGCTCCAGAATGTTGATATGGAGCCGGGACTCCGCCGGAGACCAGAGGCCTCTGATCTCCGCCTCTCCCATGTGACCGCCCCATCCCAGAAGGGACGCGTCCGTCACAACTGTATGCTCTGGCTGGGGAAGGGAGAGGGATCTGCCCATGACCCATTGCCGGTTCGAGAGCCACCACTGCAACTGTTTTGCAGTCCCCTCCGAGATCTGGACGTGATCGGACAGGTTGCCCTGGTGCTGCGCCCACTGGAACTTCAGGTCCCACTGCAGAGCCCGCATATGCCATCTGGCATGATTGACCAACAGGATGCAGGAGGCCATGAGGCCCAGCAGCCTCAGGGTCATCCGTACCGAAACCCGGGATAAAGGCTGAAAGATCGGAATCATAGCCTGAATATCCCGGACTCGCCGTTCGGGAGGATAGGCCCGAAACTGCGTCGTGTCCAGAACTGCTCCGATGAAAAGGAGCTGTGGAGAAGGAATAAGATGCGACTTCGGCACATTGATGGAGAACCCCAGCGAGTGCAGGAGTTCGGCCGTAGTCTGGAGGTGGGAGACGACTGCCTGGGACGAGCCCGCCTTCAGCAGCCAGTCGTCTTCTGCAGAAGTACCAAGTGATCCCCTGACATGCGGTGGAATTGAGGTGGCATGGCTGGGGGGCTGGTCTCGAAGGGGAGGGAGTAGCCCCTTCGGACAATGTCCAAGACCCACCTGTCCGAGGTGATGGTACGCCAGTGGGGAAGGTGATGGCGGACCCTGCCCCCTACTGGCGTGCTGTGCACCTGAAAGGAGGGACTAGGAGGGTTTGGAGGCCGCGGACGGGTTGGAGGTGGTGGACTGACCCGCACGCTGGTTGCCCGATCCGCCACGGCGGAATCCACGTCCTCGGCCACGCGAAGACGCCTGCTGCGCGGGCCGGTGGCTGGGCTGCTGACGTGAAGGGCGCCCCTACCGTGGCCACGATAGGGGCGAAAAGCAGAAGTCAGCGGAGGGCGTGTAGCAGAAAGGCCCAGGGACTTGGCAGTAGCCCGTGAGTCCTTAAAGCGCTCCAACGCATGGTCTGCTTTGGACCCAAAAAGACCGACTCCATCAAAGGGCATGTCCATGAGACTATTCTGGACATCCCCTGAAAACCAGTGGTTCTCAGCCAGGCGTGGCGTCGCAGCGCCACCGTCGTTGCAATAGACCTGCCCAGCGAGTCGGCGGTATCAAGGCCACATCGTATCGTGTATTTGGCCGCATCCCTTCCTTCCGCAATGGCGCGGGAAAGCAGTGTCTGGACCTCCTCAGAACACTGGGGCAAAACATTCGCCACCGAATCCCACAAGGAGTGGGTATAT
Organism: Calotriton arnoldi; assembly: GCA_963921515.1. Lineage (NCBI taxonomy): Eukaryota > Metazoa > Chordata > Amphibia > Caudata > Salamandridae > Calotriton > Calotriton arnoldi. The sequence goes on from CAWUFW010002250.1 coordinate 123,465, forward strand.
CGGCCCAAAAGACAAGCGGTGTTGATGGACCGCAAGCCAGCACTGGAGGAAGAAAAACCCTTCTTCCCAAATTGATCCAGGCGTTTGGATTCCCTATCCGGAGGGGCGGTAGGGAAGGCGGTTTGGGAAGCGGAGGCTTGGACAACCAAGCTCTCAGGAGTGGGGTGGACAGAGAGAAACAGGGGGTCGCCCGGAGCTGGGCGATGGCGTCAGGACACGTTCCTATCCACAGGAGCCCCTGTGTTGGGCTTGGACCAGGCGCCCAAAAGAACGTCAGTGAGGGCGTCGTTAAACGGCAGCACAGTCTCCGTAGAGGAGGCTGCCGGCTGAAGCACCTCTGTCAAGAGATTAGTCTTGACCGCCACAGTAGGGAGTTGGAGATGTAAGGCTCCAGCCGCCCTACGCAACACCGTTGCAAAATTGGCTCCCTCCTCCGTAGCCACGGGAGGAGACAGCATGCCAGTGTCAGGGGAAGTATCTAGACCACTGGCATCCCCTAGACCCTCTGTCCAGTCCTCATCGTACTGACACTGTTGTGCCAGAGGGTCATCAGACCCCTCCCAGTCCTCCTGGTCCTCCTCTGGTTCAAAATAAGGGGGAGGAGGGACATTTGGGACCCAAGGTCTCATCGGCGCCGGAACCGGCGTCAAGCGACGTCGGTCCGGGTCCATGTCCGGAGCCAGAAGGAACTGGGGGACGACGCCGCCCGGAGCCCCAGGCGGCGTCGAGAACGGCACCGGAGACATCGGCGCCGGCGGAGGTGTCGTTAGGTCGACCGGCGTCGATGGGGGTTGCGGAGCCGGGATCGAGGCCGGGGCCGGAGCCGGGATCGAGGCTGGAGGCACGGGCGACGCCGGGGCCGGAGCCGTCGGCGACGCCGGAGCAACCCTATCAGGGCCCGTGGGGCCCGAAGGCGCACCGGAGGGACCTGGAGGCCCGAAGAGGCGGGCCATGGCCGACAGGAATTCCTGTACTTGGGCCGGATCCGCCCCCGAACCCGGGAAGGACGGGTATTGCGGGGGCGACTCCACAGGCATGTCCGGGGCCGCGGGGGCGGGGACGGTGCCGGGAGGGGCCTCAGCCGAGTCGCGAGACCGGCGAGGCGAAGTCCTAGAGCGACGATGCTTTTTGGACTTTTTGTGTTTGGACTTACCGGACGAAGAAGACTTCGATGCCGACGACCGGTGTGGACTCCGCGATCGACCCCTGGACCTCTCACGCGACCGGGGCTTGCGCGGAGCCGAATGCCGGGCCTCTAGGAGCTTTCGAGACCGCTCTCGCAAAGCTTTCGGGTTGAGGGCCCGGCAGTCGGAACAAGACTCCGTGTCGTGGCCTCGGCCGAGGCAGAAGAGACACTCCCGATGCGGGTCTGTGATGGACATCATCCGAGCACAGGCGCCACAACGTTTAAACCCGGGCATCCCTACGACACCTTGAAGTCGATTCGAAGAAAAACAGTGAAAAATTCACCCAAAAAGTTTAGTCAAAAAATGACTAGGGCACTGCTCTTCCCGGATCTGCGCTTGCTGGCGCGGAAAAAGAAGAACTGACGTCAGCGCGCAGGGGCGGCGCCTAAGTACTGCCCGCGACGTCATCCCGGCGATTACGACGCCGACGACGGACGCGGAGCCGCACGACGCCGCCTACTGACGCGCAAGGGTACTGCTACGCAAAAACTTTCCGGATCCAGCCTGACGCCTGGGGATATTCTAAGGTAAGGAATCTGTCACTAACGTGTCTCTTTCAGATTGCTCAGATTTGGTGCTTTCAACTGCTAAATCCCATTTTAGGAGTCTGAAAACTTGGGGCGTGTTGAAGGCGTCCCTTCCAAATACAAAATCGGTATCTAATGTTTCAATCAATGTTTTGCGATGGAATCCAAATGTTCCACTTGGGACCTCTTCTGCTTTGTGAATGTTAAGAAAGTTTGTTAAATGGGGCATCGGTTCAAGGGACTGTGGAGAAGAGGCAAATGTCCATCTCCAAGTTGCCTTAGCTGCAATGAGGCCACCAGGAAATTCCTCCATATTGTAGGGGATTATACAGTTATCCTAGGATTCTGGTTATATATCCACAATGTACACGGTTAGCTGTGGTGGAATGGCTAATTGACCTTAACCCAAAACTAGAGCTCCTTGGAGCACACAGGGAGGCTCCCAGGGATCCCCCCACAAGCTTATAGGAATAGGCTTCTCTTGCGCTAAGCCGTATTTTGCAGGATACTGGAGATCAGAAAGAGCAACCCCTGCAAGCGAATGGCTACTAAGTATTGGTCATTTTTCACACCCAGTGAAAGTGTCAATACAGAAAGATGGTGTTCCAAGAAATGCAATAAAATATGATGTCATTGGTGGGAATACTCGCACGTAGCAGAACCCAAAATGGTTACTGTAACTTGCTTGTGGGGTAAAACCCTGAGTCTGGGGTTGGCATCCAGTTTGAATGGTCTAAGATTTCATTTTGTCAAATGTCCTGTAAACGACTTTGTCTACATTTTACTCTTGACAAAAAAATGGCTTACTTAAAAAAACAAAACCTTTCAAATGTGACAAAAAACGTTCACAATTTAAAAGCATTAGGACACAAGGGGGCTGAGTTCAGATAGAAAGCACTATTTAATGGTGACGACTTAGTCTCAGGCCGTCTGTCTGTGATAAGTACTGAAAAGTTGGTGAAAGAACAGTGTGGGAATATAGCTTGGATAGGCTCAGACCTTTATATCAAACAAGCAGGCTGTCCGCTCCCTTGGAGGTGGAAGATAGAGCTTCCCCCATACTCCATCTTCAAAGCTTCTGGCAGATATTTCACACTGTGAAGCAACCGGAGTGCAAGCCCAACAGAGTACTTGATGGAATCAACCAGCTATTTAAGTAGGGGTGGTGGAGAGGAAACACTCACTCCTCTTAAACATAAAAAAATATATATTTTCAAAGCCAGACCCATTTCCATGACGGAAAATCGGCTACATTTAAAAAAAGAAGTTTGCTTTATTAAAAAGCAAACACACAGATGGTGGTCCACGGACCACAGCAGGCCACCATTCCTCTGATAGCCTTCGATTATAGAGTTGAAATGTGAAACCTAACTCCTTAAAATGCCTGAGGTAGGTCAGATTCCAACCCACTACGATTAGTAAAGAATTTTAAGAACCAGTAAACAGTACATTTGTTCCTATGCTTGTAGCCCATATCCTGTGCAGTTTTCTTAGACTGCTGGTCAGGTTGTGCAGTGTTGCCCAGGGTTACTGGCCATGATGAGCAATGTTGCCCAATCAGTGAGGTTTTACTCAAAACGACAGACCATGCTGTGCAGTGTGAGGTCACTGGCGTTTAAAAAAGCCCTGCAGTGCTGACCCTCTCGATCATTATGGCCCTCATTCCAAGTAGGGCAAATCAGGAATTTTAAGTAATGTAAGAACACGCATTCCTGACCTCCCTGAGTCCTCGATTTATCACTATGAAAAAGCTGGTGAGAATTTCGGGTGAAAAACAGCAAAAAAAAATGCGGAATTACTGCAGCAATCTGGTGCAGTAAGCTAGTTTCCCTGACAACTTTCCCATTACTGTGGGTACCATCAGTATATAACTTAGATTATTGAGGTATTAATGAATCCAGAAATTACCACTACCGGCATTAGCCATAATTCCATGTATGGCACATAGCAACACCATTGGCAACGCTCCCCCCCCCTCCAACCAATACTGCATGCTGATAATAAACACACAACACGTTACTTGTTTGGGTAAAATTGCTGCAGGTTTATTACATACACCGTTATGTAATAAGGTGGGTTATCTTACGGGCGATCCAAGGGCAGGCAACCATCTGGGCCGCCTGCCCGCCTGATGAGCCAAGCAGCACTGGACGAACCCCATCTGTGCTGCCACTTCTGGTGATCCTTCTCCCTGATCACCTGACACATGGTCCCTTCCTACTCACTGCCCCTTTCAGGGCGGAGCGTAGCATAGCAAACCCCCAGTTGTTCAGGCCCACAACCGCCCGAAGGACTAACGGGGCGCCGACACGGTTTTCCAGTCACCTCCCATGAGGCTCTTAGGATTTGGCTCTAGCACCCCCTATGGTGCTGCGCAGAGAGGGGTACCCTTCTGTCCCCCTTTGCTTCCAGATCGCCCTGTAACTCCGCCTGCAACGAAAAAGACAACATTACAACATTCTCTGCCTCCCGTCAGCCCGGAACCACGCCGGGTAAGCGGTAGGGTGGGAGACGGCGTGTCCGGCGCGAGAAGAGGAAGAAAAGTGGTGGGGGGAGGCTATATACCCTCCCCCTATCCTCGCGCCCCCGGAAGTGACGCTGCCTCACGCGTCACCAACGGGCTGGGGGACTCCTCCCCGAGTCCCTGCCCACCCGAAAGGGGGGGTGCCCAGATGTTACTAGAGGGCTGCCCTCCTTAGTGGCCCCCTGCGGGGGCCTCGGACAGCCGCATAGCAACACCATTGGCAACGCTCCCCCCTCCAACCAATACTGCATGCTGATAATAAACACACAACACGTTACTTGTTTGGGTAAAATTGCTGCAGGTTTATTACATACACCGTTATGTAATAAGGTGGGTTATCTTACGGGCGATCCAAGGGCAGGCAACCATCTGGGCCGCCTGCCCGCCTGATGAGCCAAGCAGCACTGGACGAACCCCATCTGTGCTGCCACTTCTGGTGATCCTTCTCCCTGATCACCTGACACATGGTCCCTTCCTACTCACGCCCCTTTCAGGGCGGAGCGTAGCATAGCAAACCCCCAGTTGTTCAGGCCCACAACCGCCCGAAGGACTAACGGGGCGCCGACACGGTTTTCCAGTCACCTCCCATGAGGATCTTAGGATTTGGCTCTAGCACCCCCTATGGTGCTGCGCAGAGAGGGGTACCCTTCTGTCCCCCTTTGCTTCCAGATCGCCCTGTAACTCCGCCACAGCTCTGGAGGTGGCCCCCGTCACCGCCAGGGCCCCCACCCAGCAACTATGGTCCTACCTGCAACCTCTCATTTCCAAGGCCTCCCGCAAGTCTAACAGGAAAAGGTCCATCCCCACTGGCGATAGGTGAACCCCATCCGCCTCAAAGTATCCTTTCACCTTTTCTTGAATCATCTCATGTCTGATGAATCCCAGGCCCCTCTGGTCGGTGAACTTGCGCATTGCCCCGTTCACTCGCTTCCGGGAGTGCTCCACTGCCTCCCCAGACTTCGCCCCTTGCCATACTCTGCGTGGAATCATCTCTGACCAACAGACCTCACATTGCCCCATGCGTTTGACGATTTCACCCAAGTCACTTTTCATGGCCTGCAAGAGTAGCCTTCTCCCCATGGCAATGAGGTCATTTCCCCCAGGTGTATCACCAATATTTTTGGCAGAGCCCCCTGGGCGGCTAGTCTCTGTTCCAGTCTGTTCCTGAGGGTGCTCCATCTCATTCCGGGGAAACCCATCCACTCAAACTGTGTCTTTGAAAATCCCCGCGTCCAATTCCGGCGCGCCGCCCACTGGGCCACCCTGGTGATGAATGAATGCCCGATCACCCATACCTGGAACCCTAGTAGAGTAAAGGACACCATTTACACACTCTGTACTTTTAATGTTCAATTTCACACAAGTATTATGACATGTAGTACACTCAAAATCACTGCACACTATGAATACAAACAAATTACTTCAAGGACGGACGTACCGTTTGTAGCATTCGGACTCCCAACGCCCCACCTTTTTTACCCCCTCTGGCTCCATTCCTGATTTGAACGCAGCCGTGGCCGCCCCTATTCTGAAGGAATGGCTGGTGTATTTTTTGCCTGGCTGGGCAAGGCCCGCCCGAGTTAAGCTCGCCCTCATCAAGCGTTCCATCTGGTACTTCGTCAGGGGACCCTGATCTGCATGGATCAGCAGATAACCGGGGGCGTTGGGACGGAGCGCCAAGTACTCCCTGACCTTGGCGACCGGGCAGTACCTGTGGTCCCCCAGCGGCCTTAACTCCACATCGACCCCCGCCCTGCCTGGTCCGTTTTGGACCTCCTGAGGTGGATGGACAGGGTGCCCACCAGGGCGACATCCTTGATGCTTAAGGCATTGCCCGACCGGTCCGACTTGGACCTGGCCACCAATTCACTTATCCGAAATGCGCCAAAAACGCTAGGCAGAAGGCGGCCGCAAAGAGCGACGCCTCGTACTGCGAGTAGGTGACCCCTTCTAATACGTCCAGCATGCCCTTGAGAGTGTCAAATTCTATGGGGGCCCTGTTGTCTGGAACTCTGGGCTCCTCTCTGGCCCAACCCTTGAGGGCCGCCCTGATGATGAAGGACTTGGTTGGGTCGCTCCCCCCCGTGAGTTTGGCGTCGTGGCTCACTGCCGCCAAGTGGCCGCACACCCAGGAATGGCTCTTCCCCTGTTCCTTGGCCCACACTACAAATGCCTGCACTGTGCCCTCCCTCGGCAGCGGGGAAAGTCCCAGGGACTGTGACACTTTCTTGAAGGTGGCCAAGTGTGCCCTGTATCGTATCCTGGTACCTGGGGCCAATGAGCATTCGCCCAGTGCTCTCAATCGTTGCTCCACTGCAAGATTCTCCAGAGGTGTGCCGGGAAGGGGGTCATCTCCGCTCTCGCTTGCGGCCAGGCCTCCCGGAAACGGAGCCACTGAAAACGAGAAAGAGCGTCAGCTGCCACATTCTTGACCCCCTCGATATGCCTCGCCCTGAATTCAACATTGCAGCGCAGGCATGCCCTGACTAACTCTCTGAGAAGACAGAGGACCAACGGGCACTTAGCTGTTTGCCCATTGATGGCCTGCACCACCGCCATGTTGTCAGACCAGAATAGGACCTTTCTGTCTGAAAGCGACCCCGGCCACAGGTGTAGTGCAATGACGATTGGGAATAGCTCCAGGACCGAGATGTTGGCTGTGATGTTGCGCCTGCGCCAGGCGTTGGGCCACTCCTGGGCGCACCATTCAGCCCCCAAGATTGCCCCAAAGCCCTCCCTACCTGATGCGTCCGTGAAGAGGCAGAGCTCAGGACTGTCTGCCCAAGGTGCCCTCCAAATCACCGTCCCATTGAACTGCGTAAGGAACTCGCACCACATAGCAAGGTCTTTCTTCAAGCCCTTTGCCAGCCTAACCAGGTGGTGTTTCTTTTTGACGTTAGCTGTTGCCCTAGCTAACCTCCTGGCGAAAACTCTCCCCGCAGGGATCACTTTAACTGCGAAATTGAGCTTTCCCAGGAGGCATTGTATGGCACCCAGGGGGGCTTTGTCTTTCCCCAGCAATGTTTGAATGTCCTGACGCAGCGCCTGTACCCTGTCCGCAGGGAGCCTGGACTCGCCCTTAATCGTGTCCAGTTCGATGCCTAAAAAAGTCAGGACTTGCGCCGGACCCTCAGTCTTGCCAGGTGCTAACGGGACCCCTAGGTGCCTGGCCATGTCCTGAAAGCACTGCAAGCCTCTGCTGCACTCCCGCGTGCCAGCCCCCCCGATGAACAAGAAGTCATCCAGGTAGTGCGTCACCCCCTCAACCTTGAACATGTGCGCGAGCACCCACTGCAGGAAAGAGCTAAAAGCCTCAAAGTAAGCATAGGACACGGAGCATCCCATGGGCATGCATTTATCAAAGAAGAATTCTCCCTTCCACTTAAACCCCAGGAGATGCTGGCTATCCGGGTGGACCGGCAGCAGGCGGAAAGCAGACTCTATGTCTGACTTTGCCAACCAAGCTCCCTTGCCCGCCCTCCTGACCATGTCCACCGCCATGTCCAGGGAGCAGTAAGACACCGAGCACGTCCCCTCTTCTAACCAGAAGTTCACTGAGTCACCTTCTGGGTAAGACAGGTGCTGGATCAACCTAAAGGCCCCTGGCTCTTTCTTGGGTACTACCCCCAGAGGGGAGACAACAAAGTTCGTGAGTGGTGGCTGATTGAAGGGGCCCGCCACCCTACCCAGGGCCGCTTCCTTATTAATCTTCCCCTGCACAACTTCAGGTTGCTACCTGGCCGATTTGAGGTTACCCGCGTCCCTGCTCGCTAGTGGGCCCCGGTAAGGTATTCTGAATCCTTCCATGAACCCCTCCGCTAGGAGCAGTCTATCCTTGGTGTTCGGATACTCGCGGATGAGGGGGAGGAGGTTTGAAATGATGATGGGGGACGGACCCTTGGCCATGTGTAGGTTGAAAGTCCTGCCCCTAGAAGGCAAGCCGGGGACGTCACTGCTGGGAGGGGGTGAGAGGGGCGGAAAGGGGAGGCTGGACAGTGGAAATTGTCTATTTATCTTGCCTTCCCGGCAGAGGTGAGGGGCCCTCCCGCTTGTTACAGGAAGAGGCAGGATGAGTGGCCCCGCATTTGCTACAGGTATGGGAGAACCTGCATGCTTTGCCCCAGGAGCAGGACCCTGCGTTGTATAACCTGCAGGTTCCATTGTACACTGTTTTACCTCCATTCTTTCGGCCACCTCCTCGACCACCCCGAAAAGACTTGTTGGACTGACCCTTCGACTCCTGCTTCTGACCCTTGGGCTTGTCACCCCCACTGTTGTTTGTGGTGATCTTGTCTTTCCCTTCAACTGTGCGCTTTCCCATGTGCTTAACCCAGAGCCTCACCTCCATTTGGTCCCACTCCAGTTCGGGACACATGGCCATCTTTTTTCTGAATTCGCAGTCATAGTGGTACCATCCCATCCCCCCGCTTGTCCCAGCCTCGTTGGTGATAATGCTGGCATACTGAAACAACCCCGGCCCCTGTTCTGGGTATTTTTCCATTATCACTGCAGCCAGGATGGCAAAAGCTTGTCCCCATGTTACAATGTTCTTCTCCGGCCAAGCTTGGAATCGTACCTTTTGTCCTCCTCCTTACCCCCATCTTTCTTGTGTCAACCCCCTCCGCACCGTGCATGAGCAGGGTAAATATATCGATAAACTCTCGCCTCCAAATCCCCTCTTTGGCCGCTGTGGGAACCTCCCACCCCAATGAGCACCGCCCCGAGACCATTGGCGCCATTGTGACTAGTGGCTTGGACACCCCGGCTGCGTTGGGCAGTTCTGAGGAACGTGTGGGAGCGCTGGCTACCTGAGGTGCGGTGGTCGGGGTCACCACCGGGAGTGGTACCGAGCTGGCGGGGGCACTTGCTGTAGACGGAGTGGCCCCCACCACCGGATGCTGCCCAACTTGTTCTGCTGGGCTGCTAGTTGACGCCTTGTCGCCCTGGGGAAGAGCTGCGCTTGCCGTGCTGGCGCCCCCTCCCCAAACCTGCGTGATGGACGGGACCCCAAGCGCACCCCCGGAGGAGCCGGCACCGCCCTCCACCCCCACTGTTCGAGCTGGCCCCCGCAAGGCCTGCTCTGACCTCGGCCATGAAGCTCCTCAAAGAGTCTGTGAGCTTACCCAAGTCCTCAGTTGTTGCGTAGCTCGCAGGGAGCGGGTTGCTGGCCGGGGGAATGACTGGCCCAGGTGCCGGGGGCGGAGGAACGGGCAGCGGGATGGCAGGGATACGAGGGGTGGTCATGGCCCGACTCCTGGTTGGCAGCGGGTCTGCCGGGAAGTCCTTTACTGTGGGCCTGCGTGTCCTCTTGGACCTAGTGGGGCCTGCCTCTTCAATGTGCTCCTGCTCTGTGGTCGGGGACGCACTGACGAATCCAGAGTCCTCCGGATTATTGGCCTTCAGAAGTTCTGTGGCCCAAGCCAATCCCTTGGTCTTGGCCATGGCGAGGAAGGCTGCGATCTGCGCTTCTTGTGAGGTGCCTGGCTGGGTTTCATCGACTTGGGACATCTGCGAGAATAGAGGGGGGGAACCCTGACTATCCATCCTGCCTCCTGCGACTGGCGGCTCAATCTGGAAGAAAATTAACATTTAAGCCACTCTGCCCAACTCTGGTTGCCAGGCCTGTCCTGCCTCTGTGCAGGTGCGCAGCGTCCCCCCCTTAGTATCGTACTTACTTCAGCCCGGTAGGCTATCAATCTTTTGGTGGCGACGCTCGGATGGGTGCCGCACTGGACTCTGTGAGTGGAGATGAAGATAGAGGTGAGTAAATCTCCCCTATACCCCCCCGTGCCCCTGCCCTCAGGGCCCCGGCACCCTCCCCAGCTCCGTGGAGCGGGGAAGCACCCAATTCTCGCAGCCACTAGCCATGATCAATGGTCCGCCGTCCTGCGGGAGAGAAAGGGGGGGGGGGACAGAACTGTTCCCTCTCCCTGCCAGTTGGGCCTAACTTACGCTGCGGCTTGCTCCTCCTGGGTCCCCCCATGCACCCATACCTGCTACGTGATCGTTTCCCCCTGGGCAATCGGTTCCTGGCTGCGCCGAACGTCCAATTGTGTCCTGCTTGTGGAAACAAAACATGGGTGAGGAGTGTTCTGTCGCACTGCTGACCTTCCCTGTTGTCAGTTGACCAGTGCCAATTCCCTGACATAGGGCTCTTGAGGCACCCAACCCCTCAGACCCTCCTGTTGTGGACTCCCTCCCAAAACGCCACCTCGTGCCCCTGGTGGTCCAGATCTTTGTTACCTTTAGCCCACGTCGTCCGACTGCGCGGGCCGCGCTTGTCCCTTAGTGTTTGGGCAGTGCCTCAGGGGGGGGGGCGAAGCGTACCGCTGAAAAACAAAGAGGCGCGGAGTGAGGCATGACAAAACAAACACTCCACAATACTATGCGGGGGGGGGCCCATCGGTGTTACAGCCGCAGGCCCCTGCACAGTTTGGTGCCCGAGGGAAGCTCCACCTAGGGCCACTCCTCCTGCCTTGCTGACTCTCATCCCTCCCCTGTTGGCGCTTACATGCACACCAGTTTTGTCGGACGACCCCCTACCTATTTCGGCTAGCAGCGGGCGTTGCGAGGCGATGTTGAGCCTCGCCGAGACTCGAACTGGGTTCTCCAGCTCCGGAATCGGCAGCTCTACCCATTAGGCCAAGTCCTCTACGAGTTAACAGGCACGCCACCACCGGACAACTCGCCTGTGCTGGGTCCCACGGCGTGTCCCTAAATGCTGGCACGTGGCGTGGCCGGACGCGGCGCCGCTGGGTCACGAGCGATGCGGGAAGGCGGCCTAGTAGTGCCAAGACGCGGCAGCGCGGCGGGGTTATTGGGTCCCGATCGCTGCGCGTCCCCCGCTAAGCCCCTATATGCAGGTGCAGGGAACGCCAACCGCGCTGTGGCCCTGGCATCTACTGGAAGGCCCCGGAGGGGGGCACAGGCCCCGCAGCACGCGCCTGCCGGGGACACCGGGGGGAGCGGCGGAGCCACACGGGGACTCGCTGGGCCCCGCAACCTCCCCGCATGTCGGCTGAGGGCCTGCCTGCCTCCCCGTAGGGCAGCAGCAGAACCGCACAGGAAATCCAGGCAAAGCCCACTGCCCTGGGGAGCAGAGGGAGAACTGAGGCAGTACCCACTACCCTGGGGAGACTGAGGCAGCGCTCACTGCCCTAGGGATCAGAGGGGAGACAGGGCAGCACTCACTGCCCTAGAGATCAGAGGGGGGACTGAGGCAGCACTCAGTGCCCTGGGGCAGAGGGGAGGCTGGGCAGCACTGGCAGGATTCGGACCCTTGTCCTGCAGGAACCTATGCCATCAAAGGCACAGGACTTACCACTGAGCAAAAGCTCCCGAGTGGTGGCGGTGGAGGGCGGCGGGTGATGGGAGGCAGGCGAGGCCATGTGCAGGGCCGCAAGCGCCGGGAAAGTGAGGCACTGCTGGCATCGGACAGAGGGTCTACGGCTGTCCCGTCTGGCGCTTGGCAATAGGCAGCAGCGCCTGCCCTGCCCCACAGATACTCGCGGGGCAAGCACCGCCCAAGCCGCCAGCTGTACTGACGCTCACCTGGGTGAAGCGCCGTGCCCGGGAACCCTCCTGCCACTGATGGTGACTCACCCAACCGCCGATCGCACTGCTGACCCCGCCGCCTCCCCTCAGCGGCCCGCCGGAGCAGGCCGGGGCTAACCCCCCGAGTGAGAGAGCGGCGTGGTGTGGGGCTCCCAACTCGCTGAGAGGGATCTCCCTGGAAACGCTGGGGCAGCAGGACGCCTCGGAGGCGAGCGCGTCCCCGTGCTGCGGCCGGAGACCCCCCCCTGCCCTGGGGACGGCCCCCAGCAGGCCGCGTGCCACCTGCCTCGCCAACTGTCCCTCGGCGACCCCGATGAGCTGGGAGGGGGGAGGCGGTGCATCTCGGCGTGGCCCCGTGAGACCAACGCCCAGGAGACAAATGCCGGTGGTCGGCTGCCAGCAGGCCCGGTGAAACCCGGACCCCGTGCTCCGCGCTGGGCCCTGCGTGGCCAGCATGTCAGAAGCCCCCTCCCGCCCCCCTTCCCCTGCGGGGAGCCCGGAGGGGGAGGGAAGGAGGCGACGGGAAGGCGGGTCCTCGACGCATCGCTGGACGCGGCCTGTCGCCCGGCCTTGAATATGAAGCCCCACGCCCGAGTCAGGGTTTGAACCCTCATATTAAAGAAAGATGCTCTGACTGAGCAGGCCGGGCTTCAGGGGGAGATCTCCCGGCAAGTGGGCGGGTGGGGAAGGCCGTAACGACCCCGCCGATAATGGCTGGGCGAGGACCCCGGACCGAGCACGCTGCGTCGTGCCCAGGGACAGCCAGACCTTACAGCCCCAAGCGCCCCGTCATAGCCTGAGCCCTCGAGGAGCTGTCCTCCCCCCCCTAGAGCGGGTGCCGGAGCCGGGTATGGCCTGGCGCCCCTGCGTAGGGAGACTGGGGGGAGGAGTAAACTCACCAGGGAGCGCTCAGCAGGGCGACTGGACAGCGAGACGGGCAGCGGTCAGGAGAGACGGCGTGTCCGGCGCGAGAAGAGGAAGAAAAGTGGTGGGGGGAGGCTATATACCCTCCCCCTATCCTCGCGCCCCCGGAAGTGACGCTGCCTCGCGCGTCACCACCGGGCTGGGGGACTCCTCCCCGAGTCCCTGCCCACCCGAAAGGGGGTGGGGGTGCCCAGATGTTACTAGAGGGCTGCCCTCCTTAGTGGCCCCTGCGGGGGCCTCGGACAGCCGCAAATATAACGGCATTCCCATTCCCGCTGCAATAAGAACCTGACAGCAGGCCCGTCACTGGCTGCTTATCATGCTGTGTACTGATGCACTGGGTGGTTCTGGTAACAGCAGTTAAAAACGAATCGCTTAATTTCCGTCACTTTCAGATGGATAATTGCGATGTAATGCTTATTTTTTTTATAGAACAGTTAATTCCACTTATTTTCATAGTATAACTAAATGCAAGATAGGCGCATTTTGTAAATAAGCTGATTGTGGAGAATTACCCCCCATAAGGTCATTTCCAATACACTGTTGTATTTGTGCAAATTCGCCTGCCCACGTATGTCAATAAATATTTCGTCCGAGCATAAATCAAGTACATAAGATTGAGACTACATTTTATAAGGCCCTACGAAAGGACGGTTAGATGGTCCAGTATTCCACTGAATCAATTAACTAATAGATTCTGCGAGTGGGCGAGGCAGTACCTCAGTTACACATCATGTTATGATAACCTTGGGTTGCAGGTTATTTATGCATAGTTACCCATCAGCTACTGATTCTGTTGTGCAGTGCCATCTTAAGCTACAACCATGCTATGCAAATATAAAAAAATAAACAAACAAAATCCTAACACAATATTTCTAAGTAGAGCTCAGAAGAAAACAATAGAAAAAACCTTAACTCCAGAATTCTAACTAGAACACAGATAGCAGAAACAAGGGACTATGATGTAAGGATGAGAAAAATGCAACAACGATGTATTTTCCAACGTTGAGACACATGGATCTGACTTCGAGCCCTTATACAGGAAATCATTGCTGACACCTCTACAAATGACCCAGGAACCAGAATACCACCATCGTGCATTTGCAAGACACATAGAATAATATTATACTTCCTATTACTGAGAATCATGCTCATTCAGGTTAGGGACTCATACATGAGCCATGAGAGGCAGCTCAACTTTTCTACAGAGCAAAGCAAGGTTGGGAACATCATGTCCATGCATTACCAACTCCTGAGCTCTGTTACCCTTCAGCACTCCATGCACTAGTCTGAGGCTTGCCCCAATTCCTCCCACTCTGCTCATGAGAATGACGCAGAACATCAGACACCTCCCTATTGGCCACTGTGGTTTTGTGAATGCAGCCAGCCGGTTGGCTGCAACCTCCCCTTATAGGTTTATCCTTAAGTCCTTGATGGCGGAAAATGGTATCAGTGGCTGTCCCTGTACTTGTGGCAAACTACCTGCCTCGAAACAGTGCTTTTCATATCGATGAATTGCTTCTAAAGCAGATGCCTTAAGCCTGTTTGCAAGCTTTACTACCTCTGTATATTTAGAAAATAAAATATGGATCAAAACCATAATATTGCTGTCATATGTCATTTTTTTCATCAAGATCCTGATAAGATATTCCCGCGAGCCACTGGATTGAAATGTCTTACATTAAATTACCCTTGACAACTCACTTTAGGAGGATATTGCCTCCTGCTACACTGCCAGCTAACCATGCCTAAGTACTATGGACACTCTCCAGCCAGAAATCGGCGTGGTCTTCAGATGTTTAGTGCAGAAGGAGTGCAGCAAAGTCCACCCTGGGTGCACAGAATAGCAATAATGAAGCAAACTCCCTTCATGCCAATGGTTGCGCATTTCCCATACAGACTCAGAAGGAAAGTGAAATGTCATCACTCACAATGAAGGACAATGAAACCACTGAATGGCTTTCCAATGGGTTGGTCCAACATGTGAACATTTCCAGCAAGCAATGGCTAAGGGTGGCTGTCTTGATGCCCCTGTTTATGTAGTAATATTAATATGATGTATTGATCTCAAACGATCTGATACAGTCAACTCCGTCATGCCGGACCCAAAAAATCCCCTATCTGGCCATTGTCCTACATGTAAATACAACTGGTGGTCGCTAGGATTTTCTAAACAGTTTCTGAAGCACATGTTTAAAAATGCATTTAGAGTTTGCAAATAAATGACTTTAAATTTGAGAAGTATAAATGATACATTAGCATCAAAACATTTGAGGCAAAGGTGCAATAACTATAAGGAAGCTCCACCACAAAGGGACCTCCTTGACTACAATCCCCAAACCTGCACACGTATACCTGATACTTCAGAGAGGTAGCCTATCCAGCTGGCACAGAAACCCCTACAACTCAAAAGTTTATAACAATGCCTAAAATCACGTAATTTGGCCCAGACACAGATTACATGTTGCAACCGCAGGATGTACTTCGTTTACCCCCTGAGGCCACGCCATATGTAATAATTTTGAAGAGTGTGCCCAACTGTAGCTCTTTGTTGCCAGCAACTGGGTGGGAATTTAAGAATAAGGTGGTCCACTAGTTGTTACAAAGGCTTAGCAAGACCCAGGTTTTATTTAATGAAGGCTTGACGATGAGGAGAGTAAAATGGGTCAGGAAATTTAAAAAAAAGGAAAAACCTTGGCGGAGATGCACTGTTAATTTTCGTTCACCTGGCTTTCTGAACTACTTGTTATCAAGGCTTTGGACCGCTCACTCAACTGAGACACGTATGCATTTAAGAATTGAAGCTCTGCCCCTGGGTTTCTTTTACCAACCTGAACAATACCTTGTAAATCATTAAAACTATCTCATTGAGGGAAGGGTGAAGCATATAAAGCCTTGCAAGGGTGTTGACACGCTCAAGCGGTTTTCTACATTTGAACCGCTGGGCAACATTGATTGATTCTTGCCTAGTACAAAGAAATATCACTAGTCTCTACAGCTGTTGACACTAGTTCTTCTAGGAAACACAACTCCCCCATCTTATCTTGTGTGGTTTCTTGTGCAAGCGCTTCATTAATTCCGGCAATGATCAATGTTATTAAATTTTCAAGGAATAGAGCAGGAATCATGGACAAACCAAGGTCACTTGATTGACAGGCATAAATTGTACCTGTACAGATTGCCTGTTTTCAGGAAACATGGCTAACAGGTACCTTTCATGTTAATTTTTTTTGTCCCCAATTACTCCATCTACCCCCTCTTCTGTGGGTAGGACAAAAGGTGGCCTTGCCATTTTGGTTTCCATCTGACTCCCAGATGAGATTTTAAAGACACTTATTGAATCCCTGTATTATCAATTTGTCTTGATAACTTTAGTTGATAGCCCTAATTTATTAATTATAACTTTTTAAACAATAAATATAAGTCTATTGATTAGGAGGTGGTTTTGGCTATGGAGAAAGACCTGGATACCTTTTTACGTAAGGAAAAAAATACATCTTTTTAATATGAGCCGGGGAATTTGATATATGGAAATGCCCCTGTCCCGCTTGGAAGGTATGCGGATAGTAAATGCACATGGGGAGGTCAGGTCCACTTTTGACATAATTCCTATGCAGATGGCCTGAGCAATTTCCTCACCAAATATAACATACAAATACTTGAACTGTGTCATAACTGTATGCCAAATCTACCACTGACTTTTATACAGAGGGGTGCCAAGAGCACGATTAGTAGCATAATAACCTAATGTAACCCTCCAATAACGATTTCTAAATTTTGATGTAGGGTTAAACTGCATAAGCGATCATAATCCATTGATTTGAACTATTCAGATGCAACTACAGCATCAGCCTATTAAGACTTGATTCGAGAATATAGTGGCAGAAAGACAGAATGGGGTCAGATTAAAATGGTCTGGAGTAGAATCTATTGGTTTCACTGCATCTATAGTCACAACCTGTAAACGTGATGTTTTGTCTTATTTGGACCAGGCAACAAAGTATGATCTTATAAGGCAAGTCCATGAAAACATTTCTAAAACAATTGATCCATGTGAGAAGTTGGCCTGGCATATGCTGTCCACTAATTATAGTGGGCACCTTGCACCAGTCCAAACAACCCCTTATTGGAGATAGGTTAAAGACAACCTTATTGAAAGCTATCCTAGTGGTAGCTATGGAGAGCAGCCTTCAGGCTAAGTCTTGAAGGAATGTAAAGCAGCTTGTTTTACCAGTCTATCATCTCTTGAGTGACCAAATGAAAGAGCACCACACCAGGTATATATTCAAAATATATGTATTTATTGCTAAACACACCCTCTAGTCTCTTTATGAGGCTAGAGTTCGAAGTACACAAGTTATAAGTTATTTAAACACAGTAATAGCACAAATACACGTTTGGGCCCTAGGGGCGTACCAAACCATATACCAATAAAGTGGTATAAGAACCACGACTGAGCTAGACACTAGGCCTAGAGCCTCTAGAAGTGCTTGGACCACAAGGAACCACCCAAGGTAGTGACACAGGGGACCCACGGGGACGTGTGCAGTGTAAATACACAACCGCGAGACGCAGTTAACTTCTATGGAGAAAGTCGCGATCAGGAAATTAAAGAAAAGGGACACTTAAAGGAGGACTTGGAGCAAACCCTTTGAGAACTAGGTCGTTCTAGAGTCTCTACCCACGGGTGCACCGGAGTACTCTTGTTACCTCACCCAGGGAAGCCGGGTGCATAGGTGCCTTTCGGGGTCGGGTTTCGTCGTCGATTTGAATGGCGATCTGCTGCAAAGTGCTGCTGGCGACCAAGTGGAAAGTGTCCGGGTGGATCCAAGAGTGGATCGGAGATCTGAAGAACCTGAAAGCAGAGGGGACAGAGTCTGGGTCACTAGCCAGTGACCAGGAAGGCGATGAGCGGATGCCCACCGATGTCGAGTGCTTCAGGTAGGTTGACGGTCGTCTTGACTCTTCAGCCACGAGGTCCAGGAGGCGTTGTCGGCGACCAGGAGCAGGATTCGGGCTGGTACACGATGTCTGTCAAGTGCTGAGGTGTCGGCGACCGGATTGGACCCAACAAGCCTTGGCAACGGCAAGTCTTGATGTAGATGAAGAATGACGATGATGCAGACCAACAAGGTCTGAGGAACTCACCCAGCAAGGGTAAGTGAGGGCAAGCCTGGAGCAACCAGGGAGCCCAAGAAGAAAAGTATTGGCCTTCGTGAAGGGCTACTAGCCAACGGGCTAGCGACCGCAAAGGAGCCTCGAGACGGTGCATGTGGAGCTGGCTCACAGGACACTCGTGGAGTGGAGGCCAGTGATCTTCGGTGCAGTTGGTGCTGGAGGCTAGGGCTACTCGGAGCCCAAAGCACGACTTCGTGGGAGACCCAGAAGAGGATGCACTAGCAAATGCGTGCGGTGTCCAGGGGTCACGGTTCCACGTTACCCACGACAGCTACGGGCCTCAGCTTTGCTGGGGACTCAGGGCAGCCTCGGGAAGTCTGGAAATCCACCTCTGGTGTTGCAAAGACTTCGGCGTCCGACGGGAGCTTAGGGCGATGCAGACCGGACAATTGCTTCTTTGGTGCCTGCCAAGCAGGGGAGTCACTCCTTGACCCCAAGGGAGATTCTTCTGTCCTCTAGTCTTGAGTAGAGCGTCGAAGGTCCAGGATTCAGTGTCAGAGTTTCGTCCAGGGATAATCTAAAGTCCTAAGGACTGGCTTCCTATACTTATACTAAGTTTAGGGGTTGGACTTACTCTGTGGTCCCACCTATAGGTGGGTCAGGGCAGAGGGGTGGCTACACCCCTTTCCCTTTGTCCAGTTCACGCCAAAGCAGGGGCTGTAAGCCCCTGATCCGGTTTGAACTGGGGTATGCACAGGGACACCAAATGTGCCCCCAGTGCAGGACTTCAAAGCACCCGAGAGTGCTCCCGCCCAGCCCCAATACACACTATCCTGTCTGGGGAGGTGGTCACACCTCCCTGGGACAGGAAACCTATTGTCCAGGCCTCCCCTGCCGGAGTTTCGGTCAGCAGCAGGAGGCCAGACTTGTGTCTGTGGCAGCAGCATCCATTTTGTGATGCCAGGGCTTTAGAAAGAAGTTACCGGGCAAGCCAGGGTTAACATGTCTCTCCCTCTAGAAGGGTGGAATGCTACCCCCGCCGCCAGAATTGGCGGGGGGTAGTATTCCAAGATGTTTGACACCAAACACGACATGTTTCGGTGCAGCCATCCCAAAGTTAGCATTTAACGCGAGGTTATAATGCGCTTAAGAGTATATGGTCAGGCTGCACTACAAACAGCATCAGAGAAGGGTCTCCGACCGCTGCAGAGGGGCACTGCTCATGCAGGGGCACCCTCTCACATAGGAACCATGCACTCTGCCTTCAGGATTGACAAGGCCTGCCATAGGAGTGACTTATAGGTTTATATGTGTGTAGGTATGTAGTGATATAGGTAACCTATATCACAATAAGGGGTGCATGCACCACCTTACCCAGGCTGCAGTAGCAGACCTGTGGTGTCATTTTGGATGGCCTTCCAGGGGTGGCATAATACATGCTGCAGCCCCTGGTAGGCCTCTGAGGTACCTATGCCCTGGGTACATAGTATACCATATACTAGGGACTTATAAGGGCACTCCAGATTCCAATTAGAGATGTGCCTAAGGCACATGGAAACCATTTTACAGAGAAAGCAGATAGACTGGAGCCCTGAATAGCAGGATCCCAGTCCAACTAAGTCATAAACCAGCAAAACACCAGGAAAAAAGTGGGGGCAACCATATAGTCAGATTCCACCTTCCTACAATCCCTACTGACAAAACCCATACGGGGTAACAACCAACCACTAAAGGGCTGGTTTGACAAACCTTGTGTTCTTGCCTGTAGGAATTTAAAGAAGCCTTACATCTGAAACCAAGGGATAGAGCAGAAATCCAACAGCCCAGACTACATACAAAGATGATTAAGCAACCAGAAAGAAGCAATTACAGTTTGAGGCTTCGTCTAATCTAATGCAAGCATCTTTAACTAATGACAATTTTATTTTTGAAAACTATAAATGGGCCCTTCCTTAGGGACAAAATGGCCCCTACAATAGATTCTGTAGTCACCCTGTCTCCTCTGACATGCTGTTTGGACTAAGCTAAAGACTTCGTTTATTATGACTATATAAACCCATTGTTTTGCTCTTGATCATTCCTTTAAAATGCCTTGGCTTTGCAACATTAAAAAAGTGTTTCATAAGTTGGGATTGTTGGAACTCTTACAAACCCCAGAGACGGTAGCCCATTATTCAAAAACGTATTAAAGGCCTTCCTCACTAATTTTAGAGAAAATTAGAGAGCATTCGTGGAGTAATATAAAACATCAGTCAGAGAATGTTTCTCTGTGCCCCAAATAGAGAGAATTCAACCATATCCTTTTAATGTAACAAACATATGGCATAAAACATATTCTAATACGTTTTTGTTTAGCTTAGGAATAGTCCACCATATGGTGGCATTCCTTTAAAAACAAGCATTGGCATAGCCAATAGGTCTCACCTTTGGGGCGTTATAAGTGTTTAGACAGAGCTATTGGCTTTGTTAACGTTTATAATATGTGTTGTAGAGCATTGTGAATGTTGTGCAGAGATGTGCAGAGATGTGCAGAGATGTGAAAGGTAGCACGCACCACAGCTGCACAGAGGCATTATTTAGCAGCCGGTGCCAGCAAGCACGCACAAAGAGCAAGTGCTAATAAGTAAGTGCCCATGTGCGCACCGGCAGACACCGGCTGAAATGAAGCCCCCAGCAGGGGCCTCCGTTACGCCCCTGGATCGAGCAAGCCCCAAGAGCCAGGACTACTACACACACAAACACACTCAAAGGAGCTGTAATACAAGGGACGCCTGGTACGCAGCGGCTGATCTGTAGGCCTCCTGTAGAGTGAAATGTGCTGGCTTTCTGAACTGTCCCCGTGTGCAGGCATCCCACGGAAAACTCTTTATTTAACAATAATCCCAAAAACAAAACATCTTTTAATGCTCCGTGTCCTTTATTTTGTATAGTAGGCACCTTGTTGGATGTTTGGATGGTTTTGGCATATCAATATAATCAGTGTAGCTGAAAAATAAAATAACGGTGGCAGCATGGTCCTGTTAAGGGTATTAACGTTCCTGCAGATTAACAGAGCCTAAACACTTACTTCTGTTGCAATAATCTCGGGGAGGAGACAGTGGGAGGGAGAGAGGGGAAGAGTGAAGGGGGCGGGTGAGGAGCCAGTGAAGGGAGATAAATTGCAGCGATAAGAAACAATACACAGACTGTTTACTGTAGAGCCGTCTGTTGGAAGTGTGGGAGAGGTGGTGGGTCTGCCTCCTGTTACAGTGGCGGTACTGGTGTGCTTCCTGTCTGGGCAGCACAGGGGCACAAATGTTGCTGATGATTTAAAAACTAACAAATAGTATAATAAAGGGCAATAATGTCAATGCCAAAGTTGGTAGGAATAATAATAATTAATAATATTTTTATACTATCACAGCAGCTTGTGGCGGAGGAGTTTGTCCCTCGGCCGGGGTGGACAGGACGCGCCTTGTAAGGAAAGCTGCAAGGTCCAGCACCTTGGTGCTTCTGTCAGGGCGCTTTATAATCCAGTTTATGGCGGTGGGGTCTGTCCCTCGGCCGGGGTGGAGGGGACGCGCCTTGTAAGAAAAGCTGTGAGTTCCAGTGAGTTCACAAATGCTAACATCGGAAACCTGGGCATCTGTGTGTGAAATTTGTTTATTAAACAGAAAACAAGAGAACCACGTGGGTGTGATGGAGGGAGCACGTGCAGTGGGGTGAAGGAAACACGCACCACAGCTGTGCACTGTGCAGTGGGGTGAAAGGAAGCACGCACCACAGCTGTGCAATGTGCAATAAGGTGAAAGGAAGCACGCACCACAGCTGTGCACTGGGGGGAAAGGAGGCACACACCGCATATCTGCACTGTGCAGTGTTGTGAAAGGAAGCACGCGCCACTACTGTGCAGTGGGGTGAAAGGAAGCACTCGCCACAGTTGTGTACTGTGCAATGGGGGGAAAGGAAGCACGCACCACAGCTGTGCACTGTGCAGAGATGTCAAAGGTAGCACGCACCACAGCTGCGCAGAGATGTGAAAGGAAGCACGCACCACGGTGATGAAAAAACGCGAATGTTAAAAGGTGCGGTCCATTTTTAAGCTGTGTACTGTGCAATGGGGGGAAAGGAAGCACGCACCACGGCTGTGCACTGTGCAGAGATGTCAAAGGTAGCACGTACCACAGCTGCGCAGAGGTGTGAAAGGAAGCGCGCACCACAGTGCTGAAAAAAAGTGAATGTTAAAAGGTGCGGTCAATTTGTAAGCTGTGCACTGTGCAGTGGGGTGAAAGGAAGCACACACCACAGCTGTGCAATGTGCAATAAGGTGAAAGGAAGCACGCACCACAGCTGTGCACTGGGGTGAAAGGAGGCACACACCACATATCTGCACTGTGCAGTGTTGTGAAAGGAAGAACGCGCCACTACTGTGCAGTGGGGTGAAAGGAAGCACTCGCCACAGCTGTGTACTGTGCAATGGGGGGAAAGGAAGCACGCACCACAGCTGTGCATTATGCAGAGATGTCACAGGTAGCACGCACCACGGTGATGAAAAAACGCGAATGTTAAAAGGTGCGGTCCATTTTGAAGCTGTGTACTGTGCAATGGGGGGAAAGGAAGCACGCACCACAGCTGTGTACTGTGCAGAGATGTCAAAGGTAGCACGCACCACAGCTGCGCAGAGGTGTGAAAGGAAGCGCGCATCACGGTGCTGAAAAAACGCGAATGTCCGTGGTGGCAAGTTCTGGAATCTGCGTGGATCCACAAAATTCCACCCACCCCGCATTCCCAAAGTCTTCTGAGAAAAATGGTACCTCACTTGTGTGGGTAGGCTTAGTGCCCCCGGCAGGCCCAAAACACAATGTGGACACACCACATTTTACAGTAAAAACTGACACTTTTTTGCAAAGTGCCTAGCTGTAGATTTTGAACCCTAGCTCTGCCGGCACCTAGGGAACCTAGCAAACCTATACATTTTTGAAAACTAGACACCCAGGGGAATCGAGGATGGGGTGACTTGTCTGGCTCTCACCAGGTTTTGTTACCCAGAATCCCTTGCAAACCTCAAAATTTGTCAAAAAAAACACAATTTCGTCACATTTCTGTGGTGGAAAGTTCTGGAATCTGTGTGGATCCACAAAATTCCACCCAGCCCGCATTCCCCAAAGTCTTCTGAGAAAAATGGTACCTCACTTGTGTGGGTGGGTCAAGTACCCGCCCAAAACCTATTGAGGCGACTTCAAAATTACCTATCACAAAACAACACGGTTTTGCAAGGGGGGTCCCATGAGTTTTTGGCCCCGGGCTAGGCGGCCACCTAGGGAAACCTACCAAACTCACACATTTCTGAAAATTAGACACTCGGGGGAGTCCAGCAAGGTATGGCTTGCGTGGGTCCCCCAACATTTCCCTACCCAGAATACCCTGCAAACCTCAAATTTTGTTGAAAAAATCTATTTTTTCTCACATTTCTGTATGGGAAAGTTGTAGGCTCACCGGGCTGACACAAATTTCCTACCACCCAGCGTTCCCCCAGGTCTCCCGATAAAAATAGTACCTCACTTGTGTGGGTAGGCATAGTGGCTGCAACAGGAAATGGCCCAAATCGTACTGTGGAGACTTCAAAATTACCTGTAACAAAACTACCTGGTTTTGGGGGGCACCTGGGGTTTTGGCCTCGGGCTTGCCGCCATCTAGGGAAACCTACCAAACCCACACATTTCTGAAAACTAGACACCCTGGGGAGTCCAATGAGGTATGGCTTGCGTGGATCCCCCAACGTTTCCCTACCCAGAATGCCCTGCAAACCTCAAATTTAGCTGAAAAAAACACATTTTCCACATATTTTTGTGTGGAATCACCGTGGCGGCACAAATGTCCTACCCCACAGCATTCTCCTTAGTGTCCCGAGTAAAAAAAAACAGGTGACCCCTCTTGCAAAACCAGGTTGTTTTGTGATAGGTCATTTTGATGTCTCCTCAATACGTTTTGGGCCCTTGCCTGTCGCGGGTTCTTGACCCACCCACGCGAGTGAGGTATCATTTTTATCGGGAGACTTGGGGGAACTCTGGGTGGTAGGACATTTTTGGATCCACGTAGATTCCAGAACTTTCCCACACAGAAATTTGAGAAAAATGTGTTTTTTTGGACAATTTTTTAGGTTTGCAAGGGATTCTGGGTAACAGAACCTGGTGAGAGCCAGTCAAGTCACCCCATCCTGGATTCCCCTGGGTGTCTAGTTTTTAAAAAATGTATAGGTTTGCTAGGTTTCCCTAGGTGCCGGCAGAGCTAGGGTTCAAAAACTACAGCTAGGCACTTTGCAAAAAAAGGGTAATTTTTCACTGTGAAAATGTGGTGAGTCCACGTTGCGTTTTGGGCCGTTTCCTGTCACGGGCACTAGGCCTACCTACACAAGTGAGGTACCATTTTTCTCGGAAGACTTTGGGAAACGCGGGGTGGGTGGAATTTTGTGGATCCACGCAGATTCCAGAACTTTCCACCACAGAAATGTGAGGAAAATGTGTTTTGTTTGACAATTTTTTAGGTTTGCAAGGGATTCTGTGTAACAGAACCTGGTGAAAGCCAGTCAAGTCGCCCCATCCTGGATTCCCCTGGGTGTCTAGTTTTCAAAAATGTATAGGTTTGCTAGGTTTCCCTAGGTGCCGGCAGAGCTAGGGTTAAAAAACTACAGCTAGGCACTTTGCAAAAAATGGGTCATTTTTCATTGTGAAAATGTGGTGTGTCCACGTTGCGTTTTGAGCCGTTTCCTGTCGTGGGCACTAGGCCTACCCACACAAGTGAGGTACCATTTTTATCGGGAGACTTAGGGTAACACAGAATTGTAGAGCAACTGTTATTACCTATTGACTTTCGATGCATTTCTGCCTTCCAAATGAAAGACAATGTGTAAAAAAGAAGTCATTTTGAAAAATTACCTATAATTCTCATGCTAGTATGGGTACTCCCAATTTCGGAAATGTGCAAATATCTACTGTTTCTAAACTCTATATTTTGTTCCCATTTCAGAAATACATAGGTGTCTTTCATACCGATTTTTCCATGTATACATTTTCCCAGAATAATTGCTATATACCCGGTACATAATAAAAAACCATTGCAAGACGCTGCTCAGTTATTGGCTCTGGGTTCGTCGGGTTCTTGGTGAACCTACAAGTCCTATATATCCCCACAACCAGAAAGGTCCAGCGGATGTAACGGCATATTGCTTTCAAACAGCTGTCCTTATTAGAAGAAGTTACAGGTGAAAACGTTGACACAAATGGCTGTTTTTTTCAACTAATTTTCAATTTTTCCTATATTCAACAGTTAGTTTCTATAAAGAAACCTTGAAGGATCTACACAAATGACCCCTTGCTGAATTTAGAATTTTGTCTACTTTTCTAAAATGTATAGTTTCCAGGATCCATTATTGCTTTTATACCCATTTCTACCATTAACTGGAAAGAGGTTGAAAGCACAAAAAATAGCACAAATAGGCTATGTCCCAGAAAAATGCCAAAACTGTGTACAAATTTTTGGTTTTCTGACAAAAGTCTGCTTGTCCCTAAAAGCTGGGAAGATGGTGATTTCAGCACCACAACCCCTTTTTTGATACCATTTGCAGGGGAAAAACCAAACGCTTTCATCTGTAGCCCTTTTTTCCCATTTTTCACCCAAAAAAAAACAATTATCTGTATTTTGGCTAATTTCTGGGTCCCCTCCATGGGAATGCACAAACCCTGGGAACCTTTAGAATCCCTGTGATGTTGGAAGAAAAGGACGCAAATTTGGCGTGGATACCTTATGTGGTCAAGAAGTTACAGGGGCCTAAGCGCGAACTACCCCAAATAGCCAAAAAAAGACTTAGCACAGGGGGGGGGGGGGGAAGGCCTACCAGCGAAGGTGTTAATAATTATAAATTATCGTTTTTATATTTGTGTAAACTTAATGATTCATTAGTTTGTAATGCTGTTGTGTCCTTCATGTTACAAGCTCTCGAAGAAAGGAAACGTTTAACTGACTTGGAAAATTTGAAATATAAATACTTGTTTAAATGAGTGTCTGAGTTTTTATTATTTTTAATGGATGTATTTATTGTCTTTACTTTAATGGTTTACCTACCTGTAACCGAATAAAGAACGAAACTGAATTGAAATGAGTTTACAATTGTATTATAACACTAAGCGAATTCCAGCTTTTGAGATGTCACTGAGTCTAAATGGCTACATAGGCGCTAGGTTATTTACTGAACAGGGGTGGAGACTTTGCACTTGCAGAGGTGAAATCCGACTGTTTTGATGAGAAGTGCAAAGAGGATTTACTATTTTTTTTTTTAAGGGTAGACCGAGATCTCCAATAAATGGCTCCTCTTAAGATGAATAAAACATCACACAAGCAGAGAGATGTAATATGCGCACTCACCCAAGGCTTCATAGTACTGAAGCTGTAATCAGAGCTCTGATGGAGACTTAGATAGTAAGAAGATGGCAGATTTGAGCAAATGATGACTGTTGGTTATTCCCTACGATAAAGACAACAACTTCTAAATGTTTGGCCACCACGAATAAGAATTGCCTGCTGAGAAACATGAAAGTCATGAGTGATCCCCATCAGATAGGGATCACCGGAACAAAAACTCCCATTTGGTATATATCATCAAATGAGCTTAGATTATAAGTACTCCATCCCCCGTAGGAAAAATTCATGGCGTTGTACAGCAAAATACAGGATTTAACACGGAGCCAATGAAGCTGACCTGATATCGTTTTAACATGATCAAGAAACAGTTGCGCCACGGTTTGTTGGATTTTCTGTACGCTGGCAATTTCATTCTTTGACTAAAATCATGGTGGAATCCATTACAATATTCAAGCTCCATAGAAATAACGGCTATAGCTGCCAAAACTAAGTGTGAAAAGGCCAGGTTGAGATAAAGAAGTCAAAGAAGATGACAGTGATAAAAAACACTCGTAGTTACGGCATTGAATGGGACTCGCAGGTTCAGCTGAGTTAATAACTCGAGGGTTGCAGACTTGATCGACAGGCGTGGAAAATTCCCCGGAACAAGGAGCAAAAGTTCAACCACCGATTTTTAACTGAGTGGATGAAAACTAGTACTGTGGTTTGGAAATGTAAAGCCTGAGTATATTCTGACTCACCCAGAATCCCCTTATTACGCGCACAATTTTATAGTTGAAGCATTCAGTGGCAGCTCGCATAGGGCGTGCTGCGTGGCGGGGCAGGGGAGGGGCAGGGTGGGGGGGTAGTAAACTCGGACATACGACGGAACGGAGGAAAGTAATTATTACGTTCCTCCGTTCCGTCGTATGTCCGAGTTAACTACCCCCCACCCTGCCCCTCCCCGGCCCCGGCCCGCAGCACACCCTATGCGAGCCGCCACTGGAAGCATTGTGTCTTGGAGTGGAGGGATCATTTAAAGTGGTCAAGAGGGCGCTAGGAGTAAAATGCAATTACAAGTCGTCCTATTTGAAATGTAATGCACGTATGTATGTAGATGGTATTTCTATAGCACAAATCTAGCCTAAAGGCAGCGGAGTGCTGTACATTGTGAAAGGCAAGCTTAAATTTGGTGGGTAATAGGAGAGGAAGCTGAGTTATGGGTGGTTAATGCATTGTGATGTAGTGTTCTTTATAGAGGTGAGTCATCAACTCTTTCCAAAATTGGAGCAGCGCTTGGATGCGGTTCAAGATCCTGGGTGCATAGATGAAAAAGACCTGATTTATTTTACATTTTTTACACTTTTTAGTCTGATAGTGTCCTGGCTGTGGGTGTGCCGAGAACCACCATAGATGGTAAGCTTATCAGCAAGATAAGCAGGGGTGCTGGTTGTGATGTATAGGAAAGTGGAATATTATGTGGTATGGCTGGGTAGCCTTACCATGTAATATTATCACAAAACTCCAAAGATGGTCCTTGGATTCACACTAATAAATTCTTAGCTCAGTACTGGTAGAGTGGCAAAGAGCATCAGGCTTTACTAGAGGAACACGTGTTAAGCATTTCAGAGTACCAACATGAATGATAAGCAATTGACACGACTCAAGAGAAATCCGACACCAATTTATAAAAATAGAGTGTATTTTTATCTTAATTTAGACACCAAAATGAAAGGAATAGCATACATATAACCGGAGTTATAGATTTTTGAAGCAATATAAAATCAGTGCAGTAAAATACATGGACAAAATAACATTGCAGTCAGAGGCAAAAAACACTAGTGACAAACGGTCACTTGCAGGTTGAGTTACATGGAACCCTTACAGGGTTAAGGTCATGTGGTCCCCAGGGCCAGGCCACAACAGTCATATCAATTTTACCTAGCCCGTGGAGTCTGTGTGCAGAGTTGTTTTGGCTGTCCTTGGTGCTGAACGGGAGCTGCGGGTGGTGCTGAGTTTACCGCCTACATGGTGCTGCAAGAAACAGAATGCAAGAACACAACAGATACACAGCTGCTGACGTTGGATGATGGTAGCACAGTGTTCCCTATAGATGCAGCCTCAAGTGTGGGGGTCAGTTACCGGATTGGTGACCAAAAAGCCTTGGCAGCAGTAAGCACAGGGAAAAGCTTCTGAAACTTCACTGGGTCTGGGGGAGTGGCGTAGCGGCCTGAAACTTTGGGGCAGGCAAGACCACAACTCCCACAATGCGCTGGACCACCTGGATTTAGGCGATCCCATGGAGGGACCGATGGCCAACAATTCTTTGGATCCAGTAAGTGTTTTTACCTGCAGATTGCAGGGGACTAGTGCCACTAGTCCAGGGGCGACTGAGGTTGCTTCTGGCTTTCACAAGGATCCCTCTCTGCAGTAGTGGCAAGTTTTAGCCAAGGACAAGGGTCGTTCAATCAGTTCCAAGTCTGTTACCTCAGAGACAAAGTATTGCTCTTTTGCTTTGCTGCTGTAGGCAAAGTCCTGTTGTCGGCGTCACCGGTCTCCTCTTGGTCCTTCTTTGAAGTAAGTTGCTCAGATCGAAGGTTTGGTGTCAAGGGGGGTCCCTGAAATCCTCGATTTAGGGGAGTTAGGGGTGTGGGAGCTAGTAGCCAATGGGCAGCTAGTCCCTGCAGTTAATCTGCCCTTGAGGTGACCACATCCA
Organism: Calotriton arnoldi; assembly: GCA_963921515.1. Taxonomy (NCBI): domain Eukaryota; kingdom Metazoa; phylum Chordata; class Amphibia; order Caudata; family Salamandridae; genus Calotriton; species Calotriton arnoldi. Next base: position 152,391 of record CAWUFW010002250.1, read on the forward strand.
GTGGTGTAGGTCACCTTTTCTACCCAGAAACCACTGTTTCTGCCCTCCTAAAGATGGCAGAATTCTATTTTAGGTGTACAGATGAGGCTGCTCACCCTGGAAGTGTGGCCAGCCTTCCTTGAGGTGTACACATCCTGCATACCTAATTTCCCACCTTGCCTGGGTGCAAGCGTGCCTGGGACAAGGGAAGGGCAGTGTCCTTCTCAGGGGGACAGCCCAGATGCATATTAGAGGCATGACAGTCTTTGAAGCTCACCGCTCTTATGTGTCACTTCACTAGCCTGCTGGGGAGGCGTGACCTCCTTCCTACCCAGCCTGTGTTCCAGACTCCTGGGAGTGATCACACTCCCTGGCAGGAGGTCAGAATACTGTCTTGGTGGCAGCAGCTGTAGTAAAGCGCGGGCTGGTCAGCCAGAGCACAGTGAAGCTGGGGCAGCCAGTTGGGCAACCTCTAAGGTGCCACATGGGTGTATGCCAGCCTTCCCCTGACACCAGATTTGTGTCAGGGGAGAGAAGGCACGTTGTTTGACACCAAATGTGGCATAGCTAGGTAGTACAATAATAGAGACAGCAACCCAAGTCTCCCTGGGTACAAGTCCCATGTTATCCTATGCACCACCTATCACTAATAGTGTACTTTAATGGTAAAGACATTACAGAGACACATAAGCTTGCACTTACATGTCTACACTGTTAATATGCTGCACCCTGCCTACTGGGAACAAGAGTCCTTCTCTAGGGGTGACTGACATACACTAAAAGAAAGACAGAACAAATGATGGACGAAACGCTGAACAAATCAAACATTCACCCACAGTCACAGATCTGGGTTGAATCCATTGTTTTTTTGCTCACCATGCCATTCCAGTTTGGACCCATCCATATGCAAATCAGTCTTGACCTTGCTCCCCATAGGAAGAGTCCAGCTTGAACTGCCAGGCCCCCCCTGGACCAGAAACAACATCCTGGGACCGGTTTCAGGGTATCACCCCTCATCAGCCAGGTTAGCTTGACTCCAGTGGCATGGAGAGCACGGGCCCCTGTCTGGGCATACCTGTACCACTCAGGGTGACAAATGCAAAAAGACTAATTGATGGACAGAATGCTGAACAATGTCAAGCATTCACCCCCAGTACAGATATATCTGGTCCTAAATTCATTGTTTTTTTGCTCACAATGCCATTCCAGTTTGGACCCAGCCATATGCAAATCAGTCTTGACCCTGCTTCTCATGGGAACAGTCCAGCCCGAACTGCCAGGCTAGGTCCACTCTCGACCGGAAACAAGCAACCTGGGACCGGTTTCGGGGTATCACCTCTCATCAGCCAGGCTAGCTTGATTCCAGTGACAGAGAGCATGGGACCTACGTCTGGGCATGAGCGTCTCACTCGGGTGACAAATGCAAAAAGAACAACTGATAAACGGAATGCTGAACAATGTCAAACATTCATCCTCAGTACAGAGATCTGGGCCTAAATCCATTGTTTTTTTGCTCACCATGACATTCCAGTTTGCACCCAGGGAGGACCTGGCCGTTCAGTTCATAATCTTTATTCAATTTTAAAAATAAAATCATAAAAGTCAAAACATTAAAACTGGTACACAAATTATCATCGACATACTCATGCTTTTTTTAAAACCCCGCAAGAAAGCGCACAAGTAAAAAGCAGACTGTGGGAGAATTTAGCAGCTGTAAATACAATAAAGCAGGCCTAACTTGAGTAAAATTCCGCTGTTTTAAAATTGGGCTTAAAAACTTGTGTCACAAATTATTATATTTTGAGCAGAACATGACAAAGTGTGTCGTTAATCGAGGTGTTGTCACAGTTACAAAGGGGCAAATCCGATTTCATAAAACAACCATGATTAAAAGGGACTAATCAAGGAAATAAGTTCAATCTAAAATGAATTACTAGGCGGCGTTGATGACGTGTCATATTCCAGGTCAAGTAGGGTTCTATGTTGTTGACAGTTTTCACTAAAATCGCATGTCGTATAGAGTGTTTCATTGGTGCAGAATCCTCACGGTCTGCTGACAACTTATCCCTAAAAGCATTTTCAACCATTTGCCATCAAGGCGAGTTATACTAGAAGGGTTGTCATACAGATCAGACCTCCCTAGAATCCGCATATTATGCGCAACATATGCCAACCACAGAATCTGATAGGATTTATCAATTTTTAAGCAATCCTGAAAGATCTGCTAAAACCAAGTTCCTCTTTTAGCCAGATAGAATGCCAAAGTTTTAGAGGACTAAGGCGGAGCTGATCAATGATGTAGTCTAAGCCCTGTTCTTCATGGACAATTTCGTAGGGTACACTTTGTGGAACTCCTAAAAGGCCCCTTAAAAATTTGTTTTCTGCTACTTGGAATGAGGCAACACGGCCATATCCCCATATCCCACTGCCATAGCTCACTAATGGGATGCACTTGGCGCTGTAAATTTCCAGGACCGAGTGTATATGAGTGCGCCCGAACCGGCGGGAAACATCTCCTATGCTGACTATCGCCCTATTAAAGGGCAAAATGTTCTGGGTTATAAGTGAATGCCAATTAAGCCCAGAATCCAATTGGACCCCAAATAACTAAATTTATCTACCTGGCTAATGTGGTGGCCATCTGTAAGGTATTTCATTGTTTTATTACTGGGTGGACCAAACTTCATGACATGCGACTTCGAAATATTCATCGTCAGGTCAAGGCTATTCATAAAACTGATAAAGAGGTCAAGGAGTTTTTGTAGGCCTCTAGCTGTTCGGGCGATCAAAACTGTATCGTCTGCATAAAGCTGGGCCGGTAAAAAGTGGCCTGCCTCTTTAGGGACATCCACATCCGGGACTGTTGAGGCTTTCTCAATTTGATTAAAATAAAAAATAAAAAAGGCACTAAAATATAGCTATGCTGGACCCCACGCTGCAACTTAAAATGCTCAGTGCATTCCCCGTTAGGACCAGACATAACACTGGCTGGCAGATCTTTGTGCAGGTCATACAAAACATTTATTAAAACCGGATCAACATCCATCTGAGCCATCATGGACCACAGTTTAGAGCGATTAACTCTGTCAAAGGCAGAGTTAAGGTCTATGAAGGCCAGATGGATTGCCTCCTTCTTGGCCTTGGTATATTTACAAATTAACAAGTAGAGATTTAAAGTTTGCTCTATAGTACCCCGGCCAGGGTGTAACCCATACTGTAGGTCAGATAAAAAACCTTTCTCCTCTGCCCAGGTTGAGAGGCGGTTGACTAAAATCCAAATGATGATTTTCACTTCTGAGTCTATCAGGGAGATAGGCCTGAAACAAGCAGGGTCTGACCTATTGCCCTTTTAAAAAACAGGTACTATTATTGATTGAGACCAGGTTTATGGGAGAGGTCCAGTAGCTGCAGAATTTAAATGTAGTGTCAACAAAGGGTCCCACAAACCTATACAGGTCTTAAAAAGGTCCCCTGGTACCCCATCTGGCCCTGGAGCTTTGTTTGATGGTAACTGGGAGATGGCAGTTGTAACCTCAGATAGATGAAAATCGATATGCTGGTTAGTCCGCACCACCTTCCATGGCACTGGCTCCTCATCAAGGCTGTACATAGCCTTAAAGTGAGTAACCCAGGCCTGGGAAGAAATAGTGCAGGCCTGATTGGGGAGATGAACATTACTGAAAAAAGGCGAACTGACTACACTCCAAAAAGCAGAGCTGTCACGCTGCCGACTGGCGGTTAATAGCTTGTCCCAAGACTCCTCTTTAAGCTGAGCTTTGCGGTCCTTACCAGCCATTCTTAAAGCAACCCTGGCCCTTTTCACTTTCTCTTGGCAGCGTGGCCTCGCATGCAGAAGTTTCCAAAGATCCTTATGGGTTTTGGAACACCGCTGATCAAACCATCTTTCTGCATATATTACGGGGGATGGGGCAATTTTACAGAGAGCGGATTTAATGAAACTACTGATGTTGTGAAATGACTTCAGAATACTCTGGGATGACTCTTCTTCGGACAGACAAGAGTAAAAATCAGCTTGACATGCAACAATCACATTTTGGACAAAAACTGAGGGAACAATTGAAGCCCACCTCACCCTTCGTCCCTGGTTAGTCAAGATGATGGGCTCCTTATATAAGGATGCTAATCCCATGGGTTTTTTGCCCCAATAAAATAAAGCTGTTAAAGGGTTATCATCACTCAAATTGTGCTTTTAGACCTTGAATTCTAAAAGTGCAGAAAAGAAACAGCAGGAGACAAAAATATAGTCAATAACAGGACAGTGCCCCCCTTAAATGTTGGTATCCTCTCTCTCGGGTTATCCTGACTAATAGCCATCAAGTTCGTTAGGTTAAACTCAGATAATAAACTATTGGCGTCATCACCTTGACGAGTGTGTTTGAAATGCACCTAGTTAACAGATGGATGATCAGAATCTAGGTCTCTATACATTGAGCAGGAATAACAGGGATGCAAGTTAAAATCCCCGGCTACCATGATTAGAGTAAAAGTGGGTTCTGATTGATAAAAATCATTGATGAATACTTTAAGACTGGCAACCGCATCAGGCTCGTTCTTCAGCGTAACTGCATTATAAAAATGAATAAGAAACAATCTGCACTTATTAGGAAATATTAAGAGGGTTCCCAAAATGGTCTTGAAATTAGACTTCGGGCCTCTACTTTGAATGAATGAATTTTATTTTTATTGCACAGTTACTTAAAACCATTTGCAATATGACTTACATACGTAAAAAATTTGTTTAAAAGAAAGAACTGAATTACAATTGTTTAAAAAAAAAAAAAATTCATACAGAAATGAGTTCACTTGTGAGATTATCTTGTTCCAATAAAAGAAAGAATGTACATTTAAGAAGGGTGAAAGGTTACCAGTTCAACTTTGTGACAAAGTTCATATGTCTGCTAAAGTTAGCATTTAAAGTAAGCGTCTTCACAAACTAATTGCTGGAGACTGACTTTTTAGCAGATAAAATGGCCTTCTGTAGTGCCAGAACCCTCTTCTTCAATAAGCCTCAGACGCAGCTCGGACATATATCTCCCAAATCTGGCCAAGTCTGACGGAAGGGTGCAGGAAAATAGAACCAAAACTGCTTCTTTCACTGTCCGAACCCCATTACGTAGCCATATTTGTTTTAAAAGCTTCTGACGGTGCTGTAGCATACCGGGACAACAACAAATCAAATGTAGCAGAGATTCTGATTTAAAGTTGCAGAATCTACATCTGATTTTAAGTTCAAGGGACTTCCACCTTGGGTTTAGTTCTTTAATTGGAAGGGGCACTAGTCTGGCCCATAGAATGCTTTTTAGTGCTTTCCTTCCCAATGCTTGACTAAGGTAGGGCTGGATTTTATGCCCTGCATATGCTGTGATCAGCCCAAGTTGTACTCCTCCTGTTGCGTAGTCTGCTAAATCATTATTGCGTGACAATTGGGAGCATTGTTTATTAATTGAGTTTTCAATGGCCAGATAATTTGTTACTCCTTGATCCCAATTTTGTATTGCTAAGCCCAGCTTTTCCACTGCTTCCTCCATGTAACGTTGCCATGGGTTAGTTGGCCCCCCGTAGATCGGTTTCAGCATGCTCTTTAGGCTTCCGGCAGAGGCTGTGAGTACCTGATAGTAGTATTTCGCATGCATTCCCAAACATTCTTTGTTCTGTTGCTTCAGACCAAATTCCAAGCGAATCAGGCTGTTACGGGTATTTTTGGGCAACTTAAAAATACGTTTATATGCCTGGCATTGTGCTTTTTCTAACATTGATCCCATTTTACCCGGGAATGCCTGCTGTGCATACCCTGCAATTGCCCTGATTTTAGCTTGTAATACTTTTCTGATGGGGACTGTCGTTGGGCTTTGCATTAGCTCGTGTAGTTTGCACAGGGCATAAGTTGTTGACTTTGCTTTGGCCTTCATTTTATGCAGGTGTAGCGTTGCTTTACCCGTTTCGCTTAGCCAGCATCCAAGGGAGTTATAGGCTTTCGCGGCCAAAATAATCTCTTTGCCCACATGCCATTTCAGTAATGCTTTTTTTGGACAATGACCGAAAATTACTACTTTGGTCTTTTGAGCATTTATTATTAATTCACTTCTTTCGTTGTAATTATTGAGGGCATTTAGGCCCCTTTGTAGCCCAATTTTCGTGTGATCCATGACCACTAAATCATCTGCATATTATAGAATTTGAAGTTTATTGGCTCCGATTTTAGGGATTACAAGACTGGCATTGTGGAGCTTCTTTCCCAGATCGGCGGTATATAGGTTAAACAATGTAGGTGCAAGTACACATCCCTGTTTTAGTCCACGATTTGTGAGGCACTTCTTCGTTGTGGTGTTATCTGCTAGTTTTATTTTGATCCAAGTATCACTGTACAGCGAAATAATGGCATAATGGAGACCTACTGGGATTTGCCAGTTGCGCAATTTAGCCCAGAGCTTGTATCGAGGCACCCCATCAAAGGTGGCTGAATAATCTACAAAGCACGCGAAAACTGTTTTTTTGTTTTTGGCGTTTGCTTGCTGGCTTAGGTACGACATGAAAGAAGGGAGTGAACAAGTGCACACCTGTTTTTGCAGTTTGTCAAATTCACTAACTTTAAGTTTTGAGAATTGTTGCGTGCAGCCCGGAAACGTGGTCTGCCCTGATTCCACGTACTGATATGCACAATAGAACTGAAGCGAAGTTACACTCCAAAACCAGACACACAGCATACTCCATGTTTCTTTATGAGATACCACAAATTCATCCATGTTTGATGCATTTTATTCAAAATAGTCCAGAGTTCATCTTTTTTTAATCTGTTACATGTGAGGCGCTTATGTAAAAACAGTTTCTAATCTGGCAGATATGCCCATCCAGGCTTTTTTCTGTCGCATGAGTCATACATAATTGATCCTTGAAGGTTGATCTTTTTCAGTGATTAATCGTATTTTTCCCAATGCATTTCGGGCTATTTAAAAGCCCTTCTTCAAGGGATCACTACAAGTTTAAAAAAAAACACCCATTAGATTCTATGTTCGAACTTGAATACATGCAAAAATGGTAAATAGTGCATCGTGAAATTCATAATACATTCAACTGTGAACTTCATAATTAACATTTTCCCTCTACGCACGAATAATGTGCTACGCAAAAAATGCCCAAACAAACCTTTCCCCAAACTTTAACTTGCTCACGTTTTACTCCATTCCGATTTGAAACACCCCATACGAATTCCCCAGCAACTCGGCTTTAACAATGTTAACATCAAACCAATCCCCATGAATCAAACCACGTCACCCGTCCTCTATACCTTTATCCTCCATCATTGTAAACACCTCCCCAACCTGTCCTCTTTCCACCAAACAAACAAACCACTCACTGATGCTATCCGTCTTCTTAACTAATATGACGTGACTCCTCCCTTCTGATCCAACCAATACCTACGATCCTGCAACAATGCACCTCCCTCATTCCTACAAATCCCATGAGGCTGTGTTCAAAATACTCCCTCACATAGTTGGTAAAAAAATCAATAATCCATGATTACGTTAACCCTCCTTCTACATGCTTCTTCGGGCATCACACGAATACCTCGCCCACCCGTAGATGTTTACTCGTACGTCAATTATAAAATTCCGCACTTCAGTTTTTCTCGTAAAACAGTTATATAAACACATTGCACACATTACCAAATGTATTAAATTGCACCCTAAATCTTCATGTACAGTCCAAACCAAATCTGTCCGTCGTGTTTATTTTCAGCGTGATTCACATGCTGCCCTTTCTAAAGGATAGATGATGCTGCTGATGTCGTGTCACATGTAACTTAATTGCAGTTTAATCACTAGTTATCCGTGGGTGCAACTTGTTGAGGGGGCAGATATATTTCAATGAAAGAAGGGGGTGAACAAGTGCACACCTGTTTTTGCAGTTTGTCAAATTCACTAACTTTAAGTTTTGAGAATTGTTGCGTGCAGCCCGGAAACGTGGTCTGCCCTGATTCCACGTACTGATATGCACAATAGAACTGAAGCGAAGTTACACTCCAAAACCGGACGCACAGCATATTCCATGTTTCTTTACGAGATACCACAAATTCATCCATGTTTGATGCATTTTATTCAAAATAGTCCAGAGTTCATCTTTTTTTAATCTGTTACATGTGAGGCGCTTATGTAAAAACAGTTTCTAATCCGGCAGATATGCCCATCCAGGCTTTTTTCTGTCGCATGAGTCATACATAATTGATCCTTGAAGGTTGATCTTTTTCAGTGATTAATCTTATTTTTCCCAATGCATTTCAGGCTATTTAAAAGCCCTTCTTCAGGGGGTCACTACAAGTTTTAAAAAAAACACTCATTAGATTCTATGTTCGAACTTGAATACATGCAAAAATGGTAAATAGTGCCTCGTCGAATTCATAATACATTCAACTGTGAACTTCATAATTAACATTTTCCCTCTACACACAAATAATGTGCTACGCAAAAAATGCCCAAACAAACCTTTCCCCAAACTTTAACTTGCTCACGTTTTACTCCATTCCGATTTGAAACACCCCATACGAATTCCCCAGCAACTCGGCTTTAACAATGTTAACATCAAACCAATCCCCATGAATCAAACCACGTCACCCGTCCTCTATACCGTTATCCTCCATCATTGTAAACACCTCCCCGACCTGTCCTCTCTTTCCACCAAACAAACAAACCACTCACTGATGCTATCCGTCTTCTTAACTAATATGACGTGACTCCCCCTTCTGATCCAACCAATACCTACGATCCCGCAACAATGCACCTCCCTCATTCCTACAAATCCCATGAGGCTGTGTTCAAAACTACTTCCTCACATAGTTGGTAAAAAAATCAATAATCCATGATTACGTTAACCCTCCTTCTACATGCTTCTTCGGGCATCACACGAATACCCCGCCCACCCGTAGATGTTTACTCGTACGTCAATTATAAAATTCCGCACTTCAGTGTTTCTCGTAAAACAGTTATATAAACACATTGCACACATTACCAAATGTATTAAATTGCACCCTAAATCTTCATGTACAGTCCAAACCAAATCTGTCCGTCGTGTTTATTTTCAGCGTGATTCACATGCTGCCCTTTCTAAAGGATAGATGATGCTGCTGATGTCGTGTCACATGTAACTTAATTGCAGTTTTATCACTAGTAATCCGTGGGTGCAACTTGTTGAGGGGGCAGATATATTTCAATGAAAGAAGGGGGTGAACAAGTGCACACCTGTTTTTGCAGTTTGTCAAATTCACTAACTTTAAGTTTTGAGAATTGTTGCGTGCAGCCCGGAAACGTGGTCTGCCCTGATTCCACGTACTGATATGCACAATAGAACTGAAGCGAAGTTACACTCCAAAACCGGACGCACAGCATACTCCATGTTTCTTTACGAGATACCACAAATTCATCCATGTTTGATGCATTTTATTCAAAATAGTCCAGAGTTCATCTTTTTTAATCTGTTACATGTGAGGCGCTTATGTAAAAACAGTTTCTAATCCGGCAGATATGCCCAACCAGGCTTTTTCTGTTGCATGAGTCATACATAATTGATCCTTGAAGGTTGATCTTTTTCAGTGATTAATCTTATTTTTCCCAATGCATTTCAGGCTATTTAAAAGCCCTTCTTCAGGGGATCACTACAAGTTTTAAAAAAAACACCCATTAGATTCTATGTTCGAACTTGAATACATGCAAAAATGGTAAATAGTGCATCGTGAAATTCATAATACATTCAACTGTGAACTTCATAATTAACATTTTCCCTCTACGCACGAATAATGTGCTACGCAAAAAATGCCCAAGCAAACCTTTCCCCAAACTTTAACTTGCTCACGTTTTACTCCATTCCGATTTGAAACACCCCATACGAATTCCCCAGCAACTCGGCTTTAACAATGTTAACATCAAACCAATCCCCATGAATCAAACCACGTCACCCGTCCTCTATACCGTTATCCTCCATCATTGTAAACACCTCCCCGACCTGTCCTCTCTTTCCACCAAACAAACAAACCACTCACTGATGCTATCCGTCTTCTTAACTAATATGACGTGACTCCTCCCTTCTGATCCAACCAATACCTACGATCCCGCAACAATGCACCTCCCTCATTCCTACAAATCCCATGAGGCTGTGTTCAAAACTACTTCCTCACATAGTTGGTAAAAAAATCAATAATCCATGATTACGTTAACCCTCCTTCTACATGCTTCTTCGGGCATCACACGAATACCCCGCCCACCCGTAGATGTTTACTCGTACGTCAATTATAAAATTCCGCACTTCAGTGTTTCTCGTAAAACAGTTATATAAACACATTGCACATATTACCAAATGTATTAAATTGCACCCTAAATCTTCATGTACAGTCCAAACCAAATCTGTCCGTCGTGTTTATTTTCAGCGTGATTCACATGCTGCCCTTTCTAAAGGATAGATGATGCTGCTGATGTCGTCTCACATGTAACTTAATTGCAGTTTAATCACCAGTAATCCGCGGGTGCAACTTGTTGAGGGGGCAGATATATTTCAATGAAAGAAGGGGGTGAACAAGTGCACACCTGTTTTTGCAGTTTGTCAAATTCACTAACTTTAAGTTTTGAGAATTGTTGCGTGCAGCCCGGAAACGTGGTCTGCCCTGATTCCACGTACTGATATGCACAATAGAACTGAAGCGAAGTTACACTCCAAAACCGGACGCACAGCATACTCCATGTTTCTTTACGAGATACCACAAATTCATCCATGTTTGATGCATTTTATTCAAAATAGTCCAGAGTTCTTTTTTTTTTAATCTGTTACATGTGAGGCGCTTATGTAAAAACAGTTTCTAATCCGGCAGATATGCCCGTCCAGGCTTTTTTCTGTCGCATGAGTCATACATAATTGATCCTTGAAGGTTGATCTTTTTCAGTGATTAATCGTATTTAAAAGCCCTTCTTCAGGGGATCACTACAAGTTTTAAAACTTGGATGGGCATATCTGCCGGATTAGAAACTGTTTTTACATAAGCGCCTCACATGTAACAGATTAAAAAAAGATGAATACAGGGTCTTCTCTAAAGATTGCTCCTGGAAGACCGTTGGGCCCAGGTGCCCCGTCTTTCCTTATCTTTTTTATTACTTTTTCAACGGCAGTGCAGTCTTGTTCTTTGCCCATAGATTCCGTTGAGGCCTCCACATCTGTGTTTGTACTCGCCATGGGACGTACCACGGTGCTGCCAGGGTCAATACAACCTTCTTTTTCAATATAGATTGTAGATACGTGCCTCAGCCATGCGTCTGCGTGTACGGAGTTGCGCCTGTTTACTTTACCTTTTTCCAGAAGGGCTATGTATTGCCAAAGCTGACGTTGTTTATAAGGCTTTGACAGCTCGTATATCGTTATCCAATCCTTCTTGATTTTATTTTGTTTGAGAGACCATAGCAGATGTCTAAGCTTTTTGGATAAATCTTTACACTTTTCCCTTGTTTCTTGGGTACCCGCAATCCTATGCGCTCTGTTAGCCCTCTTTAGGTTATGTATTATTGTACTTAGTTTTGTGTTGGTATATCTAAGTTGTGATGTGTTCTTCGTCTTTGCTTGAAGGCTAACTTTATTGTTGTTAATGAGTATAGATTTAAAGCAGAAATCCACATCGTCCAGTTATCCATACTGGGTTGATTTACAGGATGCTTGCCTTTACAAACTTGTTTATCTTTCCATGCCTTAAATAGAGTGGCCTGGGGCTTGTTCCATTTTAACCTTCTAACTAGTGTGTAATCCTCATTACCTGTCGAATGTGAAACTGTGGCCGCTTGTTCCCGTTGTGTGGTGGTAGTCTTTAGTTCCACCTGCAGCAATGTGTGGTCACTAGTTTCGTGTGGTTTTACTTCAAAATTGACTATTTTCTGATTGAGCTGGTTGCATACAAAGATATAGTCAATTGTAGAGCAGTTCTTGAATGTAGCCATTCCTAAACGGTTAGGATCTGAACTTTTCCAAATTTCCTCGGTTGACAGTAAATCATGATTTTACAAGAAGGTATTAAAAATTCTTTCAGAACTGGTTGGGTACGTCTTATTACTCATGTTTGTTCCCAGATGGTGCAGATTGAAATCTCCCACAATCACTTTAGCTGGTAGGAGATGAGTGTGTAAGATTTCCTGTATTGAAGTTATAATGTTTTTTGTAGCTTCCAATTTTAACGGACCATGAGCATTTAAATATACGTTTATAACCAGGTTTGAAGAGCTATCTTCTCTGTCCCCTTTTCCCTCAACTACGAGTGCCTGTAATATATCTGACTCGGTTTTTATCTTCTTTACTGTCAGCTGTTTTAGATGTTTTACGTAAATAGAGTTTCCGCCTGATGGTCTACCATACAGATTGAGTTTGGTTGCTGGCTTATGAAAACCGGCGTAGCCTTCAAGATGTACATGGTCTGTGGCCCAGGTCTCTTGTAGGCATATGATATCTCCTTCCTGCAATATATTTATTGCTGTTACTTGTTTAAGAGCTTTATGTATGCCTGCCACATTCCAGGAAATGACTTTAAGATTAGAATATGTACTTTGATTAGGGCGAGATGTACTAGACTTTTCCGATACTAAGGGGCTTACCGTAGGCGGCACTTGTTGATTTGGCGAAATGTTGGAAATGCCGACTTGAACATCAGGAATGGCGAGTACTATGTTGTGACTCTCTGCTTATCCTACTGGATTGATCATTCCATTGGATTTTTTGCAGCGCATCATCTTTTACTGTCCTATTTATGCTCATGTCCTCCTGTGTCCTAACTGATATGGTGAAATTCTTATAGTTCTGGTCTGAATGTATTTTCGATGTACCTCTCAATATCCCCAATGATTGTTCTTTAACTTTCATTATGTGGTTTGATATATTTGCTGATTTAAGTAAGATTAATGGATACTTTTCTTGTTCTGGTTCTGTTACAGCAATACCCCAGTTTTTAAAGATTTCTTTTTCTCTAAGCACTGCTTCTGACATGTGATGGTTTGTCCAGGTAACTATGGTATCTTCTTTGAGGGTATCTTCGTCCTTTGGTACATATTGAACACTAACTGTGTCTTCGCTTTTTATATGAGACAATGCAGGTATGTGTTGAAGGAGCCTTAATAGATTCCCCCTGTTTAGTATATCATACCTACCCTTTGATTTGTATTGAGGTTGAAAAATGGTTTTACACATGTTACTAGTGTGGGTAGAATTTGGTGTCATGCCCGACACGGGTTGAAGGTGTATTGTTCCTTTACGCTGTATCTCTCTGGGTGCGTTGGAAATATTGATATTCCCAGATTGTTGGTTTTTTATTCCATCACCAGTTGTCTCTTTAGGAAATCTGCATACAATTTTATCCATAGCAGTTTCAGTTGTAGTTTGTAAGCTTTTCTTTACTACCGCTCCATTTTCAATGGGCATTGATTCTCGAATCGCTGGTGGGTTTGATGTAGTGTTTACTTTGTGCGGACCTTCACCCAAAGATTTATTTTGTTTTTGTGTCTTAGTGAATATCGAATATAGTTTATTAGACAATTGCCTTTCCTGATTTTGAGGAGATTTAATTGCTGACTCTGTCAAGACGTACGTGTGCTGCCCCCAGCTCCTTCTGATTTGTGTGGTCTTTTGGTGCTTCAGTTGTTTTTTTAATTTTTAATTTTTTCTTCATACGTCGTGACAGGTTTGACTCGGTACTGCTGATTAGGTTTTCATGTTTACCTTCTTTTTCTGGCTTTCTACTATTTTCTACCAATTGATTAGTAGTTATTGGGTCCGTACTAATGTTTATATTTGTATTTGTGCGGCCCTTTTTTGGGATTTTTTCTTTGGTGATTTGCTCGGTTGTCGAAGGTAATCTATCACCCCCTATTTGGGCTGCTTGTATCTTTAGGTCCTCAATAAGAGTAGAAAACACTTCCGGAATTGATGCCAGTTAGTCAATTGTTGGACCACAGGCACAGTCTGTGTTTAATGTGGTTGCGTAAGCTTGAGCTCGTGTTATTAATGTATTCAGATTAGCCAATTTTTGATCAATCCCTGATATTGTTTTTGCCATGATGTTGAGCAAATCTACTTGAACATCCATCTTGTTTGATTGATAATTTAATGCTTCTAGTGTGAGTTGAGATGCTTTAAAGAAGATGTCCCATATCGTTCCTGAGTCAGTTTTTACTACTGGATAATTGCTATCAAGGTTTTGGCTGAGCTTGTCTTTTACCAGGATATTATTAAAGGATTCGCTTTCTGCTGTTGAGTGATATTGTATGTTGTCTTTACTATTAGGAGACCTGTGTTCCAGTGTCTGGGCCACCATAATGTGAGATTCGACTTCCTCGTTTTGTGTGTTGTCTTTACTATTGGGAGACCTGTGTTCCGGTGTCTGCGCCACCGTGATGTGGGATTCGGCTCCCTCACAGCCTTGATTTTTTCCTCCCAATAAATCATTTATTGTGATACTTTGTGTACTAGGCAACGGTGCTGTCCAAGTCAGTGTTTGTGTTGTGCTTACTGGGACCTTTTCAATTTGACTTTTTTCCACATGTGGAATGAGGATCGAGGGTTGCCTGTTGATTTTTACTTGTACCTCAATTGGTTGGTGAGCCCCAGTGTTCTGAAATTGCTCTCTGGATTTTTGTGACATTTGCTTAATAGGTGATTCAGTAGAATATTTATCCTGTTGTGAGGAGTGATCTCCGTTTGTCAGAAATTCCAGGTCCATAATAGACCCCCGTGATTGATCCATGTGTTCTTCAAGTTCCTGTTCCAGCTGGGCCCCAGTTAGATTTATGGACCCTGTATTGGCCCTTTTATTGATATTGATTTGACTATTCCTTGGATTTGTTTTCCCTATGGGTATATATGGTGAGATCGGTGATGGTAATTGATCCTGTCCCTCATGATGGAATAACATTGCACCCGCTGGATCTTTTAAAAAATGGAATTTGCTTGGAATATTGGTGGATTTTGCGAACATTCTATATACTGGTGAGATTAAAGGCTGAGCCACCCCCTGGGTTTTGCTTTGTTGTTCTTTGCAATCAAACCTTGAGTTTTTTTCTTACTTTTTATTGATGGAAAGATGGCTCTCTCTCGCCCTGACCTCATTATTCACTAAATACCGATAGTGTGTTTACTTTGTGGGGTTTTTCTTAAAATAACCTTCTTAAAATAGCCTTTTAATAAAAATCGATAATGGTTTAAATATAGTGAAATGTAGTTATTAACTGCACCACGGTCCCAGTATTAGTATTAGCCTCCAGCCCTATTCGGCAGTGATTGCGATAATTGTTGCCTTCTTGGTAGTACCGGTTGTATATCAAATTAAATTATTTGTCAAGTTCACCCAGTTTTGAGGCTACTTGTTTTGCTTGTTTGCCTATTTGCCACCGCGTCTGGCTACCACTAGAATCAACGGACCGGGCCGGACACTAGTCAGCACTTTGCTGTTGCGCTTTTACTCTTCAGACTGTCTCCAAAGGCCTGTGTGTATCCTGTGTGGCCTGTGTAGCCTGTGTGAAGCTGTGTGAGGCTGCACTGGCGGAGGTCCTGGCTTCCTCCTTGTAGGGCCTCCACGTGCTACCAGGCAGTACAGTGATTAGTGCAGATTGGTGCAGTAGTCAAATGTTGCACTCTGCTGTGGATTATCGGTTATCTGGCCCGAGACCATCCACGGGATCCTCAATGTGCGGCCCAGCACACCCCTCGCACCCCGCGCACTGGACTGCGCACTGAACTGTCTGCACACCTGTAGGCAGCCACCCAACGCCGCCCCGATGCCTCCAACAACAACGGAAACAGGGGTGGCCGCAAACACCCAAACTCGCCACTCACCGGTCCTCTGTTTTCTCCAAGCGCCACTCGCCACTCAACGTAGACGCGTTCTCCGCTCCCCCGCCTAGGGGTCACGACCGCTCTCCGCTCTCCACTCCCTCTCCCCGCTGCCAGCTGGACTGGAGAGGTAGTCAGCTGTGGTCGACTCCGATCACAGTGAGTCAAGGAGAGTCACGGCTGCGCCCCTCTGTTACTCCCCCCGCGACACGCTCACTAATGCAGGGATTGCAGTGTCGACGGGGGCAAAGGGCGGAGTACAGGGAGCCGTGGGCCTTGAGGCGATTCGGCGTCTTTGTCGCGGCTCCTCGCTCAGCTCAGCCCGCTCTGAGGCGGCGATGGTCGGCGTGAAAACACGGAAAAGCAACTGTCCCAATGTGATCCCGCTTACCAGACTCACTTTGCAATTATGAACTAATTTTACTAGAGTGGTAAGGCCACCTCTAGCACGGCGGATCGGGTTGCTGGAACTGAATACAAGGAAAAACTATTTAAATGCAAACACCCCTCTACATCCCACGTTTCCTGTAAACAAATGAGGTCAAAGTTCTTCAACATATTTAGCCAACCCGCATCTAAAAGCTTGCTCTGAACCCCAGCTATATTCCAGCTGAGAACCATAATGGTGTCATGACTAAATGTCTCAGGTACCACATTTGAGGTATCAACACTAAAAGCAGGGCCCAGTCAATCAGGGTCTTCCAGCTTGCTCAGGGGTAGATAACGATTGCTAAGTTGAAGAGTGGTAGTATCAGTAAAGGCAGGGGGATTGGTTTGCTCACAATGTGACTTTTTCTGGATCAGGTTCCAGCCTCACCTGACCAGAACTTCAGAGCTAGATGGAGGGTAGAAAAAGCCCAAAAGGAAGGATAGAAATTCGGTCCATTGATGCACCTTTTTCCCCCAGTATTCGAAAAATTAAGCCAGCCCGGATTATTGAAATTCACTATTATACAATCATTCGGAAATGTTTTATGGGACTGGCCTATCCAGCCAACCCTTTGGGCCATTATGATTTCTTCTGCCAAAATCTGAGTGTGAGGCTGATGAGCGTTCACCCTGGTTGCCAGCCAATGGTCTACTTTATTCTTAAGTTTCGGCATAATTTTCCTGTGCATCCTTCCTCAATGGGGGTACATCCACCAATACAGCAATATAAGGGGTGACCGCCGGAGGCAATTGGATAGTGATATTAGAGGGGTAGTCGACAGAAGGGGGATTTTGAGATATACTGAAAGCGGCCAATGCTGAGTTGCAACAAATCCGTTGAACAGGCAACTGGGCTGTGACCGGAGTTAGCCAGCCAGGATTTTCCCCATCTATGCAAGAAGAAGCAGTTTGGAGATGGTTACAGATGCTTGAGGGCGAATGTAATGAGGCTCTAAATGTAACCTGAGCCAGGGAGGATACTCCAGCTCCTAAGTTGCCAACACCTTAGCTGAAAGGAATTTGAGCCTGTGTTCAGCATGGGTTTAAAGAAATCATTGGGCTGGCTACTGATAATTGAATGTAAATTGTCCACGGACCCTTTCAGCAATCCTACTGTTTGCTCCAGTACAGATATCCGAGAACTAAAGGCATTTAAGGCTGCAGAGATCTTAATTTCCAGGTTTTTCAGGCGTGCCGCAAGGGAGTCCTCTATTATGTCCTGCCCAGGAGTTGTAACTGTCTCAGGTACAGATATAGCTGGTGTCTTCCTAAAGCCAGTTGTAGCCTTCCTGGTTGGTTTGGCGGTATGCAGCTGTCCCAGAATAGATGTTTTACGTCGAGCACCCATTTTACAAGAGTTATCCAAGCATTTCAGTATAACACCACTGTCATTAGGCTGTAAAATCAGGGCGTTGGAAAGGCTGGTCAGGGGCACTTGGGTGGTGGGGGAAGACGCAGGGGATGCACTAGAAATGGTTTTAACAGTAGCAGTACCCCCCTCACTTTGAGCAACTATGTTCTGTGCTGTGGCACAGTGGTTAACCGCCAACTCGCTTTCAGCACTGGTAATCTCATCAGAGAGCACCCCCACTGCTTGATTTAGAAAAGTCAGTATAGTGTTGCAGGCTCTAGGTCTTTTTTCAGTCCCGCTAGAGGTTTCCTCCTTTCTCTTCCTCATAATCAAGGAGTCAGGTTACCACACAGCTGCAGGCCGATCTGGCAAGATCCGTAGTAAAGTATAACCCGACCGACTGAGGGCCCCCATGGTAAGGTGATAAACAACAAAAGGAGCGCCCACTCACCGTCTCCGGAGTCCAGAATACAAAAGTAAGAGGGTGAGCCCAGGACAGTCTCTTCAGGCAATGACAGGCGCAGGACGGGAGCCGCAGCAGTAATTTAAGCGCCTTCGGGCACGGCAGTGATGTGTCAGCAGGACGGGGGAGTCTGGGTATTGCAGTCCTCTCCCCTGGCGTTTATGACGAGTGAGCCTCCTGCGCTGCGGGAGCCGCAGCACCAATTTAAGCACCTCCGGGCGTGGCGGTGATGTGTCAGCAGGACCGGGGAGTCTGAGTATTGCAGTCCTCTCCCCTGGCATTTCTGACAAGCAAGCTTCCTGGCAGTTCCGACTGGACTGTTCCCATTGTGAGATGGGTCAAGACTGATTTGCATATTGCTGGGTCCAAACTGGGATGGCCTGGTGAGCAAAAAATCTATGGATTTAACCCAGATCTGTGACTGGGGGTGAATGCTTGACCTGTTAAGCATTATGTCCATAATTTGTTCATTTTGCGCCCTAAGTGGAAAGAGTATCCCCAGACATAGGCTCCATGCTCACTGTGCCTCTAGATTTAAGCTAGCCTGGGTGATACCCTGAAACCGGTACCCGGATGCTTGTTTCCGGTCCAGGGAGGGCCTGGCAGCTCGGGCTGGACCTGCCATGGGGAGCAGGGTCACAACTGATTTGCATATGGCTGGGACCAAACTGGGGTGGCGGGGTGAGCAAAAAAAAAATGAATTTAAGCCCAGATCTCTGTACTGGGGAAGAATGTATGAGTTGTTCAGCATTCCGTCAATCAATTGTATATACTATATAAAATGCATTTGACTCACATGATGAGTACACAGAAGAGTTCGGGCAGTTTGCACTGCACCTGCAGTCTGCAATGGCCGGACTGCGGTCAGTAGTTTGCTTGGCTCACCCAGGGTGGCACAAAACTGTGCTGCAGCCCTTGGGACCCCTGTACCATCTAGTCCCTGGGTAACCCCAATACCATATGCTAAGGACTTATAAGGGGGTAACGTCTGTCAATTGGAATTGCCAATTCACACAACGATTTTAGGTAAAGAGAACTGGAGCCTGGTTATCAGGCTTCAGAGCTCGGTCAGAGTAAAAAAACAGCATCTAGTAGTCCAAATGGGGGCAAAAAGTGGGGGGGATATCTGCAAAAAGCCCTGTTATCTTACATGATGGCTTTGTAAATGATGCAGCTGGTTTTGAAAATGTTGACGGCTAGTAAGGGGATCATATGGATTTCCATCAGGGTGGGGGTGATGTGATCATATTCCTTCATGGCCAGGATGAGATCTGCTGTGGCATACAAGAGGCCCCTAAATGGACCTACTGTGCCGTCTGAGGGGCCATGGATTACGGCATTACCACCATCTAGATACAAGAGGACTAAACAGCAGTTTTAATGTTTTTGGGAATAAATGGTTTAACTTTCTAATGAAGAGAGAGCTGATGCCAGGCAGTCTTAGTTTTTTGTCGGCAACTTGTTCCTTGAGGGAGAGGTCTGTGTGCAGGGTAAAACCAAGTGATTTGGCATTCAGTGAGAGTTGGGGTTCAAAACTGTTAAGGTTCATGTCACTGAGCCAGGTTTGTACTCCATCTTGTTTGTTGCTTTTGGCAAATAGTAGGAATTTTGTCTTGGTTGGGTTGCTCTTTAAGCCGGTTCTGGGCATCCAGGTGAGGATGATGTACAAGCAGCATTTGGTGTGTTGTATATCTGAAACTGAGGAGACTTTCAAGCAGAGTTATTCCTCGTCAGAATATCGCTGAATCTTGATGCAGGTCTCTGTGAGTGGAGCATCAAGCGGCTCCATGCTAACCAGCATTGCAGGAGGGGAATATTTGGCAATTCTGTAATTTCAAGGTCTCTAACTCTTCAGAGGAAGCATGTCCCATAGCCAAAGAATAGTCATTTGCAAAGCTACAGCAAGGGGAATGGCAATCTGTTGAACCAAAGGATAATTACCAAATGGCAGCAAGACTTGCGCTGCAAGTTGGGCTACCTCTGTATTGTATGTGGAATCAGCCCTTTGTGAATGGTGATTGCAAACTATAGCAGTCAGGGGGGCTGAGCAAATAATTCTGAAGAGCACAGGTAAGGAGCTTGCAGAGTCACACTTCGGGAGACAATCTGTGATGAAGCAGTCCTATGGTACATCAACAGCATCTCAACTGCAGACTTGTCTCTGGGGATCTAGAAATATGAATCCCAGAGCCAGTAGAACAAGTGGTCCGCCTACTTTTATTTACATGAGACAAAATCAGAAGAATCATTTAGGAATATTGTAGGTGGGGGAGGTGGTGAGAGGATGTGTGCACACAAGGGTGCTCCCCAACACGTCTTGGGCACAACTCCCAAACTGAGCATCTAATTGAGAGCTCATATTCTAAGGGGAATGCAATTGAAAACAACATGTGGTAATTAAGCCTGGTAGCAAACTTGGGAAGGTGCCAGTGAAAATCTACGGTAAGCACTTTCTTGAATTTTAAGCCACACTGTGTAAACGTAGAAGAGATAGCACTCAGTCTTCTATTACATTGTACACTTTTCAAGGTATTATGCAGTGCTCCACCTTTCAGGATTAGGTCATTGTTTTGAAGTTGCACATGGCTTACTTAATATTATTGATGACTTTGGCCTCCTCTTCTTCTTGAAGGCTGCCATCAATGGAAGGGGAATGTTTATGTTTATAGCGCGCACAGCTACTCAAAAAGAGTGCCCCAGTACGAATCTCTAACTACGTTGCTGAGATGTGTTTTTCTAAGATGATTGTAAATACATCCATGCCAACTGCCTTCCAGGTGTCAGTAATTTTGATGAGATAACTCCATATGCCTCTCATATCTCACTGCCTTAAATGTATCTGCTTCAGCTTTTATTCTGTGCATGTGAGTGCCAGTGTGAAAATCCACGACAGACTCCGATTTCCATTAATTTTCTGTCATCCAGCTTTAACCTAGTGAAAAAGAGCCATGACAATGAATTTATGGACAACCTGTGGGAGTACCCATAGTTTGCCACATTGCGTGCCTTATTAATACCACTAACCTCCTTTTTACAACAACTTCAAAGAAATTCTGGTGCTTGTCCTTTTGAGGTTCTCTGCAAACCTTTGGATTTATTCCAAAAGATGGTTGCTATGACTGCCAGAGTGCTTTTGCACTTGCAACTTTTAATTTCATTGCAGATGTCCCATAGCTTTCCATCCTTCTGAAGCTATTCTGAAAGTTTCTTTGTTAGGAGGTACTGAAGGACAAGTTAATTACCTTCGGTAATGATGTATCTGTAAGAGACATATGTTAGTTATAGGTTTCTTACCTCAGAATTACCCCCAGGCATCAGACACTCTATGTTTATAAATTGGTGTCAGATTTCTCTTAAGTCGTGCCAATTACTTATCGACCATGTTGGTACTCTGAAATGCTTAACGCATGTTCCTCTAGTAAAGCCTGACTGCTCTCTGCCACTCTACCAGGAGTGAGCTAAGGATTAGTGTGAATCCAAGGACCAACTTTGGGGTATTGTGAAAATATTACATGGTAAGCCTACCCAGCCATACCACATAATATTCCACTTTTCTACAGTTGGTTATAGAAAAGTTTACCTTGCCGGGAGCACGAAAAGCAGCTATAACATGCCAGATTAACGATTACTAGTGGAGCATGATCCAGCATTTTTCCAAGAAAATCCTTCTCCTGACTGACAGTGGCAGCAGTAAAGAGATGTAGATATTAGTATCTGAAAGAGACTGTTAGTTATAGATTCCTTACCTTAGAATTACCCCCAGGCGTCAGACTGGATCCGGAGATTTTTCATTAGCAGTACCCCTGCACGTCGGTAGATGGCGTCGGTCGACTCCGCGTCCGTCGTTGGCGTCGTGGTCGACGAAATGACGTTGCGGTGTCTACTTAGACGCCGCTCCTGCGTGCGGACGTCAGTTCTGACACGACTTTCCACGCCAGAAGCGCAGAGCCATGCAAGACGCTGACCACTAGTGCACATAACTAGGGCCCTGGAAGGGAGTCCCTATCCCTAGAAGTCAGTTTGCAGAACGGGGAGGATGGGTGGGGCGGTAAGGAATCTATAACTAACATATGTCTCTTACAGATACATTGTTACCGAAGGTAAGTAACTTGTTCATCTGAAAGAGACTGTTAGTTATAGATTCCTTACCTTAGAATAGATACCCCAGCAATACCAACACCGGAGGTGGGTCTGTGAACTAAGTTCACACCAGTAAATCCTGGAGAACAGAACAGCCAAAATGGCCGTCTCTCCAGACTTGGCTGTCTAGGCAATAATGTTTGGTGAACTACCCCGAAATGCTCCACTGACACCAATGCGCTTAGATCTGGGCATGAAGAGCATCGCCAATGGGGGGCGTGGCCAACAGCCGATGTAGAAGGAAGCGGACTGCGGAGCTCTGCCCGGAGAATCCCCCAGCCGACATGATCCTGAGCCCCAGCCTGCAGCAACATTGGCTGGAGTGGCGGGGGAACTGTTCAGGAGCAGTTCTCTGCCGCCTTTGAAGCACCTTGAGGCCGAGAGCAGACCGCGGCGAGCAGACACAGACCCCGAGAGGCGAAAAACCAAATGGTGGCCGCAAGGTCTAGCGGCCGCTGGAGCGAGGAGGGAAGCTAGTAAAGCGGACTCACCAAAGAAAGACCGCCGGCGGCCCTGAGCCACAAACACCTCCGGAGTGGCGAAACCCCCAAAGTGTGTGTCACAGGGCCTCTGACTGTCGGGTACCTAGCGACCCGGATAGACCCCTTACCTGACCATGCAATGCCCTTTTTAGGTCGAGCGTAGCGACTGACCTGTTGTGTATGCTTTAGCAGTTGAACTCCTCCCATTGCTGCCAGATGGTTTTTTATTTGGCTCTGTTACTATCCTTCACAAAAACGTGTTTGCCAATGAGTAATCATCCCTTTATGTCCCTCCTTTTCGTTTCAGTTTCGGCCGGATGCACACCGCCTAAGTACTATATTGTTACGCCTTAGGTGTTGATGTCTTCGTCTGAGGACTTCTTTTCTTCTTTAAACAAGCTTTTCGGTGCTACTTAAGCAGCTGCAGCGCGTTCTTCAGTTTGAATTCGGTCTGTTTATCTCTGACGCGGCGCTTCCACTTCTTGCGTGCTCAACCTTTCTCCAGTGAAACGTACCTGGTTGAAGATAACTCGATTTTCAGATTCAGCTTGGCACTTGGTTACAAGAACCATCTGTGCTTTCCCTCCGCCTTGGGAACTCGCCCTTCGCTGCTCTTAGCTCGCTGGCAATGTATACACACATTGGCACTCGCCTAGGTCCAGGGGCGTAAAACAGGCCCTAGACGTTGCAGGGGAACCACACCCTTCCGGGATCCCTATTCCGCCCAAATGTGGCTTAAGGGCTAGAGCGGCCGACCTCGAAGTTGGGGAACCGAGTTCGAGTCTGGCCGGTGGCTCAAACATCCTGTGATTCTGGGCAAGTCACAATTTCCTCGTGCCTAAAAATGAATGTGTCTGTCTGTAATGCAACTGACGCTCATGTAAAGCGCTTTGATACCTTCGGGTCGATTTTGCGCTATATCTGCAAAAAAAATGAAAACCCACTCTGAGATATGGGAGACTCTGGTCCATCGCTGAGTTCTGTGTGGGGGGGTCATCATGTTTCGATGATGCATGTTCAACCAGCTCAACATACACTTTTTCCATTCACCGTGCCGCATTTTGCAACTCTTTACACATATACGTAACATATTTTTTTTTTAGATCACATTGTGCTGTACCATTTATATGTATTTCACCTTGTTCTACTTTACTGTGTAGCAATATAATTTTTATACTCGTGCGTCCTATAAGCAGCTCCTTCCCTTCGGCACAGCCCCAAAAACAGCAGAGAGAGCGAGACGAGTCAGTGTCAACCAGATCCCAATGTGACACGGAATCCGTAATTGGGAATCACACCCTCTCTGAGTTACAGAATTAATGCTCAGGAAATTCAAAACACTTGTTGAGTTCAGAGGGGGTCACTGGGTGGTTTCTCATATGTTTGTTTCACATTAAAACCTGTAATTTGGATGAACAACACATATCAAGCAGTTACGATGCCATCCACCACAACTATGCACATATCACCAAGGGCAAACCATTGAAGCACTCTCCCAGGCTAGTGACATAAGTGCAGCCATTTTGTTCTTCCAGAACATAGGGGCATATTAGCAAGACCGGCGATAAAATTATCGCCGTTTTAGCGGCAGGAAACTGCCGCTAAAACGGCGATAATGGGCTTGCTAATATGCGTTATAGAATTCAATAGAAGCCCAGGTTAGATGTCCTGCACATCTAACCTGGGCTTCTATTGGAATTCTATAACGCATATTAGCAAGCCCATTATCGCCGTTTTAGCGGTAGTTTCCTGCCGCTAAAACGGCGATAATTTTATCGCCGGTCTTGCTAATATGCCCCCCAGTTCTTGCCGTGGGATAGAGTGAACCGGGACAGCGTATGAAAACCAGGGTGGAAATTGGTGGTTTTCAGCTTCTTGGGGACCTCTTTCACTCTGTTTCTACCCGAGTTGTAAAGACAACACACTCATTTTGAAAATTGTGGTGAGTTATACACATCTCGAGAGAAAGAATTCTGCAAAGCCCCTTCACTTCATATCAAGCAGCTGAAAAGTTTCAATGTCATCACAATTTATGAAATAGCTATAAATAAATACCTAGGTCAAGAGCGGGGGAGCAGGAAGACAGAACGTGTTGTCGTGAGAAACGCACAGGTTTTGGAATGCATGTTGATGTTTTACATTACGCCTAGACACTGAAATATATTGAAAATACAGCCTATTTATGACAAGACATCGGTACGCAATCCATCATTTTTTCCCTCACTCCAGGACTTTGGTCCTGGATAGGCAGGTAGTGATTGAATTCTGCAAAGTATTCACTGTTCACTGGTCTATTTATGTTGGCAGGATACGTTTCAGAGCTATCTGAAACCTTGGTAGAATGTGAGACGAAGGGGCGGCTTGGTGTTATCTTGCATACCAGTCAGTGTAAAGGAAAGACGTGTTGAGCAGATATCAGGTAGCAAAAGTGGAAGTGCAGGAACAACTGGAAAAACACAAAGTAAAGTCGACAAGAAAATTGAATAGCTTTAGCGTCTAGTAGTCAGACCGTTCTTTAAATAATAGGAAAAATACGCCTGATGAATTTTACCGATCCGCAATATTAGCTATTCATTTGCTCTCTGGGAATTCTTTCTATGGTAATTTGATTTCACTTACAGTGAGATCTGCATACTGACATAGGCAGTGATTTAGATGGAAATTTAGAAGTGCAGGCACTAACTCTTTAGATTACCTGTTTGCTCCGGAGAAGTGCCGGTACTTTAATATTACATTTATTGCAGGAGTTCAAATTAATGAAGTGCATGTACTCAGTACCGGAGAGTGCCTGCCCATTTAATGCACCGGGCATTCGAGCTGCTGATGCGAATGTGGAAGACCTGTATTGTAGATTCAGTTATATAGTGCTTCATACTCCTGAGGAGGCGCTGAAGTTTATTTGTGGGTGTGTAGCATGCTACTTAGTTGAAGTGCGATAGATGGGAAAGTGTTTGTCAGTCGAGTGACATATGTAAGTAGTGGATGATAATATTTGTGAGGACTAAAACTGTGTGCCTAACATGTTTTGTTGCTGCGTCTATGCAAGAATGTGAAGTGAAAAAGAGTGAGGGTAGGATAGTTACTGGATGCTAGTGCATTCGTGGGAAGGAAAGTGTGTGAATGCATTGTGTCTATGTAGGTGGTGTTTAGGTGTCATGCATGTATGATAAATGCAGCCCGGACTGCTTTGCCACAGTTGTGTGGCTATGTCTCCCTATGGGTGGACAAATGAGAAAAGACACATTTATCCATGCTGATTCCATGGTCTGTGCGATACACTCTAAACAACATTGAGTATGAGGCCTATGGAGGTGCACACAGGTAAAGGGAGCTGCCATTGATTTTGGAGGCTTGTATCAATTGACGTATATGCTCTGGAATCCGAGCCACTTTGGTAGGAGCATAGCCCATAGGGATGGGCCTTATTCAACTATTCATGGTGCAAGCTTTTAGAATGCCACACCGAAGGTGTAGAGACGAATCCGTAGAAAAGCATTTTATATGACCAAACATGATATACTCTTCAATTGGTTCATCTAGAAGTGGAGAGAGGAACAACAATTGTACGAGCAATCATAGAACATGTCCTGAGGAGTTTAACCATATATGTCACGAGGCAGCTCATAGTTTTGCAATAACACATCTAGACATAGCACATATCTGAGTTGTCCGCCCTGTGTGGCAGGGACTAAACCTCAGCAGGGGACATTAGTCAAGCAGGCATAGCATATGCCTGAGGAATCCACACAAGTATGGCATCGGGCGACCCTTATTAATAAGCATTAGCATTGATTGTGCAACCCAAGAAAACGATACCGACCTAAGGAGAGGTTAAATGCCCTAAACAGAGGGTAGCCCCCAAGGGAATGTAACAAATCAGACGACCAACCAGCACACAGGAGGAAATAGCGCAGCCTGAGCAAAATGGTATGCAGGCAAATAATGGAAGGGTAGGGACTGGATTCCCAGGAACAGGAGCTCACATGGACCAGATGAGTGACACAATATTGTGGTAAAAAATATCGTTGACAAAAATATTGTGTCAATATAATAGGTTACTGACTCGCAAAATAGAGTTTTTACATTGCACAGACCTATTTAGCGGTTGCAAAAGGGCCGATTTACTGTTTGCAAATGCTAAAAAAGGTCACACATCTGGGCCTAAGAATATTAAGGCCCATATTTATCATGGTTTTGCATTGCCTTTGCACCATGCAAGGGTGCGCAAGGACGTTGCATAACCTAAGTGAGATTTAGCAAGCCACACAATGCCACCTTGTATGGCCCTACATGGCTTGATAAATCTAGAGTAATGCAAGGCAGCGCAAATCACTGCCTTGCTTTACTCTGCCCCAGGCAGGCATTCCATGGGTGGAGCATGGGTGTTCCCACACATTCACCCTTCGACTTTGGCGCTTTCAAAGATTTACCATTAGTGGTAGACCAAGGAATGCGTCAAAATGCTACCCCTCCCTAGGTGAGGTGTAACAAGGAGAAATATCTCTAATTCTCCTACCTTTTTTCCTCTTTCTGTGTGCTGCACAGGAAGAAGAAAATGTCTCTCAGGATTGTTTTTGTGCAGGATGGTGTACCTTCCTGCATAAAAACAATCCTGCCTACAAAGCAAGCACCCTTGCACCATGGGTATAATGCATGATGGTTGTTGTAGGCTGGTTCACTTAGGTTTATGATGCATGAGATTCTCAATGATTCTTATGGGATCTTTTTACGTTAGTTACCCCCCGAGGAAGGGCTTTAGGCCCGAAATGCATCGGGTTTTATAACTGCATGGTTACCCAGGATGTTCTGTGTATTCTGTCATGCTTTGGGATAAAAGCCTGGATGAGCTTTTCTGTCGCATTTCGGAATCACGTCACCTCTGTTTTAAAAATTACTGACAAATATGGACTAAATAGAGATTACTTGGATGAACACTGGATTCTTGTTTCTTGACCTTTGAGACTCAAGTTGAATGGCTGTGCAGCTTGATGCTGGTGCGTGATGACGCACCAGATAGCTTTGAAATTTACTATTCCCACTCCAAACAGTGCAACAGTAGGGAAAGTGTTGTACTGCAAAGAGGTTAATTTTACTATTCCTACTGTAGACTAAAAAAGAGTAGGGAAAGTACTTCACTTTAAACACATTACATCCATAATGCATATAGTAGATTTATTAAACTCTTACTATAACAAGCATTTGCAATGCAATAGGTCTCGCATTTGCAAGAGTTTGGGCTATTGGCATTGTAGGTCTCGCTTTTGGGACCTTATAAGTATTTAGTTATGCAGCACAATATCCTTGGTGCAACAACATCTACTGTTGCATGGCTAAACACTTATAAGGTCCCAAAGGCGAGACCTATTGGCTATGCCAATGCTTGTTGTTGCTTATTGCTGTATTTGAATATTAAACGGGTACTGATGAGGTGCAAATAATGCCCAGACAATGTTAACAAGTGTTAAAAGGAAACATAATGGTCATCCTATTACAAAATGTGCTGCATAACACTGCATAATTTAGATTTTCTTATTACATAATTTACTTAACCTTGCCACATAATTTGGCCCTCCCCTGCCGCATGATTCCGATGGCCCTGTTCATACTCCACCCCAAACTCTGGGCTGCGCTTTGAATACATTGACACAGCGAAAAAGCACGAATTAACCTGCCCCGTATTTTCAACACATGGCCCTATACAAGGGTCCTAAAATTCATCCTCTATCTCTGGAGCAAGTCAAGGAAAGAATGAATGGTTACATCAAGTTTTACAAATTAAATAATCATTTATTAATTGGATAATCATTTCAACAGTTTATAGAAACACATAACAAAAATAACAATAATTAATAATCAAAAGGACAAAATTCAGAAAGACATATATATATATCGTCCCACACACCTATTTCAAACAAAAACAATCATATCATCATACATTCCCAGACTTCATCAAAAAGACTCACACATCAATCACACAACTTTAAAAGAATGATATCAGGTAAAAATTGTACATAAAGGCCACAAGATGGTAGGATGACAAAGAAATTACAAGTCATCAAGGGGTAGGGTTAGAGATAATCCAGCTGCCCCCACACGAATAACGCCAACGCGCGTTTCGGTGTGTTGCCCCAGCCGGGGCTACACCTTCATCAGGGCGAAGATGGACAACAATTCCAGTTGTAATATTAATTATTTAGCTTGACTGTAGGTTCTCTGGAGCTCATCTAGGATTTGGTATTGATTTGATTTAAAATATTATTTGGTTGATACATATATATAAGAATATATTGTAAGGAAAAATCTATACATGTGTTTTTTTCGTTTATATCTGCAGGTGTTTTGTCCCACCCCTTATTGTCCATCTTCGCCCTGATGAAGGTGTAGCCCCGGCTGGGGCAACACACCGAAACGCGCGT
Source organism: Calotriton arnoldi (assembly GCA_963921515.1). Classification (NCBI taxonomy): domain Eukaryota; kingdom Metazoa; phylum Chordata; class Amphibia; order Caudata; family Salamandridae; genus Calotriton; species Calotriton arnoldi. The sequence continues at coordinate 181,509 of CAWUFW010002250.1, forward strand.
TGGCGTTATTCGTGTGGGGGCAGCTGGATTATCTCTAACCCTACCCCTTGATGACTTGTAATTTCTTTGTCATCCTACCATCTTGTGGCCTTTATGTACAATTTTTACCTGATATCATTCTTTTAAAGTTGTGTGATTGATGTGTGAGTCTTTTTGATGAAGTCTGGGAATGTATGATGATATGATTGTTTTGTTTGAAATAGGTGTGTGGGACGATATATATATATGTCTTTCTGAATTTTGTCCTTTTGATTATTAATTATTGTTATTTTTGTTATGTGTTTCTATAAACTGTTGAAATGATTATCCAATTAATAAATGATTATTTAATTTGTAAAACTTGATGTAACCATTCATTCTTTCCTTGACTTGCTCCAGAGATAGAGGATGAATTTTAGGACCCTTGTATAGGGCCATGTGTTGAAAATACGGGGCAGGTTAATTCGTGCTTTTTTGGTGTTCCTTATTTCCCCTGCGTACCTGCCCCCATCTAGTCAGGGGTCCCCCTTCTTATTACATTGACACAGCGCACACAAATAAATAGAATGAAAAATGTAGAAAGTATGCGCCGTTTTCGGTTTGAATGGAGGAATAAGCCAGGCCCTCTGTGCTGAGACAATGAACCTAGTTAACAAAAAAATATAATGTTGTCGACTTGAAAAGTTGTTGCGTAGCGTTAAAGATACCTACCTGGCCGCAGGGAAGCTGAAACCAGACCTCAAATCCTGCCATTCCATCACTGAAGTATAGATGGCACTGTTTGCTAAGCTACCTCATTAGGAGGAGACCTGATAACTGCCCCTTGATGCACTAACACAATCACGTTGGAAGTCCATGTTTCCTTAGTTACAGCAGCACTTTTCTCTTGTGCTTTTAATGTGGACGTAATTAGGTTTTGAGAGCTGAATGTATGCAAGATAGTTTAATTATTAGACACAAGGCTTCAGAAAACAGCTTAGGAGGTCAGAGCACACTGGTTCTTGGTCCCTCGTTTGAAGAGGGTCGGCGGGGAGTTTAACAAGCATTTGAAGGCACGAGCGGGGAGGGGGGGGGGCGACGCGAGTGGTGCGCGCGCGCGCGCCACAGCGAGCGATCTGTTTCCAATTATTGCGCCCGCGTCTGGGCACGATAATTGGAAACAGATGTCTGCCCTGCGCGTAACCGCAGGGAAAAGGCCATGACGCACGAGCGCCTGGTCAGCTTTCGAAACCCCCTAACTTAAAGTCTCGCCAGAGCAGCGCTTGCGCGCTACTCGAGGCTCGACCTAAAAAGCACTGTCATTTACAATGCCAATAGCTCAAACTCTCGCAAATGCGAGACCGATTGCATTGTAAATGCTGGTTTCTGTTACAGCCCGGACATTCATCCGCGATCCCTCTTTCGCCCACGGGATACTGCTGGGGCTCCTTTAAGGAAGGACACGTCCTGAATTACAGCCCGCCCATCCAGAGTACGTCAGTTTCAGCCTGCCGCCAAATCCAATCGAAGCCCAAGAGAAGGGCTATGTAAACCCCGGAAGCTGCACCGGAGTGGGTGTGGCTATTGCAGGACGCGAGAAAACGCTGGGAAAAGAAGCCACGGAAAAACATCACGCAGAAGGATCCGGTAACTGGTCTCTGGAGGAATTCTCCATTGGGGGAGAAGCTGTGGCCAGGAACTCCGACGGCGTCCAGAGCATCCCGGGAGAGATCTAAAGGAACCGCGTACAAGCGAGCCACGTTCCAGGAGGAGCGTGGCTATCAGAGGTACGAGGGCACTTAAGGGCTCTAGCTGGGAGGCGGGTATCTAACGCTACCTTAGCTACGTTAGGGGAATTGAGACGGATCAGTTCCTCTAACACATTTCCCCCCCTGACACTGGTGAACGGTTAGCTTAAAGATGCAAATAACCCCATCACTACCCTCCCTAGTATCTCGTGAGACCCAGTAAGCTGTCACTCACTACGGTTCTCTCTTTTTCCCTGAGGCTTTCTGGTGATAAGACGACTCCAGGTGGATACCCTCTCGACTGGACCAACCAGAAGAAGCCAGAGCAACATTTAATTTACTATATATAATGAGAACCTGAAATTGCATTCTCTGAAATAAAGAGACAAAGAACAACCTCAACAGAGGGTTCTCTGTCTTTCCGTCCTAATTCCCTACAGAGCACCACCTGGGGGAGGCTCTAGGAGTCCTTGGCCCTGGTAGCGTCCGGGAGGGACTGCGGATCCTGATGAGGAAGGCGCCACCCGAGAACAGCGTGCGAGGGGAGACACCGCGGCTGCAGGAGTTGGGGAAACGCTGGTCAAGACCCTAACACAGGGAGAAGGGTCTGACCGGCCTGGGAGCCAACGGAATTGGCAGACCTGGCCAGAAGCGGAGGAGAGGCGGGATATGTCCGATCGGCCAGCGAACAACTAAGATGGCGGTTCATCACTGCAAAGGATGGTATGCCAAGAGAGGCGCTTGGCGGAGCTAAATTGCCAAGGGGGGAGACCCAAAAGAGACCTGGGACCCTCCCCGGTGGAGGAGGTGAGTGGGGAGGACCCGAGGGATTGACAAGGGGAAACTGTAAAAGGACAGCGCTGCAGAGTGGGGCCTGGAGGGACCTGGGGCCTACTACACCAGCCCAGCCCTAGAAATAACCCAGAGAGCAGGGATCAGACAAGCTGGCTCTGGTGACCCCGCTGGAGACAAGTAGATTTGCGCTCAACAGGAACTGGAAAACCCAAAGCCAAGTAGGCTCAATTGTTGGAGGGAGAGCATGAAGGAGAGATCTTGGGGGGAACCCCAAAGCTGAAAGGAGGCACTGAGGTCCAGAAAGCAAGGCCGGAGGCTAACGGAGCTAGCGCTGAGCGAACGATGGCCGGCAGACACGGACGGCCAGAGAGGGGCCCTGGGAACCGACCTCTGGAGCGGCGAAACGTGCAGGGAATGGCGAGGAGCTTTAGAACCCCTGGTGGAGACACAGCTCCAAGAGGTGAGAGGCCGGCTGAACACATGAGGAAGGTGCCAAAACGCATAGGGCATGGCATCCCCACTATGGGGGGGAGCAGCGCCCAGACATCATGATGATGCCAAGCTGGACCAGGGGAAAAATACGTCCACCACGCGGCCTACCCTAACAGACATCATGCAGGCCATCACGGCCTCTCGAGAGGCCCTGGAAACAAAGATGGATACTATCGGGTCTGGACTTAAATCTGCTTAAAGACGACCACCGCCGACAAAAAGAGAGAGAGTCATGTCCACTGAGAGGGCACTCTCTGATATCCCTGTGGAGGTGACGGACGTGCGAAAATCCCTCAGAGACATAGAAACCAAAGTACGGGTCCTAGAAATGAGAGCGGAAGACAGCGAAGGAAGGTCCCTTAGGAACAACCTACGCATAGTAGGGGTACCGGAGAGGGAAGAGGATCAGACATATTGCAGTTCCTAGAGGACTGGATTAAGACAGCACTAGCACCAGAATGGCTGTCAACATTCTACGTGCTGGAAAGGGCGCGCAGAGTCCCAGCCAGGATCCCCAAACCGGGTGCTCCCCCGCGACCCATAGTGGCACGCTTGCTACACTTCAGAGATCGGAACCAGATCCTTAAACAAGCTCGTCAGAAAAGAGACCTACAAGTGGGCAACAGCAGAGTGATGGTGTTCCCTGATTTCACCAGAGAAGTGCAAAAACTAAGGGCTTCATTTTTAGCAGTTAAAAAGAAGTTGAGACAACTGCAAATTCCATACTCAATGCTGTTTCCGGCGCATTTGAGAGTGGCAAGGCATGGAGTGCCGTTTTTTCATACATCGCAGGAAGCCTGGGAATGGCTGGATGCTGGCTCGGAACGTGAAAAACGGGGAACCCCCCCCCCCAAAATCCACACAGAAGAATTTAGATAAGGGGCTAGGTGCAGCGGGAACGCCATCCTCGACAGAAGCAAGGGCAGAACGTCACAAGACCCTCCAGGCGGTGGCAGAACTCAGCCAGGCGGGGTCTAGCACTAGATCGAATGGCAGCGGGCGTGAGACGGAATGCTCAGATGCCTAGCAGGCAACAAGTGCGGCTGAAGACTCGGAAACGGACCTCCCGAAAATAACGCCCATATCGGTGGATGAAATCATCTAAAAGGAAAAGAAGGCCACAGGAAACCAAGGACCCTATCGGAACATAGCATTTTTGAAGGCAAAAACTGAGGGGGGAATGGGAGGGTCACTCAGGAGGACAGATGATGGTCGGAGAGCAGGCTGGGCCATAGATCCAGATATCCAGAGGGGGAGATGTGGTGAGTTCCATATTCCGGTTGGTAAGCGGAACTGTATCTTCACCTTTTCTTGTTTGGATGGGATCGGGACTACCTTTACCTGTCCTAGGGAGGGGGGGTTGGGGGGTCTGTTGGGTGGGGAAGTTATGTTTAGGGCCAAGCGTGTCAGGGGTGGGGTAGCAAACCGGGAGCAGAGAAGCCCAATTCAATGGCAGCCTCCATAGACCTTAAGTGCATATCGTGGAATGTGCGAGGGATGCACTCTATGGTAAAGCGCCACAAAATTCATGCATACTTAGTGAGGAGGGGGGCCCAAATTGCAATGCTGCAGGAGACACATATTACTGCAAATGAAGGGGCGGCCCTACAACGTATATGGTGCGGGCAAGTATATTACACAAACTATTCGGCATTCGTTAGGGGAGTTCTGATGTGGATAAGAGCAGGAGTATCATTCCAATGCACTAGGCAAATAGTAGACCCCAAGGGGAGGTATGTGGTACTGTTGGGTAAATTAGATGGGAAGGATGTAACAATAGGCAGCATCTATGGGCCAAACACCGAGCAAATTCTGTTCCTGGCGCATCTTTCTAGGACACTAGCTGCAGCACTCACGGGTACGGTGTTACTAGAGGGGGGGGTTTAACTGCATTGAGGATGTAGCATTGAACCGTTCCCACCCGCCCCTACCAGATTCACCCATACGTAGAACAGCAGAAGCACGCAGAAATTGGCAGCAACAATAGGGCTGATAGACGCCTGGAGGGCGCATCACCTGGGGGACAGGGATTACTAATTTTTCTTGCCCCTGCACAAGTTGTATGTTAGGCTAGATTCCATATTATGCTCCCCAGACGTACATGAGAGCATACAGATGAGTGAGTACTTAGCGAGGATGATCTAAGACCACAACCCCATATTGGTGGGATTGATCTGGACTAGGAATAGGCCGAAAATCCCAACCTGGCGTCTTAGACCGGAGGCATTAGAGGATCAAGTTTTCCAAGCAACAATACGTACTGCAATTGGGCAATACTTTGAAGAGAACGCCGGGACAGCCGCGAACCCCTTGGTGGAATGGGAAGCATTTAAGGCTGTAATAAAGGGTAGGTGTATAGCTGAGGCGGTAGGGGTGCGAAAGGTGCTATTGCGGGACACCTTAGCTGCAGAGCAACGCCTCCGGGAGCTAGAGAGGGAGAGACCGGAAAGGAGAGACAAGCAAGAGGACCTCCTGGCAGCTAAAGAAGCAGTGGCTGAGCATGTAGAGTGCCCACGCTGTTTTGACTACAAAAATTGCATGGTGCGTGCCCACACAGAAAGGGACAAACCTGGGGTGCTGCTGGCCTGGCTGGCTAGCCCAGCCCGGAGGGGGTCAGTGATCCTAGAAATAAAGGGGGAGCACGGGGGGGTCCGGCACCGACAACAAGACATCAATGACATATTCCTGAGGTATTACACCAACCTATACAAGAGTAGGATATCCCCCACAAATGACGAGATAGAGGACTATATGGGAGACCTAGAGCTGCCAGTAATATTGGAGGATGAGGCAGAGTCATTGGGGAGGGAGATACAGCTGGGAGAGGTGAGGTGCGCTATCAAGGCCATGGCCAGGAACAAAACGCCTGGAATAGACGGGCTCCCGGTTGAGTTTTACTCAACATACGTAGACCTTTTGGGACCTCGGCTAGTAGAACTCTATAACCAAACTAAGCAGCTCGGGAGGCTCCCAGAGTCTACAAAAGAGGCAGTGATTATCCTGCTGCTGAAGCCAGGGAACCCGCCATCTGATAAAGCGGCATGCAGGCCACTCTCCATGCTTAATTTGGATTATACATTTTTGAGTAAGATCCTAGCCAACCCGACTATTGCCACACATGGTGGATCTCATACATAGAGACCAGGGAGGATTTATACCCACTAGGAACACAGCGATGAATGTTCGGAGGCTGCTGCATCTGCTTGAAGCCGACTCCTGCTATAAAGAAGAGGCGGTAGTTTTTGCAGTGGACATAGAGAAGACCTTTGATAGCCTGGAATGGCCTTATCCGTTTCAGGTGATGAGAAAGTTTGGGCTGGGGTCTGATTTTTTGGCGTGGACTGCCCTGCTGTATACGGACTCCGCGGCCAGAGTCAGGACAGGTAGGCTTATATCGGACTGCCACAGAGTGGGGCGGGGAACACGGCAGGGGTGCCCTTTATACCCCCTGCTGTTTGCTTTGGCCGTGGAGCCTCTGGTAGCCAAGGCTAGGAGGGGACCCTTCTATCGTGGACTGGAGGTAGAAGGACAAATGCACCACATAGCAATATATTCTGACGACTTGCTATTATTCCTGCGAAATGCGAGGGAGGAACTTCAAGGCGCCAGGGAACTACTAGCAGCGCTAGAAAGAGTAGCAGGCCTTAGGGTGAACTGGGAGAAGTCGTGACTCGTCCCCGCCAAGGCAGGTAGAGAAAGACTGCAGGAGGTGGAGGGAGTTTTATGGGAGAACCGATGCCTGCCGTACCTAGGAGTCCAAATATACCACGACCAGGCGGACCTGCTAGAGGGCAATGTGGGGAGGGCACTGAGAGGGGTGAAAGCCAGTTTTGATTTCTGGGGGACCCTACCCATATCAGTGGCAGGCAGAGTTGCCCTCCTCAAGATGGTGACTTTGCCGAGACTACTATATTACTTCAGGGTGCTCCTGGTGTGGATCCCAGTGGGGATGTTTCGACAACTCCAAGCATTGATGACGGCATTCTTGTGGGGAACGGGAAGACGCAGAGTAGCACTTGCAACACTAATGAGGCCAAAAGCAGCGGGAGGGCTAGCAGTGCCGGACTTCGAGTACTACTATATAGCGGCCCAGCTGCAATGGCTCACGAAATGGATGGCGAGCGCAGTGAGAGGGACAGCGCAACAAGGCGACGCGACGCCTAGCTTGCGCCTCTTATCACGGGTGGTGCTGAGGGTTCCCATACAGGAGAGAGAGATGACCACTGAGCTGGGAGTGATCAGCAAATGCTGAAACAGGAGTCTGCAGAGGTCCATGACCAAGCGCTCGTATGCCCCAGAGATCCCATTGACTATCTGTGAAGCCCTGCCACATAGGGGGGGCTGGCGAGGACTGGAGGGAAGCGGGGATATCCACAGTAGGGATGCTGTACAAAGAAGGAACCCTGCTGCCTTTCAATGACTTCAGAGAGAGGTACGACATACCTGGGGGAGACTTCCTATTACATACTGTCCTCACATCAGCGATACGCAAACAATGGGGGCGGAGGGGACTGTAAGAGCCGGCCACATCAGAAGGGTGTCAATATGTAGTAACCGCGGCGGAAACATTCAAAGCAGTCACATGTCTATACAGACGGTTTAGCCATGCAACACTCCCTGCGCTCAGTACATTATGCCAGAAATGGGAGGAAGATCTGGGAGAACTAACTGCCGAAAAAACAAGGGGGGGAATTGGTAGAACGAGCAAGCAAGGGCACCAGAAACACTAGATTCCAACTCGTTCACTTTTTTATGTCCTCCAGAGGGCTTTGCTCACGCCAGGTCGTATTAACAGATACTTTGATATAAGGACGGCGGCATGCCCGCGATGTAACAAAGAGGGAGCGGAATTCCTTGACCATGTTTTGGACTTGCCTGGGTATGGAGAACTTCTGGGATATAGTGACCACGGTACTAGCAGAGGTGACAGAAAGGGAGATGACCGCAACCCCGGGGTACTGCCTTCTGCATTGGTTTCCCCACACTGCTAAAAAATAAGGTGACAAGCAAGTTCCAGGATTTGGGCCTTGTTTTAGCAAAAAGAGACATCACAAGCCACTGGAAAGCACAGGAGGGTCCTAGTCCTCGCAGATGGAAGAGGGAGTTTATAAAATGGGCAGAGTGAGAGGGAGCAGTGAGACTACGGACAGCCAAGAAGGCTGGTAGCGAGAAGTCATTGGAAGCAGCTCGGGCATGGTGCAGCACTGGTGGAACAATTAAAGAATTCAGAGGTTGAGGCAGAAGATGCGCCGCAGGGAGTAGCCCAGGAGAGGGAAGCAGGAGATCACACCCTATGAATAAAGATGGGTGGGAATGGAAAGAACAAGAAGAGAAAGGGAGTCCCCCGTACAGACACAGATGGTAAGACTATGGAGTGGCATCCTAAACTGAGAGCTTCAGAGCGCACAGCGCCCCTTGCATAGGGATTGATTATTGCTGCATATGACACGCCTGGCAGGGGGAGGGAGGGGTGGACGGAGGGAGTTTTTGAGTTTTGTATTGATCGCTTGCAAGGGATAGACAAAAAGACGCACCAGGCTCGAACCTATCCCTCAGAGAGGGCCGAAAAGGGTGGCGGACAAATAACAGTAAGGTGAAGGGCACTGCTGAGAACAAGAACTGCAGCTGCGGTGGCACCAAGGCAGTTGATATGACAACAGAGAGGGTCAGTGGGAATGTGCGACCATTCATATGATCTGAATGTAATAATGCACGTATTGATAATTGTAAGATGTCAAGGGGGAAGGTTTAATATGCCTGTATATGACATCTCCGCATTGATGATTGCACAATGATATGTGAAAATGCTCAATAAAATTTGTTTAAAAAAAAAAAAATGAAGAGCGTCGCCCATGCGACTGCCCTCCAGCCCTTAACTTTTTGGATGCGCATTTGGTCAAACAATTCCCCACACTGCCCATAAAAGAATCACTCCGAGATGTATTATCATTAGACACCAGAGGGTGTGTTCAGTGGTTCACTTATATAAAAGCATGGCTGGTCAAACTGGGTATGAGTGATCTATGGCTAAACCCTGGCAACATCCAAAAAAGGTCTCTAAATCTCCTCAAAAAGAGATACTGGAGCTATGTGGAGGATAGTTGGCTAAACAGGAGAAGTGCAGGGGAACTGACATGCAGGTTCCTTAGCATTAAAGATAAAATGCAGCAAGAAGATTTTTTGGACCGAATAGAACCACCATTTGCAAAATCATTATACCTAAAATTCAGGTATGGTATTCTTCCAATCAATAGTTTTCGCATTAATTGGAATGGCGTCAATATCTCGCCCAGTTGCCCGGCATGTGAGGTCGCACTTAAAACAGAAGTACACTTCCTATTTTTCTGTCCTATGTACAAACAGGCTAGAAGAACCTGCCTATTTCAATCTGCTGGATTCTGGCAGCTAACCGTTTAACAGAGATTGTTAGAATTTTAAAAAGTGATAGCACAGAATACCTAGTCTTTGGATTGTCTAGATATCTGCTCCATACTTGGACATTAGGAAGTAGGACATCGAAAATTTCGAACATCAAATGATCTTTTTTTTAAATCATGTTCATGTTTGTTAAGCGCATACAGTGCTGGGAAGACAAATCAAGTTATAAGGATATGTATCCTCCATGAGATTATAATTAACGGGAACTTGTGGTATGTAACTATGGCGACATTATGTTAACAACAAAATGCTAAAACACACCAGTGTAGCTAACATATATTTGCTTATGAAATGGTTGCCGCTCACAGAGTACCGCCAAATGCGATAATATGATTTTAACTCCTAGAGGGTTCAAACGGCAGTATCAATATTCTAACAAATGATAAAAAAAATTTAACCAGTTGATGATAGGTTCAAATTGTTGATCTTATTGTACATATCACAATTTTAGTATACTCTTATCGCAGACGTTTTAATGGTATCAGCACTAGACACTTTACTAAATACCAATACATGCATGGTTTCAATGGAAGTCACCACATGGTCCTTGGATGTACCCCAAATTGAACAGTTATTGGGAGATGCCAATGTGAACTGCAATCAAGAAACATGTGTTATGTACTTCGTGCCCAACAGTATTATTTTATTCTGAGGTCTTGATGAGAGGACTACTTTTTCTCTTTTTAAACCTATTGTATATTGATGTGCTTTAATTATTTTTATGCTAAAATCGAATAAAAATACTTATCTATCTATCTATCTATCTATGTTTGGTGAACGTGTGCAGGGATGCCCTCGTGGCCGCCTGACAGATGTCAATGAGTGGAACTCCACATCCCAAGGCAGTAGTAGCTGCCATAGCCCTGGTAGAGTGGGCACGCAGTCCCACTGGAGCTTCCTTTTTCGCTAGGGAAGAGCAGATTTTAATGCATAGGACAATCCATCGAGAGATGGTGCGTTTTTTGCACAGCCTGACCTTTCTTGGCGCCCACATAGCCAACAAAGAGTTGATCGTATACACAGAAATCTTTTGTGCAGTCTAGATAGAAAGACAGGGCACGTTTTGGGTCCAGACGGTGGAGTCTCTCCTCCTCCTTGGAAGGGTGCGGAGGTGGGAAGAAGGTGGGCAAAGTGATAGTCTGTCCTATGTGGAAAGAGGTAACCACTTTTGGAAGAAAACAGGGCCTTGTGCGAAGGACTACTTTGTCCGGATGAACAGCAAGAAAAGGAAGTTTTGAGGACAGAGCTTGAAGCTCACTCACTCTGCGAGCAGAGGTGATGGCGACAAGGAAGGCAGTCTTCAGAGTATGTGGAGGCTCGAAGGGAGCACACATAAGGTAAGTCAAGACAAGATTCAAGTCCCACTGGGGCATTATGAAAGGAGAAGGAGGAGAGAGATGAGTAATACCCTTTAGAAATCTATTTACAATAGCGGATTTGAAAAGAGAAGGCTGATCAGGAAGGCGAAGAAAGGCAGATATGGCCGAAAGGTAGCCTTTAAGAGTGCCCAGGGCAGAGCCCTGCTGGGCTAAAGAAAGGATGAACAAGAGTACCTCCGAAAGAGGGGCAGAAAGGGGATCCACAGCCTTTGCTGTGCACCATGCCACAAACTTGTTCCATCTACAGGCACATACAGAGTTGGTTGAGGGACGCTTGGCTGCCAAGATGACATTACAGACTTCGGGTGGAAGGTCAAAAGCTGTCAACTGCTGCCGCTAAATCTCCACGCAAGGAGGTGGAGGACCGTCCCCTGCTGCTGCGACAGAAGATCCTCCCAAAGAGGCAGTCTGATTGGAGGATCTATGGCCATGCTCAAGAGCTCGGGGTAGCAGACTCTTCGTGCCCAGTCCGGAGCCACAAGAATGACTTGGGCCCGGTCGCGCTTGATCTTCTTCAGCACTCGGGGCAGAAGTGGAACAGGGGGAAGGCGTACAGGAGGCTACAATTCCACTTGCAACGAAAAGCGTCGCTGAGTGAGTGCCGCCTTGGAAATTCCTACGCACAGAACTGCTGACACTGCGCGTTATCTTTGGTGGCGAACAGATCTAATCTAGGCTCTCCCCACTGCTGAAAGAGACCTTGCACCACCTCCGAGTGAAGACGCCATTCGTGATCCATCATGCACCAACAGCTGAGCTCGTCCGCCCTGGCGTTCAGAGAACCTGCCAGGTGTTGAACCACCTGATGTTCCAGCCATGTCCAAAGGCGGAGAGCCTCTTGACATAGGGTCCATGACCCCAATCCGCCCTGTTTGTTGCAGTACTAAATGGCAGTGGTGTTGTCTGTGAACACCTGCACTACTCTTCCTTTGATAGAGGGAAGGAATGCCTTCAGTGCCAGACGAATCGCCCGGAGCTCCAAAAGGTTGATGTGGAGGCCGGACTCTGCTGAAGACCAGAGTCTTCTGATCTCCACCTCTCCTAGGTGGCCGCCCCATCCCAGGAGTGACGCATCAGTCACCACTGTCAGCTCTGGTTGGGGAAGGGAGAGGGATCTGCCACTGACCCAATCTTGGTTCGTTAACCACCACTGCAATCGACGTGCAGTCCCCTCCGAGATCTGGACGACATTGGAAAGATTGCCCTGATGCTGCGCCCACTGGAACTTCAGGTCCCACTGCAGAGCCCGCATATGCCACCTGGCATGATCCACCAGCAGGATGCAGGAGGGCTTGAGGCACAGCAGCTTCAGGATCATTCTCACCGAAATCCGGGATAGAGGCTGAAACATCGCTATCATAGCCTGAATATCCCAGACTCGCTGTTCGGGAGGAGAAGCCGTATCCAGAAGCGCTCAGATGAAAAGGAGCTTCTGAGAGGGAGTCAGGTGTGACTTTGGCACGTTGATAGTGAACCCCAGCGAATGCAGGAGGTCCGCCATACTCTGGAGGTGGGAGACGACAGACTGGGGCGAGTTTGCCTTCAACAGACTGTCGTCGAGGTAGGGGAAGACTGGAACCCCTGATCTGCTCAGATGAGCTGTGACCACGCCATCATTTTCGTGAACATCCGAGGGGCGCAGGTAAGGCCAAAGGGGAGCACGGTGAACTGAAAAATGCTCGTGGCCTACCGTGAACCGTAGGTAACGCCTGTAGGCTGGCAGGACGGGGATATGGAAATATGCGTCCTGAGAATCCAACGCTATCATCCAGTCTCCAGGGTTGAGGGCAGACAGGACCTGAGCCAACGTGAGCATCTTGAACTTCTCTTTCCGGAGGAAGCGGCTGAGGGCCCTCCTAAGGTCTAAGATAGAACGCAGGCCTTTGTCCTTCTTGGGTACCAGAAAGTAGTGGGAGTAGCAACCAAGACCTACTTCTGGCACAGGGACCCTTTTGATAGCTCCCTTGGCCAAGAGAGCTGCAACTTCCTGGCGGATAAGGGCCAAGTGATCCTCCGACATGCGATGGAAGGATGGTGGCATGGAGGGAGGGGTAGTCTTGAAGGGGAGAGAGTAGCCCCTTCGGACTATCTGCAAAACCCACCTGTCCGACGTGATGGTGTGCCAGTGGGGGAGGTGATGGCGAATCCTGCCGCCCACTGGCCTCTGGTGGCCCTGAAAGGTCGGACTAGGAGGGTTTGGAGGCTGCTGAAGGGGGATTATGGGTAGACTGGCCCGCCCGCTGGCCCCCAGACCCGCAAGATCACTGGGCCCCACGTCCATGCACAAGCTGGGCAGCTTGCATGAACCGGTGGCTAGACTGGGCCGAACTTCATGGGGCACCCCTTCAGTAGCCAGGAAAAGGGTGAAAAGCAGACTGCGCGGGGCGAGACGTTGCTGCGAGGACCAAGGATCTGACCGTAGCCCTAGAATCCTTAAAGCGCTCGAGCGCCGAGTCTGCCTTATCACAGAAAAGGCGACGGCCATCAAAGGACCTGTCAAGTAAGGTGGATTGGACATACCCAGAAAAACCAGACATCCTCAACCTGGCGTAGCGCGTCAGGGCTACTGACGTGGAAACGAACTGCTCAGTGAGTCGGCGGTATCCAGCCCACATCTGATTGTGAATTTGGCTTCGTCTCTACCCTCTGCCACTGCACGGGTGGGAACGGCCCGGGCCTCCTCCGGGCACTGTGGCAGCACTTGCGCAACCGTATCCCACACTGTATGGGTATTACGGCCCAAGAGGCATGCAGTATTCACAGACCGCAGCGCTAAGCTGGTGGAAGAAAACTTCTTCCCAAGATGGTCCAGCTTCTTGGATTCCCTATCTGGGGGAGCAGTAGTGAATGCGCCCTTGGAGGAAGAGTCTTGAACCACCAAGCTATCGGGGGTCGAGTGTTGGGAGAGGAAAAGTGGGTTGCAACACTACTGCATATGACGCTCCCTCCTTTGTAGCCACGGTAGGGGGAGAAAGCATGCCAAGGTCTGGAAACTTATCCAGACCACTGGCGTCACCCAGGTCCTCTTGCCAGTCCGGCTCATCAAGTTGGTCAGCTGAAAAGTCCACAGACCCCTCCCAGTCCTCCTCACCCTACTCTGGTCGCCAATCAGGCCTAAAAGGAACACCAGGGATGAACAGTGGCACAAAAGTGCCCTCCGGCCCCGGTTCCGATGTGGACCGATGTCGGTCCGGTGCCGGGTCCAAGTCGGGGGTGAGGCTGGTGTCGGCGCTGGTCGGGGGCACGACCAGCATTGGGAGAGTCGTTGGGATCAGCGCCGTGGAAGGTACAGTGAGGTCGACCGGCATAAATCCAGATCCAGGCCTGGATCCTCTGGGGGCCTCCGGCGCTGGGGCCGAAGTTGCTAGCATTGAAATCCCAGGGCCCCCAACCGAGTCTGCAGGCCCGAAGGTGCGCCAGCGGAGTTGAAGATGCCATGAAGCGCTTCGTAGAATGCTCGAAGCTGGGCAGGGGACGCTCCAGCACCGGGAAAAGGAAGTAAGCTCAGAGCCGTCCCTGGAACAGGCTCCGAAGACGGAGCTGGAGAGCGACGACGCTACAGGTCTCGCGCCGGCCAACATATGGGGAGAAGGTGAAGAGCGACGCTGCTTCTTCTCCTTCTTGTGCTTCGACTTACACGAAGACCTCGAAGACTTGGATGATGAATGATGGTGGTGGCTCCACGACCGGTCCGAGACCGTCCTCTCGACCGAGACCTTGAGCGACACTGAGCCAACTGCCGGGCCTCCAACAACTTTCGGGACTGCTCCCGCAAAGACTTCGGATTCATGGCCTGGCAGTCGTAACACAATTTCGGGTCGTGGTCACGCTCCAGGCACCAAAGGCACACAAGGTGGGGGTCCATAACCGACATCAGGCGGTTACAGGCCTCCCACGGTTTGAACCAGGTCCGTCGATGGGACATCCCTCATACACCAGGAGTCGGAAGACTCAAAAAAGAATTCGACAAAAGTCGAGATAAAACGTAGTAAAAAAATGACTTAAGGGGTTGCTCTCTCCAGATCTGCGCAAGGCTGGGGCGGAAAAAGAAAGAATAGACGTCAGTGTGCAGGGGTGGCGTCTAAGTAGACACCGCAACGTCATTCTGGCAACCACAATGCCAACGACGGATGCAGAGTCGACCGATGCCACCTACCAGTGCGTAGGAGTACTGCTAAAGAAAAATCTCCGGATCCAGTCTGATGCCTGGGGGTAATTCTAAGGTAAGGAATCTATAACTAAGTCTCTTTCAGATACTAATATCTACATCTCTTTACTGCTGCCACTGTCAGTCAGGAGAAGGATTTTCTTGGAAAAATGCTGGATCATGCTCCACTGGTAATCGTTAATCTGGCGTGTTATAGCGGCTTTTCATGCTCCCGGCAAGGTAAACTTTTCTATAACCAACTGTAGAAAGGTGGAATATTATGTGGTATGGCTGGGTAGGCTTACCATGTAATATTATCACAATACCCCAAAGATGGTCCTTGGATTCACACTAATGAATCCCTAGCTCACTCCTGGTAGAGTGGCAGAGAGCAGTCAGGCTTTACCAGAGGAATATGCGTTAAGCATTTCAGAGTACCAACATGGTCGACAAGTAATTGGCATGACTCGAGAGAAATCTGACACCAATTTATAAACGTAGAGTGTATTTGTATCTTAAGTTAGACACCAAAATGAACGGAACGGCATACATGTAACTGGAGTTATAGATTTTAGAAGCAATATAAAATCAGCGCAAAATAATACAGCGACAATTTAGCATTGCGATCAATGGGATAAATCACGAGTGACAATCGGTCACTTACAGGTTGAGCTGCGTGGTACCCTTGCAGGGTAAAGGTGACGCAGGTCTCAGGACCAGGCCACCACAGTCAGTTTAGTTTTACCTGGCCCGTGGAGCCTGGGTGCGGAGTTGTCCTGACTGTCCCTGATGCTGAAGGGAGCCGCGGGCGAACTGTTTTTACCGCTTACACAGTGCTGCGGGGAACAAGATGCAAAAACATAACAGGGTGGTTGCTGACGTTAGTAGAAGTTCCCTCTAGGTGCAGCGTCAAGTGAAGCGGTCGGTGGCCGGACTGGCGACCAACAAGCCTTTGCAGCGGTAATCCTTGGAAAAAGGTACTTCGATGTCCGGTGGTCCTGGAGAACACGGTAGCTGCCTGTAACTTCGTGGAAGGCAGGACTACAGTTCCCACAATGCACTAGACCATCTGGATTTGGCGATTCTACCGAGGGCCCGATGCCTAGCGATTTTTCGGATCCAGAGCGCTGTTTTACCTGCAGTTTGCAGGGGCTAGTGTCACTAGTCCAGGGGAGTCTGAGGGTGCTTCTTGCTTTCATAGTGGTCCCTCGGTTGAGGGGAACAGAGAGTTAGCCTAGGGCGAGACTCGATTAGGCAGTTCCAGGAGTGTTGCTACAGGTGCAGAGAATGCTTCTTTTGCTTTGTGCAAATCCTGTTGGCGCAGACACAGGAGTCTTCTTTTGTCCTCTTCGGTGCAACTGTTTAAAACTGAGGTTCTGCTGTCAGGAGTAGCCCTTAAATCCTAGATTTTGGGGCGTTAGGGATGTGGGTGCAAGTTGCCAATGGGCTGCTTGCCCCAACGGCTAATCCTCCCCTGAGGTGACCACATCCGGGGATGTAGGTCACCTTTTCTACTCAAAACTCTGTATTGTCACTTCTAAAAATGGGAGAACCCTTCTGTCAGTGTACAGACCAGACTGCCCACCATGGAGGTGTGGCTAGCCTTCTTGGAGGTGTACACAACCTGAACTGTCTAATTTCCCATCTTCCCGGGTGCAAATCTGCCTGGGCAGCGGGAGGGCTGTTTCCTCCTCTGGGAGTTAGCCCTGATGTATATCAGAGGCGGTGCAGCTTTTGAAGCTCACCACCTTGTTGTTCCACTTCACAAACCGTCCTGGGAGGGAGGAGGTGTGACCTCCTTCCTGCCTAGATATTTGTTCTTGACTCCTGGGAGTGATCACACTGCCTGGCAGAAGGTCAGAATCCAGTCTTGGCAGCCACAGACGTGGGCTGCCAGCCAGATCATAGAGAAGCTGGGGCAGCCAGATGAGCAACCACTAAGGTAGCCATCTTGGTGCATGCCACATAGCCCCTGACACAAGATTTGTGTCAGTGGTGAGAAGTCACGCTGTTTGATACCACACATGACATATTTAGGCGGAACCACAACAGAGCTGCGAACCTCTGGTTTGGCGAGTGCCAACCCATGTTATTCTATGGACTGTGTATCATTTCTAACGGAAAAGGATATAATAGGGACATATAAGCTTGCACTTGTGTGTCCACACCTCGAATATACTGAACCCTGCCTCCTGGGCTTTAGGAGGCCTTCCTTAGGGGTGACTGATATATATTTTAAAGGCAGTGGATTGACTGCCACATGGTGAGTGCAGAGTCAAGTATGAGCAGTTTGCACTGCTCCTGCAGTCTGCAATGACAGGCCTGCTGTCAGTAGTTTACTTGGGTCACTCAGGGTAAAACAAATAGTGCTGCAGGCCCTGGGGATCACTTTACTACCCATGCCCTAGGTACCACTGGTACCATATACCAGGGCATTATAAGGAGGGTAAAGTCCTTGTCAACTGGGGTTGAACATTTACACAACAGTTTTAGGGAGAGAGCACTGGGGTCTGTGCGGCAGACTCCAGTGCACTATTAGAGCCATAACCATCAGCATTGGAGCAAAAGGGGGAGTACACCATACAAAAAGGGCACGTTCCTACACCAACGGTAATATTCCTGGTACCAGAAGTGTTGAGGGGCTCTTTTTTAGTCAATCTTGAAATAATTGAAGACCTCGTCTGGGTTACATCAAATGGTGTTTTAATTTAGTGGCTCCTTAAGCAGAAACATTAAGAAACCCTAAAATACATATCCCCACTGACATATCGTGAGTTGACATTTCATGCTGCTCTTGACAGGGTGTTTTTTTCCTTTCCTATTTGAGGTCCAGGATCTTTCCCTTCCTAAGGTTCTTGACATCTCCCTTCTAGATGGAGAGGTTGAGTGACTGCACAGTGCCTGTCTAGTGTTTCATTCTGAGGTTGGTGATTAGGTTTCTCTTCTGGCTTTGATAGCATGCCTGACCTGCCCCTTAAAATCAATCTCCTTGATGCTGTGTGTGTCTGCATTGAAGATGGCTTAAATGCTGTAGGTTCTTACAACACTGAGTGCTGTGACTTAGAACTGGAATTACTGTACATTCAGGACACAAATGATTTTCGTTTTGGGGTTTTCATGGAGACCAATGGGAGTACCGAGATGGAAAAAGAAACTCCCTTATTCTTTTGTTTCTGCTACAGAAAACCAGCAACAGATTCTGAGCAAAGTTTTGACAGATGCTTATCTCATAAGTGGATACCTCCTAAGACCTGTCACTCTAGTCATTTTCTTTTTTCTGAAAGTTGACTTTATTTAACTATATAACAGTTTGGTGACAAACATCACAAGGGTTCATGCAGATATTTTTCAGAATTCTTTTGGTTGCAGGGAGGGCACTTCATCTACAGTTATGGCGCTGCTAAGGAAGCAAACTGCATTATACCTAACCTAAACAAGCACTGGCAAAGCCAACTGTTCTCACCTGAAAGAGATAATGGCTTTGTCAATGTTTTAGCCATGTTGCACAGTAGCGCAGTTGCTGGGCAGCAGTGGTGTAAGGTAAAAATAAAGCGCTATGCCTCGGAGAGCACTGGTCGCATTATAGTGCTTTTTTCATTGCTGGTGAGAGGAAGGGGAAGTCGGGAGGAAACACTGAGTCGGGGTGAAGAAAAAACAGGGTTATGACGCAGCCAGCAGTGTCTATTTCACAGCGCAGATGACACCTGGACAATAAAAACCCAAAAAGGAGGGAGTGCGGGTGGGAGAGGAAAGCTTTATGAAGTCGCCAGCAGTGTCTGCGTCTTAGTGCTTTTTTAGGTCTCGCCTGAGCCAGCGTGCATGCGTTGCTCTGCGAGGCTTATTGTAAGGACTTCCAAATCCCACAGCTTTTCCTCGTTTTTTTTTTTTTTTACTGGCAAGCATTTGATTGGCCATTGCGTAAGGCTTCCACAAAAGAAAGCACGCAAATGGCCAAAGGCTCGGGTATGTCCCGCCTTATCTTTAAATGTCCCCTCCCATAGCCTAGGTGTCTCGGGAGCGAGCGCAGTAATTAGCGGCGCGCAGTGTACCAGCTGCACAGCAGGCTGCATTCCGGTATCAGGTTACTTTCACCGCCACTGTGACAGAAGCCAGACATAGCACCCCTCCTCCATTTCTCTTTCCCCTCAGCCGATCCCTTTGTTTACGAGCAGTTGCTATCATGCTTCCCACCGTATAATGCATACTGTATGCACATAACTGTACAGCGCTTTGAAGCCCACTGGGTCAGTATTGTGTGTTATAAATGTTTAAGCTACTGTGCATGGTGCTTTCTGCATACGTTTTTATGTTTGAACTTGCTGGCGTGAAAGATGTTTATCCGCAAATCACATGTGAGACCATCTAGCGGGAACACCGCTGCACTTCCCGGTTTCATCATCAATGGGGCTGGGGGCTGCAGCCTTGCGCCCGCTGATGCCTGCACACTGTGTTTGGGGAGGTGAACTTTTGTTTCTCTCGACACCTCGTGTTCCCGTTTCACCTGCTTATTGTACCGCCCAGGGCATCGACAGTGCGCGCTTTCCTTTTTATGTTTGATCAGACAATGATGCTGCGGTTTGTTTGCATCACACTGAGGTAGATCAGGGGTGAAAGTGCTGCTAATGTTTGGTTCCACATGGGAGTAGGGACATTGCCTGGCAAGTTAAAGAAACAGAACAACAACAATGCGCACGCAAGTGATTGGGTAGCTGTGTCGCAGAAGTCAGGTTTAGTTTTCAGAAGGAAATTATTTGGATTATTTGGATTTGCGAATGTTTCTTGTTAAGAGGATTTCACTGGAATGACAGTCGGGCAATTACTATGGTGTACTTTGGAAGCGATTCACTGCTCTCACCACCCTGGCGACCGTCATAGGTTGTTGACACCTTATACCACAAAGTTGTATGAAGTACATTACCAACATCCCTCACCCATGCTGCACACGCTGACGGCACTTCTGCCGTAGTAAGATCACCGTGTCCCTTTATCTGTAGCACAAACTCATGTAAAGAGTGCATTTGAGTGTCAGTGGGTTTGGGCAGTTCAACAAATAAACGTGCATGTGTAATTGATCGCTTCCTTAATCGTTCAGAGAATCCGATTCAGGAAAACGTTATTTATTATGTGCACGTCATACTTGCTAGGATGCAGAAAACCTGTATTCACTGTTGAGCACCAGTGCGTCAAATTATCTAATCTGTCTAGAGTTATGGTTTTTTAAAAGCTCGGATGTGCAAAGCTTTAACACGGGGCGGCAGAGAAAACATTGACGTGTGCAAAGTATGGAATAATAACACACGACACTAACATTGTTGTATCATAAGTCTGGTCACAACCTGTTCAGTTTGTAAAAGAACACACAGACTAATCTTGATGTGCACCAGTAACCTCCACTATTCAGCACAGGTTTAAAATACCTTAAAAGAGTTTACATAGCTTCCTTCTAGGACAAGGCTTTTTCTTCTCTTGCAAATATGTGATGAGAATGGCGAATATAAACTTTACTAGCCCTGCTGTAAAGGGTTAGGACTACACATTTCATCCTTGCAGCACTGTTGAGAAGAGGCACACCTTTCTGTTTAAAATAAAATATGCAGCTCATTTGTCAGTCTTTACCAGTTTAGTTGATCTTCCATATTGTTGGGCTTCCTTGCCCCAGAGCTTGACAGTGTCTGCCTGTAAATATCTTTTCTTCTTTTCCTTGGCACCTATGTTGATGGGTCAGGGACAAGTACCTTAATTTGGCTTTTGTGGCCAGTTGGCAGCTGGTGACAACTTCTGTAGACCTCTTCTGATGGAACACCTTTAGATGGTCAAAGAACATCAACTTTGACTTGCTTTTCTGATGGGAACCATTGCAAGGGCACCACCCTAGCACCAACAGGGCAAATAGCGTCTGTGGTTGTTGACAGTTTTATACAGTTTTTTTCTTTCTGAAGACTGCTTAGATTTTAAGTTGACCCATGTCTGATGATGCGCTTCTTCCAGTTCTGTTATTTGTAAACAACAAGAGTAGGCCTTGTCTGTTCAATTTCCTTCTTATAAGATTGGTCCTACTGGTCCCAGTGTGCTATGTAATGTTGGAGTGGGTGGGCATGTGATTGGGGATAATGTGCTGCATGGCTAAAAACTTATAAGGTCCCAAAGGCGAGACCTATTGGCTATGCCAATGCTTGTCTGTCATGCTGTGTGGAGGTTTTAAAAAAATCTGGAAGGAGGGAGGGGGAGTTGGTGGGACGTTTTAAGCAACAACAGAGGGAGGGTGTGGGTTTTAAACACCAATGGAGAGATGGCGGGTGGGGGTTTTAAGCAACAACGAAAGGGGGAGGTGGAAGATTTTAATAAACAACTGAAAGGGGAGGGAGGGTGAAAGGTTTTAGGCAACAATAGAAGGGGGATTGGAGGTGGGGGGGTTTAAGCAACAATGAAAGGCGGGGGAAGGTGGGGGTTTTTAAGCAACAGAGGAGGTTAGAGAGTTTTAAGCAACAACAGACGGAGGGAGAGGAAAAGAGGGTTTTAAGCAAAAACAGAGGGCGCGCGGGTGGATGTTTGCAACAACGAAAGGAGGAACAGCAGGTGGCTGGTTTTAAGCAATAACAAAATGGAGGTAGGGAATACAATTGGGGGATTTTAAGCAACAACAGAGGGAGGGAGGGATAAATAAGAGGGCGGGTGAGGGGTGGAAGGAGAGAGAGAGAAAGCGGTGGGGTTTTAAGCAACAACAGAAGGAGGTAGGGTGGGGTTTTAACAACAGAAGGATGGAGGGAAGATGGGGCCAAGCAACAACAAAAGGAGGGAAGGAGGCTGGAGGGCAAACAACAATGGAAAGAGGGTGGGTGGAGGCAATAAGACAGACAGTGAAAGGGGGAGACGTGTACGAGGAAGCCTGCTGAAAAAGATGCACTGTGGTAGAGTGTTTAAACTCAAAGAAAAAAGTCGCGGCTACAAAAATATGCAGGGGAAGCACACAAGTAATGCGTCCATGTTCAAGGGGAGGGACACAAACACAAAGAGGAAGGGAGCCTACAGCAGCTGACCAATAAGAAGGAAGAAAATGAGAGTGACAATGAAGCCAAGCAATGGCCCATTTCGAAGCCCACTTTCGGAAAACAAAAGGTATCGACAAGACAAAGCATGCACCGTGTAGTCAAGACATAAAAAGAAAGAGAAAATATAGCAGCTCCTGTAGCTATTACATAGTGCTACCAAAAATCCAACTTAACTAGCAAAATGAATCAAAACTGCTTTCCTGTAGTGCCACCAGTATGGGTTGGTCAAGCACCTAGAAGCCCTTCTCCGTTTAGCGAGCTTTATAAAGTTACTTCGATTCAATTCAATGTGCTGGACAGAGGCCAGTGCTCCTTTCTCAAAGAGCGCAGAGATGAACCAAAAGCGAAGAATGCATGAAGTAAATTGGAACTTTCAACTGGGAACGGTACTCTGGATTGTCTGATTTTAGGTGCCTCTTGCATGGGTGTTAGACTTGGCATCTTTTGGCGTGTTTCCCCAGACTTTTTGCTTTCTAACCTCCCGTTTTTGACTCTGTTCTTGCTGGTGTAATGATTCTGCGCACTTTCCTCACTGCTGCCAGTGGGAAAGTGCAAGTGCTCCTGTATAAAGTGTGTATGGATTGGTATTTCCATGATTGGCCTATTTGATCTATGTGTCAGTCCCTAGTAAAGTGCACTGCGAGTGCCAGGGCCTATAGATCAAATGCTGTTGGTGGGCTGCAGCACTGGATTGTGCCACCCACGCAAACATCCTGTAAAGTGTAACTCTGGCCTGCCATTGCAGAGCCTGTGCGTAGCCTGGGGCTGCCATGTCGACTTGGCAAGTGCACACACTTGCAAGTCCCTAAACCTTCCCTTTTCCACTATTTTAGTCACCCCTAAGGTAGGCCCAAGGTACCCCTGTGGGCAGGGTGCATTGTATGTGAAAGGTAGGACATGCCCTGCTGTGTGTGGCATGTCCTGATAGTGAAATACAGCCTACTTCGTTTTTCACTATTGCAAGGCTACCTGTTCCCCATAGGCCAGAATGGGCAGTTTTGATTATTACATCCTATGATACTAACTGACCCAGGGAACATGGTAGAAATTCGAGTTTAGTATGCCTGAACTCAGAATGATAAAATGCATCTTGTAGTGAAGTTGGTTTTAACATTCTGTGTTTGAAAATACCACTTTTAGAAAGTAGGTATTTTCTTGTCTAACCATCCAAGCCTGCCTCTGCTAGGTTGTGTATTCCTTGTCTGGAGTGTGAGTGACAGGGGCTGGGGGATTCCAGGAGACAGGGTGAGTCAGCACAGGGCTGAATAGCAAGATCTACATGTAGATGGGTGGGAGGAGTTGCACCTGGGACCTGAATAGGGCTGTGCCTTCCCTCCACAATGCTGGCTCCACCTCCTGTGGTGTGTCTGATGTCCCTGGCATACACTGCAAAAGGAAAGAAGGAGACTTGTCAACAAAGTGCTCCAGGACTGACCAGAACTGGTTTGGACCAGGCAAAGGCCTCTCTGCCTTCAGAGAACAAAGAGAAATTGAGGATAAAAAGGGGGACCTAAACCCCAGAACTTTAGATCTCGCTGGAATCAAGGAACCTGCCAAGACGAAGAGCTGGAAGAGCTGCCAGGAGGAGTACTGCCCCTTTGCTGTGTTGTTGCTTTGTTGGGTTGGCCTGCAGCTGCTTCTTCTGCCTTGGGCAGTGAAAGGACTGGACTGAACTTTCTCTACTTGTGCTGAGTATCTCCAAGGGCCTGAACTGAGCTGGCCTCCTGTTAAGAAGTCTCAGGGACTGCAAAGACTTCACCAACCTCTGGGTACCGCTCCTGGAACTGCTGTTTCAGTTGCCACAGAGAAGAGGGAACCGCGACTGACGCTGTCAACCGACTCTGTCGCTGGCCTTGTGTCCCGAAGGCACCGCATGCTGCACCGACTCGCCCTGCACCGTAAGCCTTGGCCTCACCGACTCCGTCACCGAGCC
Source organism: Calotriton arnoldi (assembly GCA_963921515.1). Classification (NCBI taxonomy): domain Eukaryota; kingdom Metazoa; phylum Chordata; class Amphibia; order Caudata; family Salamandridae; genus Calotriton; species Calotriton arnoldi. The sequence goes on from CAWUFW010002250.1 coordinate 205,448, forward strand.
GCTGCCTGCACCGCATCGAGAGACACCGCGACCTGCATCGCCTCGCTTCACCTCGCTGGCCTGGGCTCACCGACACGGTCGCTGCTGGCTCGACACCCGTGACCGACTCGTCACGCACAGCTGTCCGGCTCGGCCAGCGCCAATTCACACCACCGGCTCTGTCGCTCGCATCGCAACTTGCCAGCACCGCATCGAGCACCGACTCGCCCTGCACCACAAGCCTTGGCCTCACCGACGCCGTCTGCACGATCGTCACCGAGCCGCTGCTCGCACCGCATTGAGGGACACCGCACCTTGCACCGCTTCCACCTTGCACCGTGACCGCGACGAACGCCACAACCGGCTCTGTCACCCGCACCACAACCTGCCAGCACCGCATCGAGCACCGACTCGCCCTGCACTGCCAGCCTTGGTCTCACCGACGCCGTCTGCACGATCGTCACCAAGCCGCTGCTCGCACCGCATCGAGGGACACCGCACCTTGCACCGCTTCCATTTTGCACCGTGACCGAGACGGATGCCAAAGACCGACTCGCACACCTGTGTGAGCCGCACTAAGAAAGGTACTGTGAACGAGTCTGTCCCGCTGTTGCTGGCCCGTACCGACGCGGTCAGCAGGAACTGCGAGACTCTGTTGTTTTCAGCATCGCGGTAGGCTCGGACCGAGCTACCGACTCGTACGAACTGTGTTTTTCAACGTATTTTGCAACTTAAAAACATTTTGAGAAGTAACTATTTTTAAAGTACTGTATAGTGGATTTTTATCGCATTTGGTCTTGTTTTAAGTATATAAAAATATTGGATATTTTTCTAAACTGGTGTGGTGTCCATTTGTAGTGCTTACATTGTATTACTGTTGGTTTTGTGCAAATGCTTTACACACTGCCTCTAGAATAAGCCTGACTGCTCGTGCCAAGCTACCAAGGGGGTGAGCAGGGGTTATTTTAGGAATGTAACTCCCTTATCCTGACTAGGAAGAAGGGTCCCTACTTGGACAAAGGTGCAAGCCCTTGCCAACTAGAGACCCCCATTTCTAACAATGGGTTTGTTTATTTTTTTTTCAACATAGATGTGGTCTCTGGGAGACAAGGATGAGCCTGGTATCTTACATGCAGAAAGTAACTGTTGCTCTAAAGGTGGAGTGTTACCTATCTGAACAGTTTCTTTCATGATTTTGATTAAAAAATACTATTCATGTTTAAAACATTTTTTTGCATTTATTTACTTCAATATTTTATTAACAAGAGAAGAAAAAGAAATGTGGCAAATTTTCAGAGGCAGCTCTTCTAAAAAATAATTAAAGAAAAAACAGAAATGATATTTTTCCTGGATTCTGCACAGAGGCAAAGATATTCAATGTGCATGAAAATCAGAAAAGAGCCCATGATGTAAAATCAAATTATGGGTGTCTGCTATGAAGTTGGAGTGCAGTGAATAGTCTTGCAAATTATTAGATCTGTCTTGGGTGGTGAGGACCTAAGCTACGCATGTTAAGAGGAAGGTCATAGAAACAGAGCTTCTGAGCTGCTACCAAATATAATTTCTTTATGGAAGACCAAATTTGGGTGGTCCTAGGGAAATCAGGGGTTACTGGGCTCCAACTGTGACAAGTCGTTTACCACTGGACCCCAAACAGGACTACCAAGCACTCCCTATTAGCACCCGACTCCAGGATAGCAAGGCAGAGCTGTCCAAAGCTCACTCCAGGAGGTGTTTGGGCTAGACAAGAAGAATGTCATAAAAGACAAAAATCTTCATTAGGAAATGAATGTCTGGGATTCAAAAACTGACATCTCCAAAGTTCAATGGCGATGTGCCCCTGATGTCGCTCAGTTTGGAATATTAGTTTGTCTAGCGTATGAAACAGGTGAGCAGGGTATACTGTATGTTGCTTTACATAAATCACCTAATGATGTAGACAAGGACCAGCTTTTATAAGACTTTAGCAATATCAGGTGCCTCCCTTTGGTTTTTCCCGAATTGGGAGGGATGTCCTGTAACCTTGGAGGGGTCTGAGGTATATTGTTTCGCTCTTTGTTTTAGTCTTTCTCCCTTCCTCTGCAGCACGGGTTAACGTGAGAATGTATTGACTCCTTTATTTCGGTTTCACTCGAAATGTTCTGACATCCAAATTGAGTGATTATATTCTTTCTTTATGCCTTTTTGATGGGGTTACATTGCCTCAATTTGTATGTTATTTTTTCTGTGTCATGTGTTCAATATTTGAAACAAAGTTCAATGGATTTTCAAGCAGTCCGTAGTGATAACACCAACAAAGCCTCACCAAACTTCCTATATGACTACTGAAGGCCAGGATAGGAGTCCAAAGCAGTCCTTGAGTTCTCGAGGAAGCTACTTGAAGAATATACAGGTGTGCAGCAAGGGTGGGGCTAAGGACAAAAAGGGGTTCAACAACATGCTCCAGGCTCTGAGCAATGCAAACAGATGAAGATGCCTTTCTTTTGTAAAACACCTGTATGATCATCTTGTCCTGTGGTGATGGTGACCAGACAACAGCAGCTATAGACGCTGTTAAACTTCTTCCAGGAGCATGGTAGGCTGCTGCCGTCTGAACAAACTCTCTGAGTTTCTACTTAGCATCAATTTTAACTTTTAGGTTTAACTTTGTTTTTATTGGCATTCAGCAATAATACAACATACATCTCCAGAGCTCTATACAATGTGTCCACAGAGCGGATCCTGACACAATACCCAATCGTTCTTAATAAACTATGGACATATGTCCCCAGAAACTCCCCACGGGGCCGAACTTTTGTGTCTCTAGGGTATCCCCATTTCCAGAGAGCCATTTGCAAGTCCTGTCTTACAATGCCATTTATTAGAAAAGAGAATTTTTTTTTTTTTTTTAAATGCCAAAAATGTAGACAACTCCCTACCCCCTCCCCACCCTCCCTCGAACTGGTGTGCGGTTAAGCTAATCAACAATCAACAATTTGTCCTGTGAACAGACACAGTGGAGCCTCACTAGGACTGCGTTTCAGAGGTCGTGAGGCGGAGCAAACGAAGGTACCTGGGACACGTAATCTCATTCATCTCAGTGGACAAAAGGGAAAGTAGCGGCTGCCAAATTTCGTTAAAGCTAGTCATGGAGTTGGTCAGGGAAGCCTGGATGCGTTCCATTCCCAAGATGTACCATAACCTATTTAGCCACCCCAGATGCGTCGGTTTCACCCGTGTCCCCCAATGCGATAAGATGTTTTGGAGAGCCGCTCCCAATGCTAGCCCCTTTTGTTTGCCTCTGTGAGATCTCAGTGGATACGTCAATGGATTCGGCAACCCCAGCACCACATATGCCGGAAATCGCGGAATCTGTGTGTCGAATTGGCGATCTACATCGTCTAAGATCACCGGCCAATAGTTCCCCAGTTCTTTGCAGTCCCATAACAAGTGTGTCAGTGTTCCGTCCTCTCCACAACCATGCCAACAGGTTGGGCTTCGGTCAGGATTCCCCCTATGAAGGCGGACCGGGGTCAAGTACCAATACATGGCTATCTTAACTGCTGTCTCTCTGCTCGCCGTGTTTCGCGCTGTGTGGGCCGCACGATAGTAGATGTCCGACCATTCTTTAGTCGTGAGTTCCCTCCCCAGCTCCCCCGCCCACCGTCTCTGTCCCGCCGTAGGGTCCCTCGGGGCCTGAGGGCGTAACATCTCGTAAAGCTCAGAGATCATCTTCTTGTCTGTGTTTTTGTGTACAGCCATTTTTCAAATTTCGTTAGCTTCCGAGAGACCCCGGGGAGTACTTCCGTGTGGTGTAGCCAATGTCTAATTTGCATGTAGTGGAACCTTTCGGTTTCCGGGAGGCCATATACTGTCCGAAGATCCCGGAAAGAAAGAATCCCCTCCAGGTCAAACAAATGTCCCGCTGACTTGCACTCAGACTCTCTCCAACGCGGGAACGCTCTTTCCTTCGCACCCGGGGAAAACTCCTTGTTATCGAGAATGGGAGTCAGAGGTGAAGGGAAAGAGGATAATCCTTTTCTATCCGCGACTCCCTCCCAAACCCTTAGCAAAGTGTGAGTGATAGGAGATCCCCTGAGATTAGGGGGTCGGTCTTCTTTTTTAAGGAATGGGACCTTCCAGAGCGAGAGTTTGGCCAGTGCCCTATCCTGAAACAACCACCTCTTTTCTGATTCAGGTCTGTTCCACTCCACCAAATATCGGAGCTGAGCCGCTCAAAAATACTCAAGGACATTCGGGATTCCCAGGCCCCCCTCATCAGTCCGTAAATAGCCCAATTCTCTCCGTAAGCGGGGTCTCGCTCCCGCCCAAATAAACTGATGAATCGCCTGCTGTATTTTCTGGAGAGTAGCGAGTGGAGGCCCGATCGGCAGTGTTTGGAAGAGGTATAGTGCCTTAGGGAGGGTGGACATCTTGACCGCCGCTACCCTACCCAATAGGGATAACGGATGGTGTCTCCACTGATGCATGTCATGTGTTATTTGAGATGACAGCTTAGAGTAGTTAAGAGTGACCGTCTGAGCCACCGACGGAGCCAGCTCAATGCCTAAATATGGGATGGAGGCCATCACCGGTATACCTTCGTATTTGATTCCCCCAGGTGCAGGCGGCTGTCCGGCCTGGTTCAGCCAGAGGACCATAAACTTCCCGACATTAGCTCGGAAACCCGAGACCTGACGGAAGGTCTCTAATTCCCACAAAAAGGCCGGGACCAATGTCGTTGGATTCTCGAGGGAGGCGATAATGTCGTCCGCATAAAGACTCAGTGTATGTCTCTCTCCCCCGAACGGGATACCCAGTATTTCTGGGTTCTCCCTAATCCTCTGGGCGAGCGGTTCTATGTAGAGGGCAAAAAGAAGAGGCGAAAGCGGGCATCCCTGACGGGTCCCCCTCTGAATCTCAAATGGCTTAGAATCTACCCCATTCACCCTGACGGTCGCTGTTGGTCTGTTATAGCAACTCGCTACCCAAGCTCTAAGCCTCTCCCCAATGCCAAAATGAGTTAAAACTTTATCTAAAAAATCCCAGTCGACACGATCGAATGCCTTCTCAGCGTCTATCGATAAAAGGAGGGCATCCATATCGGTACGATGAGCCTTATCAATGAGGTGCAGTATGCGTTTGGTGTTGTCACTGCTTTGCCGATTTTGGATAAAACCGGACTGGTCAGGCCCAATAATACCCGGCATGTGGGGACCCAACCTCGCTGCTAAAATGCCTGTGAACAGCTTCAAATCTACATTGAGCAACGATATTGGTCGATAAGAACTGCAGAGGGATTTATCTTTGCCTGGTTTTGGTAGTACAGTGATAGAGGCCGCGAGCATGTCCGCGGGGATCGCCCCCGGTCCTGTAAAAGAGTTAAAAAGTTTAGTCAATAGTGGAGCTAAAACTGTGCAGTAGGTTTTATAAAACCCGGCCGAGAACCCGTCCGGTCCCGGGGACTTCAGTGGTTTGAGACGCGAGATCACTCCTATTACTTCCTCTATGCGTATGGGCGAATCTAACGACTCTGCATGGGCTGAATCGAGGGTGGTAACGTGGGCTCCCTGTAGGTAAGTATCAATTTGGGAGGGTACAGGAGTCTCCCTATGATAAAGCTCAGCGTAAAATGTTTGGGAAGCCTGTGCTATCTCTTCGTCTGTTTCAGCCATGGTCCCCGACGCCTGTCGAATAGAGCTCACCTTCGACCGTAGCGTGCGGGCCCGCAGCTTATTCGCAAGCATACGTCCCGTTCTGTCCCCTCCTATGTAGTAGGAGTGTATGAGACGAAGCACTGCATATTCTACCCTATCTAGGTCCAGCCCTGCCAGCTGGGCACGTGCCGCTTTCAGTTGGCGCCACACCCGCGGCGCTCCTGTCCTACAATGCACCCTCTCCAACTCCAGGACCTGGGTCGTAAGCTCCTCCCGTTTGGTCTTGCGCTCCCGGTTATCGGCCGCAGAGATTGCTATCAGTTCCCCGCGCACCACCGCTTTAAGAGCCCCCCATAGTGTGGACACGGAGATGTCGGGGGTGTCATTCGTGTCAAGGTAGTCTGTGATGCATTTAAGTACCTGCTCCCTCACCGCTGGCTTGTGTAACAGGCCCTCACGCAATCTCCAGCCCCCCCCTCTTACGTGGCTGGGGCACCCACAGGGTTGCTTGGACTGCATCGTGATCAGACAGAGCCGCCGGCGTAATGGAGACGTCCCTCACTAATGTGTTCAGTTCTGTCGTAACCAGCAAGTGGTCCAGACGGGCATATGTATGGTGGGCATGAGAGTAATAGGAGAACTGCGAGGTGTGAGGGTGAGCCTCCTTCCAAATGTCAATGATCCCATTGTCCCGTAACCACTGTCGGCCCTCCGTGGATATTGCCCCTGTCTGAGTATACCGAGAGCTGGATCTGTCTGCGGTCGTTTCCATCACTAAATTCAGATCCCCCCCAACAATTAGCCAACGTTTTTGTGCACTGAGGACATCTGCTATTGCTGCCCTGAGGAACTTCTCCTGTCCGGCACTGGGCACATAAAGGGACCCTACTACCAGAGGGGAACCCCCCACCCATAGAGTATGAGCTAACAAGCGTCCCTTGATTTCCGCTACCTTGTCACCCACCCTCCCCGTAAAGCATCTGCCCACCAGTATAGCTACTCCCGCTTTCTTATCCTGTGTGGAGGAGAAAAACTGTTGGGGAAATGCTCTGGACCTCATCCGATGCCAATCCTTTGATAAGAGGTGAGTCTCCTGGAGGAGGCACACATCCGCCCCCGAGTGCTCAAGGTAGGATAAAATCGACTTCCGTTTATTGGGGCTATTCAGGCCTCGCACATTCAGGGTGAGAATACGTAACTCTGAGTGTGTCATGGTAAAGGGAAGGGAGTCAGTAATCGCAGCCACCTGAAAACCTTCCCTTGGGATAAATCTGTGCCCCTCTCCTTCTGTCCTAGCTTAAGACCCTTTTGTCGTCTAGGCTTACGTGGACCCACTAGTAGCACACCAGTTCCCCTCCCACCCCTGCCTAACCCCAACTGAGCTTCCCCAACCCCCCCCAAATGTCCAGAGCCCGCTGGGCTTGTTCGCGCGCCTCTGGGGAAAAAAAAGTAAATCCGAGCATCCCGTGGCCTGGCAGGAAAAACCACCCCCCCCGCCCCCATGTGCCCCCCCACCCCTCTCTGCATGCTATACTAAATCAGTCCCCTCTGTAATCATGAGCTGTCTTGAGACGCTGTGTCTTTAAGGACCGTTTCCAATGCCGCCCGACGTTCCTGTGCCATCGCTGCGAGGTCAGGCCCCATGGGTGATCCCGAAGGGCGCCTCCTTCCCACCGTCTGCCATCGCTCTCGCAGCGCCCGCTGGCTGGTGGTGCTCTTCTCGTCGGAGTCTGGAGCTGGCAAGCTCAGTAACTTACAGGCCTCCTGTAATGATCGAATCTGGTGCAGCCGTCCTTCCCATTTAAATATGATCCGGAAAGGGTGACCCCAAGAATATGCCACTCCTTTGTCGCGCAGATGAGTTGTCACTTCTCTGAAGGCCCGTCTTTTCTGTAATGTGATAGCTGCTAGATCTTGATACAGCGCTATAGCGTGGCCCTGGTGTTGTATTGGTTGTTTCGCTCGGGCCTCTCGGAGGATACGTTCCTTGAGGGGGTAGTCTGGCAGGAAGGCAAGGATGTCCGGCGGGGGTGCCGGGGCCCTCCTACGGAGCCCGACCCTATGGGCCCTATCAATGCGGATCTCAAAGTCCGGCGCCTCCCCCAGGACCTCCCGAAACATGCCCTGCAGGTAGCTGACTATGTCCGTCCCTTCCGCGTTTGATGGAACCCCCCGCACTCGGACGTTGTTCCGCCTCGAGCGGTTCTCGAGGTCTTCCGTGTGACTCTGGAGGTCGATTTGCTGTTCCTTCAAACGGATCACTTCCTGCTGGAGTTGCGTTATCTCCTCCTCCCTGGCTTGATCTTGATCCTCAATCGCCGCCACTTGGTCACCTAGCGTATCTACGTCCTCCGGATCTCTCGCACTTCCCCTGCCACTTCGCTCTTCAGGGTGTGGAAGTCCTCCCGAAGGGTGTTGAAGAGCCTCTGTAGGAACTCCCTAGTAATTGGGGCCTCCCTCTCTTCAGTGTTAGAGCTCGACAGCATTGGTTTAGTAAGCATATCTTTTAAATTACGGTCCTTTTTGGTCCTCAGCGCTGCCATGTTGGTGCAAGTGGAGTAAGGTGCAGTCCGGGTGCCCTCCCGCGTTGTGGTGCAGGGCTGGTTTGGACTCTGGTAACTCCGGGACCCCGGTGCGGCGGCGGGAGCACTGACTCCCTATCTTATGCTTGTCTGTGAGCAGCCCTCTTCCCTCGGGAGGCCCACGACACTGTCCCGCTATTTGAAGAGCTAAATGTGTGTTACTCCGGGCAGGGATCCCTTTCAACGTCGGTGGTTCGCGCCTCGGGACGCTCAGCCGTGCCACCCCTCCCGATCACAGCCGTGGGCCCCGCTCCGTCGGCTTGCTCCGCGTGGCATCGTCTATGCCCCTGCTTTGGTGGGACCCCCCAGCGCTCTAACGTGAGCGGTAGTGAACCACTTTGGGCGAGTGTTCAGTGCGGTCGCCCATCAGAAGGTCCGGCCGGTGCCTATGTTTCATGAAGGTGCACCGTGTAGTCCCCCGGCTCCAGACTCCTGCCCTGTGGTCACCCTCTTATGCGGCGCTGGTGTGGGCCAAGCTCGTGATGTTGCCCCGTCTGAGGACGCCTCCGCGCCCGGGCCTTTCCTCTCCGCGCCTCACCTTATCCCGTCCCTGCTGGGCAATTTTAACTTTTAAAGCGTTTTAACTTTTTTATCCTTAAGCATCCTTGCACAAAGCATAGCGCACTTTACTTACTTGCTTTCCCGCCCCGTTCCAGCGCGGCTGTGTGCCGCTTGTTTGGAGGGCGTGGCAGGCAGCATCAGAACCAACAGCACCTGACTTCCGGGGGAGGAGGGGGCGGAGTAGTAGTTTGCCGCGCACTACCCTACTTATGTCAGATGTGCCTGCGGACGCGCAGCGGACGCGCGCAGGGAGCGCACCGCTGGCGCGCCTCAGGCGCGCCTAAGGCAAGCCCGTCTGCGCCCGGCCAGGTCCAGGGGCCAGAACCCCTGCCGGTTGGACACCCCACCGTAGATTTAAATACACAGCGAATGAACTGCTGAGTTTGATGCCACCTATTAAGGATGCATGTAAGCAAAACATTCATGGAGACAAGGAGACACTGACATGTGGAAACTGCAGTAAGGACTTCACACCAATGACAACTAATACACAACAGGGAGGAAAATTGTCCTTCCTCCTGCTGAATTGTCGGTCCCTAACTAAACATAAACATGAAATCCATGATGTATTGAAGGGACAAAAGCCCGATGCCATGTTTCTTACCGAAACTTGGCTCAGCGATAGTTCTACCCCAGATATCCTGGATGCCTTACCGGAAGGTTATGGGATAGCAAAACAGGATCGGGTTGGACAAAGAGGGGGGGGGATTGCAATAATCTATAAATCACCAATGAAATGCTGCATGAAGGAAGCCTACCTACAAAAATGTGAGGGGATCTTTTTTACGCTCTCCATAGCTGATAATGACACTATAGCTGGTTTTTTGATTTATCGTCCTCCTGGCCCAGAAACGCAATTCATTACTAGCCTAGGGGAAAAAGTGATACATACAGCGATACGTCACAATAAACTCCTCATTCTAGGGGACCTCAACATACACTTTGAAGAAACTGAGAAATTGGAGGTACAAACTGTTTGCAAAGACCTCATGATGTTTAACCTAGCACAAAAATTTAACGCTCCAACACATCGAGCGGGCCATATTCTAGATCCAATTTTTACAAATATAACTGACATTGAAGTGGGAGCATCTTGGCCAGTCCCCTGGTCCGACCACCACATAATCCCTTTTCGTATTCCGCGCCTGGGTCCACTAGTCAGTAAACCTAAACAGACAGTGACCCGTAGGAAGTGGGATAATTTTAATTCGAATTCATTTACACAGGCACTACTAAAAAATGAGCCCAAATTGGATAAGGACATCAATATAGCCAACAGACAAGTGGGAACATGGATAACAGAAGCACTGAATGAAATAGCACCATGGACCACTAAAAATACCAGGAGGGCGAAGGTATCAGCACCATGGTTTACTGAAACCTTAATAAAGGCCAAACAAAAGTGTAAACAGTTGGAACGCAGATGGCGTAAGAATTACTGTATTAAAATTAAAGGGGAGTATAAACAAGAACAAAAAATATATTACACACTGATAAAGAAAATTCGCTGTGATTTCTATACTAGAAAAATTGAAATGGCTAAAAACTCCTCGAAAGAAATGTTTACCATACTAAAATCCCTACAGTCAGCTGATAGACTAACGGAGCCCCCCTCTACATCAAGAGTCCTGCAAAAGAATCGTCGATTTCTTTGCAGAGAAAGTGGCAAAGATCTATGATACCTTCCCTATGGAAGCACGTCAGGGCAGCTGCACCAAAGGTACTACGGATACAGTAGTTAAAGGAGAAACCTTAGATGAATTTAAAGTGTTAGAGCCAGATGAGATGAGGAAGCTAGCTAATGGAATTAAATCTGGCTCCCCACGGGACCCAGCACGCCCCGAAATCCTGCTGCAGGGAGAGAATTGTATTGTGCCACTCATATCGGAGCTAATCTCCCGCTCCTTCCAATCGGGAGAAGTCCCCTATGAATGGAAGCAGGCCACGGTTCGCCCACTAAGGAAAAAACCGCAAAAAGATCATGCTGTACTAGAGAACCTATGTCCCATTTCGCTCCTACCTTTTTTTGCAAAAATTGCAGAAAAAGTAGTCAACACACAGCTTACTAGCCACAGCGATAGTAACTGCACTGCTGGAGCGGGCGGACCAGAAGAGAAGTGCCGGCTCCCGCGGCAGCACGCGAGGGTGCTGGACGGGCAGGGAGCCGGCAGGGGCAGCCGGGGGTGGGCTCCCCAGGCTGCCCTCCAATGTGGAGGCATGTGGGGGTCCCGGGTGGGGCCGGGACCCCGAAAACTGAAAAGGAGGCGCCAGGGGTCCGGGTGGGACCGGGCCCCGAACACAGGCAAGAGCAGCCGGGGGTGGGCTCCCCGAGCTGCAGGACTCACCTGGGGGTCCGGGTGGGACCGGGCCCCCCACCGAGGCCGGCAGAAGCGGTGTGAGGCCGCCGGCGGCATCGCGGCTCTCCCCAGCACAGCGGGAGAGCCGCTAATATAATATGCAGGGAAAGGAGCCTGAAGCGCCCCATAATGCCTTGCAAGGCATAGGGAAATCCATCGTTTTTGGTGCCTGGTGGCCCCCAGAGGAGGGGGGTCACCCTGATTTGTGAAAGAGGGGCAGGGTGAGCTGCAGGAGCAACGCAGTCGCCCCCAGCACGAACAGGAGTCCCTCCCTAAGTCTCCTGGGGACTTGAAAAGGATAACCCCTCATGGGCTCAGCCAGCATTTTAACACCTTCTGGGCTGGAACTTTTGTTCTACAGCTGAGGGTGTATGGAGAAGTGCTTTAAGGAGTGAAGGGATGTCTGGAGAAGGGCATCCCCTGGAGGTGAAGAGGTGTAATTGCACCAGAAGTGCATTTACTATGGTTATTTCTTTTAGAGGGACTGAAGGTCACATGTGTAATGTGAAGTACCTGTGTAAGGTGATGTCATAAGTAAAGGGAGGTAATGTTGCCAGACATTCCTGCTAGGGTGTCTGGCTGTATATGCGTAATCCTGTGATTTCATCTGTGATGCCTTTAGGGGCTGTAATTGCAATGCATTCTAATGATCCACAAATGGGATGAGTACTGTCATTCTAGAGTGATGCTTAAACATGTATTCTTGCTTCTGCGCTTAAGTGAAGAACAACCCAGACTGTTAGCCCTGAAGATGTAAGGGTGCATACTGTGTAGACAATATGAGATGCTCAGTCAGGGTTATGTGTCACCAGGGCAGGTGTACCTATGTTCAATGCTCGTTGAGATAATGGGGTGGGTCGCCACTGGGATGGTGCCAGTGCGCAGGGCCCTCGCTCCAGGTTATGTTCAACACCCTGCATTAGGGGGCAATATGATGTGCAGTCATAGGAGTGGTGGTACTAAACCCCACCCCCCTGCGGGAGGGGTGGCGATGTTATGTAATGTCACAAAGTAATTCCAACAGCTTATGTATATTTGTAAATTGGTGCATAGTATTGAGTAGTGTGTGTGTGTTTAATAAATGTACTCTTACTTTTATAAAGCAAAGTACAGACTGGACAATCAATTATGTATGCACCTGTAATGGCGATTACTAGCCCACACCAACTCCCTTGAGTAAGCCTCAGACTGCTCTGCAACGCTACCCTCAGAGTCAGGCGCTACAAGTGGGTGTTTGGTTCCCAGTGAAGGACAAATGTAGTCATGTTATTTGTGCAGGCCTCACCGATACTGCCTCGTTTTCCAACAATCTCCAATGGAATCCTGCTTTCTAACTAACAGGCTATACAATGTCCTCAGGCAGATGAGTTGATTAATTCCTTCTGCCCTGCAGTATCACCTCTGTAGGATGAAGTCTAGAAACTCCCCTCACAGCAGGCAGGGAGCATCTACTTTCTCCTTGCAAGGTAGTCCAGCAGACGTTTAAGAGGATTCTTGGCTCATATCTAGTCTTTGGTCTTGCAAAAGGACAGCAAGGCTCTGCTCCTGTAACTCGGTATTTCGAAATGTACCAATGCACAGTTCCTTACTTGGTCATAGGAGAACATGTATAGTTCAAACTTTTATGGGACTTCTTCAATTAAATATTGCAGTGCTAAGGCATGATCAGCTCATACGAGACCCATAAACAACAGACATCCTTCAGAACACTCAGCTCATGTTCAGATGTTTATGGGGCCCAATGCTTTGGGAAAGCAGATCGTGCAGGAATAGGGGCGAAATGGAGGAAATATGGCAGGGCACTCCAAGCAAACTACAAAGGGCAGAATTTGACATACCTGCCAACAGGACTCTATAACCAAATACAACATTACACTGGTAGAGGGTAAGAAATGAAAAGGCAAAGGCTCGGAGGTGAGTAGACACATGGGTAGCCTTGTGCAAACCCCACCACAATTTTGTGTTGCCGTTTACACACCTAGGGCAACCAAAATGGATTCCCTTCTGTGTGCCTGAAACGCACCCAGGCTCTACACTCATCCTGCTCTATACACACAATGTCCATACACCTTTCATTTGTAATTTGCATACATAGAGGTCAGCGACCCCGGTCAAGGGAGAACCTTTGCACAGGAGAAGTTGGTAAGCATCTCCCCCCCAAAGAAGACAAGTAAAAATGGCTGCCCGTCCACTGCGAATTGAGCGGATACCTCTGCTATCCTACAAAGCCTGCTTAGGAACAGGTGCACCTTTAAAGACACATCCACTTTGTGTGGCCACCCCAGCCTAAGAGTATTGCATTGGAGTCTTACTCAATTTAACAGTGAGGCCCCATAGAAGGCTGCATGATTGGTGGGTCCAAGGAAGTAAAATAAAAACACAGGGACTGCATTACCAGGGAAACGGCACATAGCAATAGAGACCACTCTCCAGAAACATGTAGGGTACTTTCAATCCAAACATAAGCACATAATCGCCACACCACACACACAACTCCATCATACACTGACAGACATCTGTACAGATTCAGACAGACCATCACAGACAACCATATACAATCATATGCCCCGAGAGCTACCAGACCTCTGAACACCCACCAGACTTGCACACCTATCATACAACACCCTCACACCCTTCAGATATTCACCCTGTATCAGATGCCCACACACCGACAGACACAAACACCAATCAGATATCCACGCATCATACACACTCATGCACAAACCAAACATGCACAAAATCTCAGATACTTATCCATAATCACAGATTCTCATAAATCTATACATATCCATATACCCTCCCAGGAACTATATGCAAATCAAAAAAAATTGGTGGAGGATCATGTGCATGCCAATACAAACACCATCAAAAGCTTACACACAGGAGGCAGAGCTGAGTAGCAAAGATGGCACTCGCCATTCAAAGAAGCTCTGGCCTGCGCATCTCAAACAATGCCAAATCTTGGCACAAAGACTTGGCATCGCATCTAGGAACAGTAGCATACAAACTCTTGAAATCCTCCTGTGACGCCACATCAGAACAACTTTGGTGGAGCTGCTAAGAAAATACCGTGGCCCGTAAACAAAATACCCTGTGACCTGCCAAAGACTGACCAGAGGCAGACAGCAAGGCCTTTGAGGAGAAGTTGCGGCTTTACCTTTCCTGTGCTTGGTTTGAGAAAGTGGGGCCCACCGGCAATCATTTTTGGGGGCAGGCACTTATTTTTCCTTAACAGACTTTGGCCCAGGGCAAGAAACAAAAAAACAGAGAAGAGGCAAAGGAGGAGGAAAAAAAAGACAAAAAATAGCGGCAAAGAGAGAAATCAGATATGAAAAGAACATGCATGAGCGAGATAATGGGCAATGAGTGGCTGGTGGTGGATGAAAGAGGCATAAGGTGGAATCAACACTATGTAGCCTTTATATTCGGTAACCGCGACTTTTCAATAGTGCCGGCCTGAGTCTTCTGAGCAAGAATTTGGGTGCTGGCACTTATTCTTTTACAAATTAGCACAGCATCTCCCCAAGTCCAAAAAAAGAAGCGGGTGAACTAACCAAGTTAGGCAGTATGCAAGTGACATCATGGTGCATGACATCATGGCGCGTGACATCCCACGTGGCATTACAGGAAGTGGCATCACAACCCATGACCTCCCAGGAAGTGAGTTTAGTATGTTTAGCAGGTCTATCATGAGTACATTTGAGAGCATTACAATAATTAACAAATGAGATTTTGCATTGGGGTTGTGCCAAAATATTTACGCAACCCTGATGCAAAAAAATGTGCCTCAGCTTATACATTTGGGTGCATATTTATGAGAACTGACGCAACACTGCGTTGTGGCCGAAAAACTTGTACTGTATTGCAAAACTTTCTTGCAACATGGATGCGCCGTATTTATGGTACGTGGCTCCATGTCGCAAGGTCCAAAGTTGCGTCAAAAAGTCTGACGCATCGGCGCAAAGTGTCGTAAAGCAACTGCTGCCTACGTATCGCAAAGCTGATTTGTGTGTCAATGCACCTTTACGTGCCACAAATCCGTATTGCATCAAGCAGGAATGAGTTGTGTGGCAGGAACCTCCAAAAAGTGATGCATTTTAAACCAAAAAACTTTTCCAATTGAAGAAGAACAAAAAATGGAGGGAGTACCAACAACCAGCAGTGAGGGCAACAACCCCAACTCCAGCCAAGATGACCAGACAGAAGACCAGGGGAAGAGTAATTTCAGTGAGGAGGAGAACCAAATACTAATATCTGAGGTGACCAAGAATGAATACCTTCTCTTTGTCAACTCCAAATTGCCATTAGGGAAGAGGGGAGCCATTTGGGCAGTCCACAGTTGATAAGATCAACAGTGTAGGCAAACAAAAAGGACAGTGCCAGAGTGCAAGAAGTGGGGACACCATTATAAGTGCAGGACCAAAGAGAAACTGGCCAAGAACCTGAGGGTAGTAATGAGGACAGGAGGAGGACCCGAGGTCCAGGAGGAGTTGGACCCATTAGAGGGGCAGGTGGCGTCACCCATCCCAACAGAGTTGGTGGCAGGAGTTCCCGGACAGGACAGTGCTGCGGATGAGGACCAGGAAGTGAAAACAAGGGACCATATAGTCAAAATTGTCATGCAGCGCAGCAACACACTTTCCTGCACTTCGCTGTGTGAAAGGGCAGGAATGTCTCACATGTTAACTCATCCAACACATATATATATATGTAATAGATGTCAAAATAACCTTACTTAGTCAGTGCTGTTGGCTAACTGTTGACTAGAAGGAATGCAGGCACCCTGATGACACAGTGCAATGTTCTCAGAACTGGTGTCAACAACTGAATGTAACATCACTGTAACCACAAAAAACAGAGAAGCAAATCAATATGAGAAATGTGGTCCTTACCTGCATTCACCCTTTCAGGCAGGGCAGGCAATCAAGCTGGCTAGCTGCCTTGCACTGTGGTTCATTACACAAATAAGCCCCCTTGTTTAACAGTGATTGTGTGAACAATGTAAATGTATTACCATGTGAAAGGCAACAATAGTGTAACATGGCCACATTTACTTGCAACGAAACTATAGTGGGTGAGTGAAGCACTCCTGATTCTCTCATAAAATAACTCAGTTATTCCTATTATCTCAGCGTGCCACAGTGGTGTGCATGCTGCCTAAACATGCCCTTCTCTACGAACCACCTTACTTCAAGTAACTCGACTTGACCACATAAGCGCGACGTGGTGACCCTCATTACCTCATGGCCTAAGCTATGTCTCTCCCAAATAACACTAACCTCTGGTACCGAACAATGCTCTCGAGCTGCTGCCCGAACAATGATTGAAACAATCTTTAAACGTACTCCGATTCTGTAAAAAGATCATAGATGGACCACGTTAAACTAAATTATCAATCAAACTCGTGCTGGTTCAAGACCCTTTCATCCCCACAGTGCCATCTCACCTAATCAAATCCCGAAGTACACTGCACCTTGAAGAGACCTTTACACGTCTTCCGGCTCTGTAATGAGATCAAAAGTTGACCTTGTTATGCTCAATAATTACACGGCTCGTGCCGGTATTTGCCCTGCCATCCCTACGGTGCCATCTTACCTTAACAATAACCCGATGGCTGGCTTTGCTAGTCCGCTCAATATAATCCGATATAACTGCCTCTCCGCTAGATCCTCCATGAACTCGTTACTCGCCGTCGTTTTTAAACCAACGATACTTCCGGAAATCACCACCCATTACTACCTAACATCAACGACGGACTGCTGTGGAAACTTAAAATCGTCGCCATGATGCAATTCCATAATCTCCACCTCAACTCATTCTACAAAGTTCAAAAGCATGTCTACTCGCTTACACGACTAAAAATGTCGGAAGTGACCACCCTTTACTAACTGCAGTCAACGACGGACTGCTGTTGAAGCTCATAATGGTCGCCATATTGAAATTCCATAATCTCCACCGAAAGTCTTTCAACAAATTTCAGAAGTATGTCGGCTTATTTGCTTAAAACCCAAACATGACCAACGTGACCAATGATGACACCCTACAGATGGTGCTAAATAATAGTAAAGAAAAAGAAGAAAAGCCAAGAAATATATGGAGAGAATCTATTAAGGTCATACATAATATAAATACTCAGACCCAAATGTATTGCCTGAATTATTCACTAGTGATCATTTCAAAGATAACAACCATAATCTATTTTTTCATTGAGACCATTGGGATCCTGTGTGTCAAGTTTTTTAATCGAAAAATCTCTCTTTGAAGCAAGGATCTAGTGAGATCCTTCCCTGGAATGGGTTCTACTTTCTCAATAACCTGAAATTTTAATTGTGCTATTGAATGTCTTGCCTCAGACCAGCGTAATGCCAAACTGCTAGTTTTGTTATGTGTTCTTATTGTGCTTTTGTGCTCAGTCATGCATACTTTAACCTTTCTCTCAGTTTTCCCAACATACAGCAATCCGCATGGGCACTTAATGCCATAGACTATATTCTTGGAATTGCAGTTTGAGTTATGGTACAATTTGATTGTTTCTCCTGTGTGTGGATGATGAATCTTGTTCCCAACAATGACATTATTGCAGTGCACACAGTTCTGACATTTTTTAGTGCCTTGAAATTCTTGAGCATTTCTTTGCGATGTGATCATTAACCATTCTTTGAGGTTCTTAGATCTACTGTAGGGGTACAGTGGTTTATCTTTAAATAAACCCTTAAAATCTGCTTCGTTCTGCAAAAGTTCCCATCTGTTGTTAATGAGGCTCTTAATCTTTTTGAACTGGTGGGAAATTTTGATACGAACACCTGTCTTTGGAGGGGTTTCTTGGGTTGATTCCTCAATAACACGCTGCGTTCTTTTTTCTCCATGCGTTCAATAGCTTCTTCCAACATCTCATTGGGATAGCTCCTAGCTGTGTATTTTTGTTTCTGAATTTGTATGTTTTCTTTGAGAGTAGATGTTTTTGAACAAATCCGTTTGACTCGTAAGAACTGTGAATAAGGTAAATTTTGAATGAGATTCTGGGGATGAAAACTGTTGAACAACAATGCATTGTTCTTATCGGTATCTTTCCGAAACACCTCCGTATGTATATCCATGCCATCTACAGTAATCAAAATATCGAGAAACGCTATGGATGTTTCACTCATATTGTGGGTGAATTGTATATGAGCGTCATACGTGTTTAATTGAGAGATTTTCCGTTCCAACGTTTCTTGATTGCTGGTCCAAATGATGAAAATATCGTCGATGTAACTACAGTACATTAAGAGATGTTCCATCCATTCTAGATCACAATATACATGATCGTCTTCGAATTTTGCCATAAAGTATTGGCGTACGCAGGCGCCCCGCAAAGCCCATTGAAGTTCCTGTCAACTGGAGATAAAAACAATCTTCCCATTGGAAATAGCTGTGATTCAGGCAAAAATGTAGAAGTTCCAATAAAAAACTTTATCAGCCCTTACATCAGATTGACGCAGAAGCGCCCACTCCACAGCTTCCATACCTCCTGAATGAGGAATAGATGTATACAAAGATTTTACATCTATAGTGCATAATGTGATCTTCTTGTTCGGTTTCACTGAGTCTAGTTTGAGTAAAAAATCTGTGGTATCCTTAACATAAGATGTCCATTTTTGTACGAATGATTGTAAAAACTAGTCTAAATATTGACCCAGAGGTTCAAAAATCGTTCCGCATCCTGTTACTATCGGTCTGAACGGTGGGTTGTAGAGATCCTTATGAATTTTCGGGAGCATATACAACCGAGGTCTTCTAGGATTAGTCACCGTCAAGTAGGACCTAGTCGTGGATGATATCCACCCCATCTCCAATGCATTCTCAAGGATGATCTTCAATGTCTCAATTAGTTTCCCTGTCGGATCCTGACTCATGAGGAGATATGTTGCAGAGTCTGCTACATGTTCATTGACTCGCTGTTTGTAAAATGCTTTATCCATAATAACTATGGCTCCCCCTTGTCAGCTTTCTGGATCATGATTTCTGAGTTATTCTGGAGGGTCCGAAGTATGTTCTTGTCCTGCTCGGTAAAATTGCCTCTCTTTGACTTGTTCATTGCCATTTTAAGTAAATCTTTCTTCACTAAATTCTCAAATGAATCCAGAACCTTATGTGAAACCGGAGCTTGAAATTTGGATTTAGGTCTAAATTCTAAAAATTCATCTTCATGGCTTTTTGAACTTGGTGGCAGTACATTGGTGAAAAATGCCTCAGTCTTAACACTCTCATGAATTTGAACAGGGCAATCTTGCATTCCAATAGATTGGTGTCATATGTGGGGACAAATCCCAATCCTTTATTCAAAATTCTTATTTGTTCAGATGTTAATTCTGTAGAAGAAATATTCACTATTAAGTTATTTTCTGGCTCCGTAAATTTGTTTGTGCCTTTTCTTTGACTTCTCCTGGTTTTACTCTGCTTTTTGTTTCTATCCCTGGTGGTTGGCTGCTGTCCGCAGCTTTTGACAAAAAAGACTTTGATGTTGATGAGTGTGCTGCAGCTTCACTAATTTGTTCAACTGGTATCTGTGCACTGCTTATCTCCACCTGAGCTGGTGCCCGATTAGTGTTAATGTCTGCATCTGTAACTATACTTTCTTCTGATGATGTCGTGGTGTTCTTCTTAAAATACTCTCTACGTAGGGCATAGACTTCTGCCCACGTATAAACTTCATTTAATTCGTAGTCCAATGTGTCTCTTTTATAGTTGCGAAGTTTTCCTTCTTGTAATTCCTTTGTGTATTTATCTCATTTCTGGTTAATTTCATCCAGAGTTTTATTCCAAATTTCTGACTCCATTCGTGTCTCCAAGTCTTGTTTTATTTCTGAAATCTCATTGGAAATTTCTCGTATGGCTTTTGACAGCTCCTCTATTAGTAACAGGATGAGGTCCAATGAACATTTATTAAGGATTGAGTACCATCTCTCCATAAATTCCTTGTTCAGATGAAAACAAAATAACATAGGTTTAATTGACAGTCTTAGTCCTCGTGGGTTTCGTTTTGCTATGTGGTATTGTACCAATGTTGACGCGTGAAGACGCTGATTTAATTCTCTCCTTGTGAGGTATTCAAACTGTTTTAACTGTTGTGCTATAGAGCTTCCTTGCACATTGAATGCTTTGACTTCTTGCACTAATGAATATATTTCTGAAGCTTGTTCTGCTGTACAGGCTAAAGTTTTTGCCCTATTGTCCGTAATGTTTGATATCGCATCAAATGACATGGTGGGTGCTTTCACTCAGTAGGCACAAAATAACTAAACTATAGTGGGTGAGTGAAGCACTCCTGATTCTCTCATAAAATAACTCAGTTATTCCTATTATCTCAGCGTGCCACAGTGGTGTGCATGCTGCCTAAACATGCCCTTCTCTACGAACCACCTTACTTCAAGTCACTCGACTTGACCACTGTGCACTGTAGCTCAATGCAACTGCAATGTATTCAAACAATCATTAATTCATTTTTCTTACTTTCTCAAGGTGATATACATCATGAATATTTGTGCAACTCAAAATCATAATACCTATGAAAGAAATGGTGCATTTACAATAACATCATATTTATTCTATTATACAAGCACATGTTTATCCTTCAAATGGTGATGAACATATCCAATTTTCCAATTTTTCTTGCATGCCCTATGCATTTCGGGCCGTGGGCCCTTCTTCGGCGGCACAAATCTAAAAATAACAAAAAAAACATGTCCTATAGTCAAACATATACAATGCGTAGGAAACTGTTTTCAGATTTATACGGTTTACACAGCATCAAAACATCTTCATTCCTGTGTGTCAGACAGATATTCTCCCAATAAAAGACCAATAAGTAACGACTGAAAGAGAACAAAACGAAATAGTGGTAGATAAAGGATTGAGAAAACCTCTGATCTTCGTGCCCTTAGTGTGAAGATGGAATTTGGAAAGAAAATGTGACCATAATCCATACTGAACCTCAAACGTGACATGGTTAACACAACTAGGATGGTGCGGGATACTTACTCGACTAACTCTTCCAATCGAGGCTGCTGTTGAAAAAATTTCACAAGAAAACATAAGCGCAACTTGGTGACCCTCATTACCTCATGGCCTAAGCTATGTCTCTCCCAAATAACACTAACCTCTGGTACCGAACAATGCTCTCGAGCTGCTGCCCGAACAATGATTGAAACAATCTTTAAACGTACTCCGATTCTGTAAAAAGATCATAGATGGACCACGTTAAACTAAATTATCAATCAAACTCGTGCTGGTTCAAGACCCTTTCATCCCCACAGTGCCATCTCACCTAATCAAATCCCGAAGTACACTGCACCTTGAAGAGACCTTTGCACGTCTTCCAGCTCTGTAATGAGATCAAAAGTTGACCTTGTTATGCTCAATAATTACACGGCTTGTGCCGGTATTTGCCCTGCCATCCCTACGGTGCCATCTCACCTTAACAATAACCCGATGGCTGGCCTTGCAGGTCCGCTCAATATAATCCGATACAACTGCCTCTCCGCTAGATCCTCCATGAACTCGTTACTCGCCGTCGTTTTTAAACCAACGATACTTCCGGAAATCACCACCCATTACTACCTAACATCAACGACGGACTGCTGTGGAAACTTAAAATCGTCGCCATGATGCAATTCCATAATCTCCACCTCAACTCATTCTACAAAGTTCAAAAGCATGTCTACTCGCTTACACGACTAAAAATGTCGGAAGTGACCACCCTTTACTAACTGCAGTCAACGACGGACTGCTGTTGAAGCTCATAATGGTCGCCATATTGAAATTCCATAATCTCCACCGAAAGTCTTTCAACAAATTTCAGAAGTATGTCGGCTTATTTGCTTAAAACCCAAACATGACCAACGTGACCAATGATGACACCCTACAGATGGTGCTAAATAATAGTAAAGAAAAAGAAGAAAAGCCAAGAAATATATGGAGAGAATCTATTAAGGTCATACATAATATAAATACTCAGACCCAAATGTATTGCCTGAATTATTCACTAGTGATCATTTCAAAGATAACAACCATAATCTATTTTTTCATTGAGACCATTGGGATCCTGTGTGTCAAGTTTTTTAATCGAAAAATCTCTCTTTGAAGCAAGGATCTAGTGAGATCCTTCCCTGGAATGGGTTCTACTTTCTCAATAACCTGAAATTTTAATTGTGCTATTGAATGTCTTGCCTCAGACCAGCGTAATGCCAAACTGCTAGTTTTGTTATGTGTTCTTATTGTGCTTTTGTGCTCAGTCATGCATACTTTAACCTTTCTCTCAGTTTTCCCAACATACAGCAATCCGCATGGGCACTTAATGCCATAGACTATATTCTTGGAATTGCAGTTTGAGTTATGGTACAATTTGATTGTTTCTCCTGTGTGTGGATGATGAATCTTGTTCCCAACAATGACATTATTGCAGTGCACACAGTTCTGACATTTTTAGTGCCTTGAAATTCTTGAGCATTTCTTTGCGATGTGATCATTAACCATTCTTTGAGGTTCTTAGATCTACTGTAGGGGTACAGTGGTTTATCTTTAAATAAACCCTTAAAATCTGCTTCGTTCTGCAAAAGTTCCCATCTGTTGTTAATGAGGCTCTTAATCTTTTTGAACTGGTGGGAAATTTTGATACGAACACCTGTCTTTGGAGGGGTTTCTTGGGTTGATTCCTCAATAACACGCTGCGTTCTTTTTTCTCCATGCGTTCAATAGCTTCTTCCAACATCTCATTGGGATAGCTCCTAGCTGTGTATTTTTGTTTCTGAATTTGTATGTTTTCTTTGAGAGTAGATGTTTTTGAACAAATCCGTTTGACTCGTAAGAACTGTGAATAAGGTAAATTTTGAATGAGATTCTGGGGATGAAAACTGTTGAACAACAATGCATTGTTCTTATCGGTATCTTTCCGAAACACCTCCGTATGTATATCCATGCCATCTACAGTAATCAAAATATCGAGAAACGCTATGGATGTTTCACTCATATTGTGGGTGAATTGTATATGAGCGTCATACGTGTTTAATTGAGAGATTTTCCGTTCCAACGTTTCTTGATTGCTGGTCCAAATGATGAAAATGTCGTCGATGTAACTACAGTACATTAAGAGATGTTCCATCCATTCTAGATCACAATATACATGATCGTCTTCGAATTTTGCCATAAAGTATTGGCGTACGCAGGCGCCCCCGCAAAGCCCATTGAAGTTCCTGTCAACTGGAGATAAAAACAATCTTCCCATTGGAAATAGCTGTGATTCAGGCAAAAATGTAGAAGTTCCAATAAAAAACTTTATCAGCCCTTACATCAGATTGACGCAGAAGCGCCCACTCCACAGCTTCCATACCTCCTGAATGAGGAATAGATGTATACAAAGATTTTACATCTATAGTGCATAATGTGATCTTCTTGTTCGGTTTCACTGAGTCTAGTTTGAGTAAAAATCTGTGGTATCCTTAACATAAGATGTCCATTTTTGTACGAATGATTGTAAAAACTAGTCTAAATATTGACCCAGAGGTTCAAAAATCGTTCCGCATCCTGTTACTATCGGTCTGAACGGTGGGTTGTAGAGATCCTTATGAATTTTCGGGAGCATATACAACCGAGGTCTTCTAGGATTAGTCACCGTCAAGTAGGACCTAGTCGTGGATGATATCCACCCCATCTCCAATGCATTCTCAAGGATGATCTTCAATGTCTCAATTAGTTTCCCTGTCGGATCCTGACTCATGAGGAGATATGTTGC
Organism: Calotriton arnoldi; assembly: GCA_963921515.1. Taxonomy (NCBI): domain Eukaryota; kingdom Metazoa; phylum Chordata; class Amphibia; order Caudata; family Salamandridae; genus Calotriton; species Calotriton arnoldi. The sequence continues at coordinate 229,332 of CAWUFW010002250.1, forward strand.
AGAGTCTGCTACATGTTCATTGACTCGCTGTTTGTAAAATGCTTTATCCATAATAACTATGGCTCCCCCTTGTCAGCTTTCTGGATCATGATTTCTGAGTTATTCTGGAGGGTCCGAAGTATGTTCTTGTCCTGCTCGGTAAAATTGCCTCTCTTTGACTTGTTCATTGCCATTTTAAGTAAATCTTTCTTCACTAAATTCTCAAATGAATCCAGAACCTTATGTGAAACCGGAGCTTGAAATTTGGATTTAGGTCTAAATTCTAAAAATTCATCTTCATGGCTTTTTGAACTTGGTGGCAGTACATTGGTGAAAAATGCCTCAGTCTTAACACTCTCATGAATTTGAACAGGGCAATCTTGCATTCCAATAGATTGGTGTCATATGTGGGGACAAATCCCAATCCTTTATTCAAAATTCTTATTTGTTCAGATGTTAATTCTGTAGAAGAAATATTCACTATTAAGTTATTTTCTGGCTCCGTAAATTTGTTTGTGCCTTTTCTTTGACTTCTCCTGGTTTTACTCTGCTTTTTGTTTGTATCCCTGGTGGTTGGCTGCTGTCCGCAGCTTTTGACAAAAAAGACTTTGATGTTGATGAGTGTGCTGCAGCTTCACTAATTTGTTCAACTGGTATCTGTGCACTGCTTATCTCCACCTGAGCTGGTGCCCGATTAGTGTTAATGTCTGCATCTGTAACTATACTTTCTTCTGATGATGTCGTGGTGTTCTTCTTAAAATACTCTCTACGTAGGGCATAGACTTCTGCCCACGTATAAACTTCATTTAATTCGTAGTCCAATGTGTCTCTTTTATAGTTGCGAAGTTTTCCTTCTTGTAATTCCTTTGTGTATTTATCTCATTTCTGGTTAACTTCATCCAGAGTTTTATTCCAAATTTCTGACTCCATTCGTGTCTCCAAGTCTTGTTTTATTTCTGAAATCTCATTGGAAATTTCTCGTATGGCTTTTGACAGCTCCTCTATTAGTAACAGGATGAGGTCCAATGAACATTTATTAAGGATTGAGTACCATCTCTCCATAAATTCCTTGTTCAGATGAAAACAAAATAACATAGGTTTAATTGACAGTCTTAGTCCTCGTGGGTTTCGTTTTGCTATGTGGTATTGTACCAATGTTGACGCGTGAAGACGCTGATTTAATTCTCTCCTTGTGAGGTATTCAAACTGTTTTAACTGTTGTGCTATAGAGCTTCCTTGCACATTGAATGCTTTGACTTCTTGCACTAATGAATATATTTCTGAAGCTTGTTCTGCTGTACAGGCTAAAGTTTTTGCCCTATTGTCCGTAATGTTTGATATCGCATCAAATGACATGGTGGGTGCTTTCACTCAGTAGGCACAAAATAACTAAACTATAGTGGGTGAGTGAAGCACTCCTGATTCTCTCATAAAATAACTCAGTTATTCCTATTATCTCAGCGTGCCACAGTGGTGTGCATGCTGCCTAAACATGCCCTTCTCTACGAACCACCTTAGTTCAAGTCACTCGACTTGACCACTGTGCACTGTAGCTCAATGCAACTGCAATGTATTCAAACAATCATTAATTCATTTTTCTTACTTTCTCAAGGTGATATACATCATGAATATTTGTGCAACTCAAAAATCATAATACCTATGAAAGAAATGGTGCATTTACAATAACATCATATTTATTCTATTATACAAGCACATGTTTATCCTTCAAATGGTGATGAACATATCCAATTTTCCAATTTTTCTTGCATGCCCTATGCATTTCGGGTCGTGGGCCCTTCTTCGGCGGCACAAATCTAAAAATAACAAAAAAACATGTCCTATAGTCAAACATATACAATGCGTAGGAAACTGTTTTCAGATTTATACGGTTTACACAGCATCAAAACATCTTCATTCCTGTGTGTCAGACAGATATTCTCCCAATAAAAGACCAATAAGTAACGACTGAAAGAGAACAAAACGAAATAGTGGTAGATAAAGGATTGAGAAAACCTCTGATCTTCGTGCCCTTAGTGTGAAGATGGAATTTGGAAAGAAAATGTGACCATAATCCATACTGAACCTCAAACGTGACATGCTTAACACAACTAGGATGGTGCGGGATACTTACTCGACTAACTCTTCCAATCGAGGCTGCTGTTGAAAAAATTTCACAAGAAAACATAAGCGCAACGTGGTGACCCTCATTACCTCATGGCCTAAGCTATGTCTCTCCCAAATAACACTAACCTCTGGTACCGAACAATGCTCTCGAGCCGCTGCCCGAACAATGATTGAAACAATCTTTAAACGTACTCCGATTCTGTAAAAAGATCATAGATGGACCACGTTAAACTAAATTATCAATCAAACTCGTGCTGGTTCAAGACCCTTTCATCCCCACAGTGCCATCTCACCTAATCAAATCCCGAAGTACACTGCACCTTGAAGAGACCTTTGCACGTCTTCCAGCTCTGTAATGAGATCAAAAGTTGACCTTGTTATGCTCAATAATTACACGGCTTGTGCCGGTATTTGCCCTGCCATCCCTACGGTGCCATCTCACCTTAACAATAACCCGATGGCTGGCCTTGCAGGTCCGCTCAATATAATCCGATACAACTGCCTCTCCGCTAGATCCTCCATGAACTCGTTACTCGCCGTCGTTTTTAAAGCAACGATACTTCCGGAAATCACCACCCATTACTACCTAACATCAACGACGGACTGCTGTGGAAACTTAAAATCGTCGCCATGATGCAATTCCATAATCTCCACCTCAACTCATTCTACAAAGTTCAAAAGCATGTCTACTCGCTTACACGACTAAAAATGTCGGAAGTGACCACCCTTTACTAACTGCAGTCAACGACGGACTGCTGTTGAAGCTCATAATGGTCGCCATATTGAAATTCCATAATCTCCACCGAAAGTCTTTCAACAAATTTCAGAAGTATGTCGGCTTATTTGCTTAAAACCCAAACATGACCAACGTGACCAATGATGACACCCTACAGATGGTGCTAAATAATAGTAAAGAAAAAAGAAGAAAAGCCAAGAAATATATGGAGAGAATCTATTAAGGTCATACATAATATAAATACTCAGACCCAAATGTATTGCCTGAATTATTCACTAGTGATCATTTCAAAGATAACAACCATAATCTATTTTTTCATTGAGACCATTGGGATCCTGTGTGTCAAGTTTTTTAATCGAAAAATCTCTCTTTGAAGCAAGGATCTAGTGAGATCCTTCCCTGGAATGGGTTCTACTTTCTCAATAACCTGAAATTTTAATTGTGCTATTGAATGTCTTGCCTCAGACCAGCGTAATGCCAAACTGCTAGTTTTGTTATGTGTTCTTATTGTGCTTTTGTGCTCAGTCATGCATACTTTAACCTTTCTCTCAGTTTTCCCAACATACAGCAATCCGCATGGGCACTTAATGCCATAGACTATATTCTTGGAATTGCAGTTTGAGTTATGGTACAATTTGATTGTTTCTCCTGTGTGTGGATGATGAATCTTGTTCCCAACAATGACATTATTGCAGTGCACACAGTTCTGCCATTTTTAGTGCCTTGAAATTCTTGAGCATTTCTTTGCGATGTGATCATTAACCATTCTTTGAGGTTCTTAGATCTACTGTAGGGGTACAGTGGTTTATCTTTAAATAAACCCTTAAAATCTGCTTCGTTCTGCAAAAGTTCCCATCTGTTGTTAATGATGCTCTTAATCTTTTTGAACTGGTGGGAAATTTTGATACGAACACCTGTCTTTGGAGGGGTTTCTTGGGTTGATTCCTCAATAACACGCTGCGTTCTTTTTTCTCCATGCGTTCAATAGCTTCTTCCAACATCTCATTGGGATAGCTCCTAGCTGTGTATTTTTGTTTCTGAATTTGTATGTTTTCTTTGAGAGTAGATGTTTTTGAACAAATCCGTTTGACTCGTAAGAACTGTGAATAAGGTAAATTTTGAATGAGATTCTGGGGATGAAAACTGTTGAACAACAATGCATTGTTCTTATCGGTATCTTTCCGAAACACCTCCGTATGTATATCCATGCCATCTACAGTAATCAAAATATCGAGAAACGCTATGGATGTTTCACTCATATTGTGGGTGAATTGTATATGAGCGTCATACGTGTTTAATTGAGAGATTTTCCGTTCCAACGTTTCTTGATTGCTGGTCCAAATGATGAAAATATCGTCGATGTATCTACAGTACATTAAAAGATGTTCCATCCATTCTAGATCACTATATACATGATTGTCTTCGAATTTTGCCATAAAAGTATTGGCGTACGCAGGCGCCCCCGCAAAGCCCATTGAAGTTCCTGTCAACTGGAGATAAAAACAATCTTCCCATTGGAAATAGCTGTGATTCAGGCAAAAATGTAGAAGTTCCAATAAAAAAACTTTATCAGCCCTTACATCAGATTGACGCAGAAGCGCCCACTCCACAGCTTCCATACCTCCTGAATGAGGAATAGATGTATACAAAGATTTTACATCTATAGTGCATAATGTGATCTTCTTGTTCGGTTTCACTGAGTCTAGTTTGAGTAAAACATCTGTGGTATCCTTAACATAAGATGTCCATTTTTGTACGAATGATTGTAAAAAGTAGTCTAAATATTGACCCAGAGGTTCAAAAATCGTTCCGCATCCTGTTACTATCGGTCTGAACGGTGGGTTGTAGAGATCCTTATGAATTTTCGGGAGCATATACAACCGAGGTCTTCTAGGATTAGTCACCGTCAAGTAGGACCTAGTCGTGGATGATATCCACCCCATCTCCAATGCATTCTCAAGGATGATCTTCAATGTCTCAATTAGTTTCCCTGTCGGATCCTGACTCATGAGGAGATATGTTGCAGAGTCTGCTACATGTTCATTGACTCGCTGTTTGTAAAATGCTTTATCCATAATAACTATGGCTCCCCCCTTGTCAGCTTTCTGGATCATGATTTCTGAGTTATTCTGGAGGGTCCGAAGTATGTTCTTGTCCTGCTCGGTAAAATTGCCTCTCTTTGACTTGTTCATTGCCATTTTAAGTAAATCTTTCTTCACTAAATTCTCAAATGAATCCAGAACCTTATGTGAAACCGGAGCTTGAAATTTGGATTTAGGTCTAAATTCTAAAAATTCATCTTCATGGCTTTTTGAACTTGGTGGCAGTACATTGGTGAAAAAATGCCTCAGTCTTAACACTCTCATGAATTTGAACAGGGCAATCTTGCATTCCAATAGATTGGTGTCATATGTGGGGACAAATCCCAATCCTTTATTCAAAATTCTTATTTGTTCAGATGTTAATTCTGTAGAAGAAATATTCACTATTAAGTTATTTTCTGGCTCCGTAAATTTGTTCGTGCCTTTTCTTTGACTTCTCCTGGTTTTAGTCTGCTTTTTGTTTGTATCCCTGGTGGTTGGCTGCTGTCCGCAGCTTGTGACAAAAAAGACTTTGATGTTGATGAGTGTGCTGCAGCTTCACTAATTTGTTCAACTGGTATCTGTGCACTGCTTATCTCCACCTGAGCTGGTGCCCGATTAGTGTTAATGTCTGCATCTGTAACTATACTTTCTTCTGATGATGTCGTGGTGTTCTTCTTAAAATACTCTCTACGTAGGGCATAGACTTCTGCCCACGTATAAACTTCATTTAATTCGTAGTCCAATGTGTCTCTTTTATAGTTGCGAAGTTTTCCTTCTTGTAATTCCTTCGTGTATTTATCTCATTTCTGGTTAATTTCATCCAGAGTTTTATTCCAAATTTCTGACTCCATTTGTGTCTCCAAGTCTTGTTTTATTTCTGAAATCTCATTGGAAATTTCTCGTATGGCTTTTGACAGCTCCTCTATTAGTAACAGGATGAGGTCCAATGAACATTTATTAAGGATTGAGTACCATCTCTCCATAAACTCCTTGTTCAGATGAAAACAAAATAACATAGGTTTAATTGACAGTCTTAGTCCTCGTGGGTTTCGTTTTGCTATGTGGTATTGTACCAATGTTGACGCGTGAAGACGCTGATTTAATTCTCTCCTTGTGAGGTATTCAAACTGTTTTAACTGTTGTGCTATAGAGCTTCCTTGCACATTGAATGCTTTGACTTCTTGCGCTAATGAATATATTTCTGAAGCTTGTTCTGCTGTACAGGCTAAAGTTTTTGCCCTATTGTCCGTAATGTTTGATATCGCATCAAATGACATGGTGGGTGCTTTCACTCAGTAGGCACAAAATAACTAAACTATAGTGGGTGAGTGAAGCACTCCTGATTCTCTCATAAAATAACTCAGTTATTCCTATTATCTCAGCGTGCCACAGTGGTGTGCATGCTGCCTAAACATGCCCTTCTCTACGAACCACCTTACTTCAAGTCACTCGACTTGACCACTGTGCACTGTAGCTCAATGCAACTGCAATGTATTCAAACAATCATTAATTCATTTTTCTTACTTTCTCAAGGTGATATACATCATGAATATTTGTGCAACTCAAAATCATAATACCTATGAAAGAAATGGTGCATTTACAATAACATCATATTTATTCTATTATACAAGCACATGTTTATCCTTCAAATGGTGATGAACATATCCAATTTTTAAATTTTTCTTGCATGCCCTATGCATTTCGGGCCGTGGGCCCTTCTTCGGCGGCACAAATCTAAAAATAACAAAAAAAACATGTCCTATAGTCAAACATATACAATGCGTAGGAAACAGTTTTCAGATTTATACGGTTTACACAGCATCAAAACATCTTCATTCCTGTGTGTCAGACAGATATTCTCCCAATAAAAGACCAATAAGTAACGACTGAAAGAGAACAAAACGAAATAGTGGTAGATAAAGGATTGAGAAAACCTCTGATCTTCGTGCCCTTAGTGTGAAGATGGAATTTGGAAAGAAAATGTGACCATAATCCATACTGAACCTCAAACGTGACATGCTTAACACAACTAGGATGGTGCGGGATACTTACTCGACTAACTCTTCCAATCGAGGCTGCTGTTGAAAGAATTTCACAAGAAAACATAAGCGCAACGTGGTGACCCTCATTACCTCATGGCCTAAGCTATGTCTCTCCCAAATAACACTAACCTCTGGTACCGAACAATGCTCTCGAGCCGCTGCCCGAACAATGATTGAAACAATCTTTAAACGTACTCCGATTCTGTAAAAAGATCATAGATGGACCACTTTAAACTAAATTATCAATCAAACTCGTGCTGGTTCAAGACCCTTTCATCCCCACAGTGCCATCTCACCTAATCAAATCCCGAAGTACACTGCACCTTGAAGAGACCTTTGCACGTCTTCCAGCTCTGTAATGAGATCAAAAGTTGACCTTGTTATGCTCAATAATTACACGGCTTGTGCCGGTATTTGCCCTGCCATCCCTACGGTGCCATCTCACCTTAACAATAACCCGATAGCTGGCCTTGCAGGTCCGCTCAATATAATCCGATACAACTGCCTCTCCGCTAGATCCTCCATGAACTCGTTACTCGCCGTCGTTTTTAAACCAACGATACTTCCGGAAATCACCCCCCATTACTACTTAACATCAACGACGGACTGCTGTGGAAACTAAAATCGTCGCCATGATGCAATTCCATAATCTCCACCTCAACTCATTCTACAAAGTTCAAAAGCATGTCTGCTCGCTTACACGACTAAAAATGTCGGAAGTGACCACCCTTTGCTAACTGCAGTCAACGACGGACTGCTGTTGAAGCTCATAATGGTCGCCATATTGAAATTCCATAATCTCCACCGAAAATCTTTCAACTAATTTCAGAAGTATGTCGGCTTATGGAATTTCAATATGGCGACCAATATGAGCTTCAACAGCAGTCCGTCGTTGACTGCAGTTAGCAAAGGGTGGTCCATTCCGACATTTTTAGTCGTGTAAGCGAGCAGACATGCTTTTGAACTTTGTAGAATGAGTTGAGTTGGAGATTATGGAATTGCATCATGGCGACGATTTTAGTTTCCACAGCAGTCCGTCGTTGATGTTAGGTAGTAATGGGTGGTGATTTCCGGAAGTATCGTTGGTTTAAAAACGACGACGAGTAATGAGTTCATGGAGGATCTAGTGGAGAGGCAGTTGTATCGGATTATATTGAGCGGACTAGCAAGGCCAGCCATCGGGTTATTGTTAAGGAGAGATGGCACCGTAGGGATGGCAGGTCAAATACCGGCACAAGCCGTGTAATTATTGAGCATAACAAGGTCAACTTTTGATCTCATTACAGAGCCGGAAGACGTGCAAAGGTCTCTTCAAGGTGCAGTGTACTTCGGGATTCGATTAGGTGAGATGGCACTGTGGGGATGAAAGGGTCTTGAACCAGCACGAGTTTGATTGATAATTTAGTTTAACGTGGTCCATCTATGATCTTTTTACAGATTCGGAGTACTTTTAAAGATTGTTTCAATCATTGTTCGGGCAGCGGCTCGAGAGCATTGTTCGGTACCAGAGGTTAGTGTTATTTGGGAGAGACATAGCTTAGGCCATGAGGTAATGAGGGTCACCACGTCGCGCTTATGTTTTCTTGTGATTTTTTTTCAACAACAGCCTTGATTGGAAGAGTTAGTCGAGTAAGTATCCCGCACCATCCTAGTTGTGTTAAGCATGTCACGTTTGAGGTTCAGTATGGATTATGGTCACATTTTCTTTCCAAATTCCATCTTCACACTAAGGGCACGAAGATCAGAGGTTTTCTCAATCCTTTATCTACCACTATTTCGTTTTGTTCTCTTTCAGTCGTTACTTATTGGTCTTTTATTGGGAGAACATCTGTCTGACACACAGGAATGAAGATGTTTTGATGCTGTGTAAACCGTATATATCTGAAAACAGTTTCCTTCGCATAGTATAAGTTTGACTATAGGACATGTTTTTTTTGTTCTTTTTAGATTTGTGCCCCCGAAGAAGGGCCCATTGCCCGAAATGCATAGGGCATGCAAGAAAAATTGGATATGTTCATCACCATTTGAAGGATAAACATGTGCTTGTATAATAAAATAAATATGATGTTATTGTAAATGCACCATTTCTTTCATAGGTATGATTTTGAGTTGCACAAATATTCATGATGTATATCACCTTGAGAAAGTAAGAAAAATGAATTAATGATTGTTTGAATACATTGCAGTTGCATTGAGCTACAGTGCACAGTGGTCAAGTCGTGTGACTTGAAGTAAGGTGGTACATTTACTTGTAGCAACATATGTTCCACATATCTCCGTGTACTTGAAAGTTAATAAAAACAACAGTCTGCTTGTCACCTAAATCACTTACGTCTACATCTATCCTGGATCATTATTGACATATTTCTATCTCATTGGGGATGGACAAACAACACCTCCTGTGCAGCAGCCTACATTTGATGACCAACCTGTAGGTGATGCCATCCTGCCCCCGCTGGACGATGACACCTTCCAACAACACCTGGACTCCATTGAATCTCCTCCTCCGAGCTTGGCTAGGAAAGACAGTGTTGCAGGATCTCCATCAACCACAGGACATGCCCCATCTAGCAGTCCAATCCCAGCTGAGATTCAGAGGACCCCCAAGTTGTATTCCAACAATGAGTGGTAGGAGTCCAGCAGAGAATGGCTGATGAGGTGCAGGCGGGGACGGAGACCCTAGTGGGCGCTCTAGAAGGAGTCCATAGGTCTCCGAGTCCTAATAAGGAGAGACACCTACACTTGGCTCCATGGGATGGATGAGCCCCAAGCTGACATTGCTGGTGTAATGATGCAGAGGGAACAACAACAGCCCTCAACATCTGACACCATTGAAGTTGTCAACAAGCTGGGGGCAATCAGTAAAATCATGGTATCCCTGGTGAGCAAGTTGAACTCCTACAGTGCAACAATGGATACCTTCAATCGCAACATTGTTGCCTTGTTGACAAGCCACCACAATCTTGTCACCAATTTGCTACCTGCCTTACTGGCACAGACAAATGCTTGTGGGGACAGAGAAGCCACATCTTCTTCCCCTGATGTGTGTGTGCCTCCCATACAAACACCACCAACTGCAGGGGAGGCACAACACACATCAGAGGAGGAAGAAGTGGAGTTCTCCAGTTTCCGTTGGCGAACTGCCAGATAACATTTGTCTGTACCTCCTGCCCAGTTTACTAGTGGTCCTGTATTTATCATCATGCCACCTCTTTTGTGATCCAGTACTGGACTTTTTGTTTGTGCACCTGTTGATCTTATCCACTTGTGGACTTTTGAAGCAGCCTACCTTCCCTAATAGCAATGTGTCCCTCCTCACTGAAATAGTCCTCACCTCTACATGTCGCATGACATGTCTCTTAAATGGACTCGGTCTGGTCATCATTAGCTCCCAATCACTGTTGCTGTTGTTGCCCTAAACACTACAAAACACTACAATTAGACTTATTGTGATCAACATAAAGTATTCAATTAGATCACTTATTTTAAAAAAAATCACAAAAGCAAAAAGAGTATTGTATGTTTGTTGCTGAAAGGACTACATATACCATAGTGGAAGTGTAAAATCCTAACCCACTTGTTTGCATCTCAAGAAGAGTGAACTAAAGTCAATTGCACATGCTGTCTTTAGATATCCACCAACACAAAGTACAACGGCAATGGTATAATGGGCAATGTGTTCGTTCCCAATGGAATGCCAGTGTGTAGCAACAAGCTGTAGTCACTTGACTGACACACAGTGAGACTCTGCCTCTAATCACACTAATATGTACCATCTATAAATGGGAAATGTGGGGGCATAGCAGTGTTACACTCATCCATATAAATGTTGCTTAGTGAACATGACCACTTTAACATCCTAAAATGATAACCTCACTGCTCACACGGAAGAGATTCTACAGTACATACATCTGCATTGTTGTGCCAATAATAGGCAGATGCTCATGCCCACATTCCTCATGAAGTGGCACCATACCTGTGCCACACAATGATACACAAGGCCAATCCAATACGGTTATTGTCAGTAACCAAGAAATGCAAGTGCTCCATTTCGAGGACCTGTGTCAGCTGATAATTGGTTAAAAATGCTAAACGATAATTAGATAAAATATGTTCCTCTGCTTCTGAGAGGCCAAATATGTGTTGAATGTGAGTGCAACGACACATTACATCGCCTGTACATACATTTTTTCTACAAGTGCCAGACCACGGAACGAGAAACAAAGCAACAATTTCTCAGGAGAAGAGCAAATGAGAGATATATGGGCATGAAACTTTGAAAACAGTTGACCAAAGTGAGCTGCATGATGTGCCACACTTAGCAAGTAGTCAATGGCAATGATGATGGACATTCTCCAGGCAGGTGTGACTACATTCACAATTGTAACCGGTCAACAACAACAACCCCCTTGTGCAATGCTGCATGGGTGTGTGCAGTAGTGCAAGGTACTAGTGTGTGTTCCAGCGCAGCCAGGGAGCAGCAATATGTAGTGACAAAACTATCCTACCTATACCTGCGCTGTCACTTCACACAGGGTGCAAGAGTAGGACTAGCTGTGTTGTGCTGTGAGTAAAATTACCAACTGAGCCCCACTTACAGTGTCTAAAGTATGGACAAGTGTCCACACATTACTCAAATGTGAGGTAGACTAATAGTTGTCCATAAGCCTCAGACAAATCTACATATACCTTCATAGAACGCACGCAAATTGCTACATCATGTACTCAGCTCAACTTGCACAATGGTATCAACTCTTATATATGAATTGATGACAAACTAGTGAAAGTAGAAAAAATCTTAATGTATCAAAACTATTATTACTACCTACACCTACCTAGCCTACACTAACTAACCTAACACTAGCCTAAACTATCTTAACTTATCTTAAACTATCTTAACTACTATACACACATGACAAGTTGACCATCAACCCCCCTTAATACACACAGATCGGCACAATACAAACAGCAACCACATCCTAAACATGACTATCTATACATGTAATCCTAAACACATTTTTTGGGGTATTTTGTTTTATAATTTCTTTTTTAAACACACTAAACATCAGCCCCCAACCACTTAAAAATCTAGCATTAATTATAAAAAAAAACTAAAAACTACTGTCTACTAAAATATTTAAAAACGAACACTTACCTATACGATACCTATACTAATCCCTAACCAACACTATGCTTAATAACTATAACCAATCCTACAAAAAATGAAACGGGGAAAGTCAATGGGTAGAGGAAGAGAGTCTCAGATCTGCCCAGCAATCTGCTCCATGGCTTCCTGTATGGTTAGTAAGATGTTTCTGATGCTGGCCTGCTCCCTCTCAATGCCAGCCATCCTGGTGTGGAGCCTCCTCATCCGTCGTACCATCCTGTAGTGTAGGGAGTACGTTGTTCCATCCAGGTTGGGCAACCTTCATTAGGGGTGACCAGTAGAGGGTCCCGCTGTGGCCTGGGTTCTGGATAGTGGCATGGTTGAGACATGGAAGGCTTCGGCTGTGACCTGGGTAGTTGAATGTGCATGCTGTCTGGCACCCTGTGGTACTGGTGGGGCTGCTGCCGTTGTGGTTTGAGACCTGCTCCGACTCCTCCAGGTCCCACTGGCCTTTTGCGGCCATCCTCCTGTAAGCCTTAGTGATTTTTCTAATGTGCCTGTAGCGGTCACGTCTGGTGTCATAGGTCCTGACCATGTCCAGTGTGATGTTGCCTAGGTAGTGAAAGTAAACCCATTATATTGACTAACAAATGTACATGTTTCTAAAAGTTGTCTGACATTGTCATATTATCATAACTGCACGTTCAGACCAACACCAAATATTGGGAAGCATTTTCTCTCTCTGTACCTGCCGTGAGGGGAACGGCGAACAGCAGCTTTTTTCCTCGCCCGCTGCCGTGAGGGGAACGGCCACCGGAGGGCACTTCAACCCCCAGCAGCCCAAGCGGCGGCGCCAGCCGTGACGCTGCTTTCCGCGCCCGGAGGCGCGATAAGGCTCGACAGGCCTTTTGCAGTGCGGGAAGCATTTTCTCTCTCTGTACCTGCCGTGAGGGGAACGGCGAACAGCAGCTTTTTCCTCGCCCGCTGCCGTGAGGGGAACGGCCACCGGAGGGCACTTCAACCCCCAGCAGCCCAAGCGGCGGCGCCAGCCGTGACGCTGCTTTCCGCGCCCGGAGGCGCGATAAGGCTCGACAGGCCTTTTGCAGTGCGGGAAGCATTTTCTCTCTCTGTATCTGCCGTGAGGGGAACGGCGAACAGCAGCTTTTTTCCTCGCCCGCTGCCGTGAGGGGAACGGCCACCGGAGGGCACTTCAACCCCCAGCAGCCCAAGCGGCGGCGCCAGCCGTGACGCTGCTTTCCACGCCCGGAGGCGCGATAAGGCTCGATAGGCCACACGCAGCGCGGGACGCGCGCGGGCGAAGCCCAGGCCAAGGGCGGGCCCGTCTGTACCCGTCCGAGCCCGGCTGAGACTGGACTGGGCCACCCCCCTTGCTTTTTACCCAGGGTTTCTTACGGCACGACTGAAGGTAAAGTGAATTTTATTGCCCCACATGCTAGATTGTGCGTTATTGAGCCATAACACAGGTGGAACGAACTGACCCCCAGAAATGTCTAACCGGAAAAGGGTAGCCGGGACTTTGGATGCCTTCATTTTGAGGGCAGAGTCTCTTCTGTCCCATGAAATTGAAATTACGGAGCGTCGATTGTCCTTGGACCCTGCTACTTTGTTTTCTAGTTTGCCAAAGGGTGGACCAAAGGCTGTGAAGACATTATGCGCATCTCCTTGTAAGTTACCGTCTTTAGAAATTTGCGCCGCATCACCTGTTCTACTAGATACATCATCTTTAATGCCATGCCCGGGAGTCGTGAGTCAGGTTGCATCAGGTATTAACACCAGAGCACGAGGGGCATACTCCCACAAGCCCGCCAAACTGAAAACACTGCCATCTAAACGCAAGAGGAACACCGGGAGTGATGGGTTGCCCAAATCAAAGGCTAAGCCCAAAAACTCTAAAATCGATCATGACAGTGCCAATAACCCGGGAGTTGTCTGCACAGCCTCAGTGGGGACACAGACTGATTTTGTTTTCGATTCTGCCGGTAATTACATTAATCTAGTTGCCAACATAGGCGCTGAGGGAGGCATTGCCGTTTCTCCTTCTGTTACCAGGCATATTGATACCACTCTGGGTGACATTAAGATTGCACTTGATAAGACCTTTAATTTAATGAAGGTGGAGTTCGAATGTTTAAAATCTGCACTGATTAATGTAGCCGACAGGACTATGACCTGTAATGTAGTACCCAATAATGATGTTGGTAATTTATTGCCCTCTTTAATCAGTCAAATGAGTAACACACCTGGGGTAGAGTTGCATCCTGGTCTTGCTACTCAAAAAGGTCCCATTATTGTTACTCCGCATCTTAACTGTAGTTATGTAAACACAACTCACCAGACAAAAACACATAGTAAGCAAGGGGACAGAGGGGCTACCTCACAAAGACACATAGATAATCTGAACTTTGTACCGGGAAGCAGCTGCCCCATGGTTCAACGTCCCAGCATACTTGCATGTGATGTAAGAGCAGCTAGGGATACCCCTAATGTTCCCAGTAACGGCTCCCTGAGATCCAATCCCGATGTACTCGACTTACCCCCAGCCTCATGCCCATATGTGTTAGTCCTGGCTGGGGTTCCCTACTTATCTGGGGAGCAACGGGAAACCTGGGCAGACCTGCGTAATAAGGCCGTAGATTGGCTTTGTAAGCATAAGGGGTTCCACCCTTCCAAAATGAATGATATCATCATGGCTAGAAGAGTTGGGTGGGTTGGCCATTCTCTCAAAAACATAGATGGCGACTGCATTGTCCTTAATTTTCGCAGACCTAAGTTTGTTCGCCATCTACTGAATATTTTTGAACAACCAACCACTCAAAACACCCATATTAGTGCACTCCCCTGAGTTATTTTTACAAGCCACTCAACAATCTTCAAAGGGACTCCCCTGTTTTGCCTTTGATAACAAATAGGTTTAACTCGCTATCTAACCTAGATACACAGGACTGACAATTATCAACCAGGGACGCTCAGCTTTCCCAGCAGTCCCTTCTGGAACAGCCCCTTGCCAGTACAGTTATAACCTTTACTGATAATGGCGAAAGTCCGCCCACTAGTATTAATAATGGAGCTGATTTGAACATCCTCAGCTGGAATGTAGCAGGACTGCACTCTAAGCTCGATGACCAGGATTGGTTGCGCTTGATCAAAGACCAAGATATTGTCATGTTCCAAGAGACCTGGGCCACACACGATTCACATATTGAAGGGTTTCATTGCACTTGTGTCCCGGCATCCAGCCACAATAAAGGTCGACCATCTGGGGGCCTTCTTATTGGTCTTAATGTAGCGACTGGTGGTAGCTATAAGATACTTCCAACAAACAGCCCTAACTTCCAAGTAATACTCTTTAAGAGAAGAGTCTCTCTTTATTTGGTTAACTTTTACAATAATGATTTTGCATCAGTCCCCAACAAGAGTTTTATTGAGCTTTTTGATTTTATTTCCAATCTAGATTATCAGGCATCCGGTTGGAATACTATTGGGATTATTCTGGCTGGGGATTTTAATGCAAAATTTTATGATAGGCATTGTGTTACGGAACCACACACTACGGGCCCTTCTTTTCGCAGGGGAGCGGAATTGACAGCTCTATTGAGCTCGCTCAATTTAGTTAATGTCATGGAGCAGTTGGGCACATCTCATGCCACCAATAACCATCACCCGACCTTCAGAGGTAGGGGACATTCGTCCGTAATAGACTTTGTTTTCATCTCTCCTCTACTCACGGATCATTTAATTACTGCAGAGGTTGTTGCCACTATTCAGGGGGATCACAACCCCATTAGAACCGCTTTCAGATTGGCACCCCGACACATGTTTCCAATTGAATGCGGGGCTAAAGATTTAACTCCATCTACCGACAACCTAACACTGTCATGGAGGGGTATTGATAATGGGGATCTGTTTAAATTACTTGTGAAGGACAATTTACCCTATATCACCTCCTGCTTGTCATCTGAAGCTCCCCATCAGGAGGTAGTTGGTGGTTTTTCTAAACTCTGTCAGGCAGTTAAAACTCTCCTGTTAAAGCCCGTTTCCTTGAAGAAACCGGGCCCTAGATGGTTTGATTCTGCATGCTCTGCTGCCAACAGGAACTTGCGTATGGCTTTGTCAGCTGACCCCAGGTGTTCCCATGATGTAATACAGGCTAGACAGATGTATAAACTAGCTATTACTAACCGGAAAGAGGCACTCGTAAGGGATCGTTGGGAAGCCCTATCGCAGGCTGCTACGGAAAAAGGGGTAACTTATTTTGGACCGCTGTAAGGGATCTTAGATCCATGGGACAGCTATTAACACCAATTAGCTGCACAATCTCGAGCCAGTCCTGGGAAAATCATTTTTCAAATATTTATGCCACCCCGCAGGGAGAGATTGAACAGCTGGAGTATAGTCTCCCCAATACTCTTCAAATCACACTCCCTGAAATAGAAGAGGCTATCCATCAGTCTATCGGGAATAAAGCCCCTGGCCCGGATGGGTTACCGATTGATATTATCAAATGGATCCCGGACTTCTGGGCTCCCCTTCTCCTGAATGTTTTTAATCACTGTATGTTGGGCCCGCTCCCTGATACTTGGGCAAAAAGTATTATAGTTCCAATATTTAAAAAGGGGACAGGTCACAGCCCATTAATTACAGACCAATATCGTTGATTGATAACACTGTTAAAATATTGGGCAGAGTCCTATATAACAAGATCCTGGAATGGTCAGAGGAATATGGCATTTTAGAGCGCTGCCAGTTAGGCTTTCGTAGGAAGGTTGGTACCATCGAGCAATGTCTGAACCTCAGCCTTGTGATTGGGAAATATACCAATGCTCGTAAAACTCCTGTCTACCTGGCCTTCATGGATTTGTCCTCAGCTTTTGATTTTGTCAACAGGTCAAAGCTGTGGGCTATCCTGTTGGGTCATGGTTTAGACGCTCCCCTGGTTCATTTCCTGGCTTATCTTCATAAGGACCTTCAGGCACAAGTGAGAATTGGTAGAGGTGGTGAGGTCTCAGGGCCTATCAAGGTAGGAAGGGGGGTCAGGCAGGGATGCGTTCTGGCCCCCTTCTTTTTATTATTTATATTAACGGCCTGAACAAATCATTGATAGGTGCAACCAAAGATGTGCCTATGATTAACGGCAAACCTTTGCCGGTGTTACTTTATGCTGACGATGCGGTGCTTATAGGTCGCACCCCAAACTCATTGCGCATTTTAGTACAGTTGTTTGTTAAACATATGGACAGTCTGGATTTAAGAGCTAATTTAAAAAAATCATTTTTAATGTCTTGTGGCCCACAAAAACGCTCCCTTACCTCCATCTCCGTTGGCAGCCAAAAATTAATATGCACTGGTAAATTCCCCTACCTTGGTGTGGTCTTTGCTGCGAACGGCTCCTGGACTGAGCATCTTTCTCAGTCCAGGAGCAAGTTCTCAAAGACCATTAATTCCATTTTTAGCTTTCCCCGTCCCAAGAACACTGGCGTTATTTTAGCTATCTTAAAATTTTTTAAATTGCAATGCGTCCCAGTAGCTACTTATGGAGCGGAGATTTGGGGCACCACAAACAGTTCCTGCATTCAGCGGGAAGAAAACAGATTCTGCAGGAAACTGTTGGGCGCCCCAATCTCGACATCTCATTATGTTTGCCATAAAGAATTAAATTTAAATTATGTCACTGATTTTATACGTGCTCGTCCGGCTCTCTTTTGGCTGTCTGTCTGGAAGAATGAGGAAGCTATTCTGACTAGAGATATCATCATGGACTGTTTGAAGTGTGAGAAAGGGATGGATATCCCCTGGCTATCCGGAGTCTATCAGAGCTTATGCAGTATTAATCAGGGTTGTATTTTTAGAAACCCCTGTAAAGCTGAAACACTACGGAAAATAGATCTTAGGAATGCACTTTACCTATTTTACAGTACCGAGCGCATAGCTCAGGAATCACAGAAAACCCTTGTCTCTAGTTATATGTCACTAGTCCAATATTGTTATCCCCTACCTAACTACCTCACCTTACCTATGAGTCACTGGGAAAGAAGTCTGTTATTCCGTCTCAGAGCAGGGACACTCAAGTTTGTATTATGTTTTCCCCTTGGTTATCATCCCAAAATTGATTTGGTACCCTGCCCATGTGACGGAATTAGCGGACAGACAACCCTGCACTTTTTATTCTTTTGCAAATATTATATGAAATATAGCAAGGGGACACTTTATCCCTACTTTAAAAAGAGGAAACCTGTTAGCCTGGATCTGGCTTATACAAGCATGCTTGGTATGATCGATGAGGAGCTTGTATTCCGCTTAAGTACTTTTCTGAGAGCTGCGATCCGGGCACGTCAGTCCATGTCAGACCCTTGAATTCTTAACTGTGATTGGTTATGTTGTAAATAATGCATTTTATTCATCATATTCTAAGATGTGAAATTGTGTCTGATAATTTTAACAGTTTTTTTATGGTTGTACTTTTATGGATATACCGCCTATCCGAATAAAGATTATGAATTGAATTGAATTTGAGATAGCGATAACCATCATTCCAAAGACATCTACTAATCCAACACTGATTCAAATGAGGACAATGTAGGTGTACAATAAGTGAAGATTGCCTCAATATGGTAACAACCATATCACTTATAACAGTGAATCTCAATCCTGACTATGTGTCAATAGGTAATTTTAGACATGGTCCAAATATGTTTAATCTTGGTGTTGTTCTAGCATCATGCAAGGGGGGGGGCAATGTAGGTCACAAACATACGTGAGCAGTGACAAGGTAAGCAAGTACAGCTAGTGTGCAACTGTATTGCATTACTCATCTGAAGTTACACAATGCAGCACACATTTCTGACTTGACTTGCTCTGTGTCAGGTAGTCATTCCATACATGGAGGGTGGGTGGCTCCCCCCTCCAAGACTTTGATGTGCAACACATCAACATTTTGCCTCAGGCAAATACACTGTAATCTGACATTAGACATCTGGTATACAGTTTTAACAATACCATGATCAGCTTAATATATTCACTTTTATGTACACTCATTTTCCCTGGGCTGCATTCATCAGCCCACAAATTACATATGTGTATGCGTGCAGGAGTACAAATCTGTATAAGAACTTTGTTGGATAGAAAACAGGGCTCCTTGCATCATGATGTAAGGGTGCCTGCATTGATGCTAGCCAGTCTAATTTACCCCACCAGTAGGTGAGCAGTGTAATGAACTGTATGCTGCTAACATTGTGCATTCCTGAATGTGAACTTATAGACAGTGATGCAACATGACTTCATACTTTTCATTGAATGAATGTCTCACAGAAATGACACATAGGGGATATACGTGCAGGAGTCTGGCATGTTAATGCCAATCCATGTGCTGACTTGTGCGATAGCCCAGCTGGCCACACTATGCCATTGACACTATCTAAGCATTGAGGACTACTGGGGCTCCATAGGTGTAACACCAATGACATGAAGCCCGACATCCAGTTTACGCTTGCAAAAACATGTGACCAGAACCCTGCCATGTGGACATCTACCCTCACGATGTGCAATAGTCAGGCAGTCAAGTAATGATTCGTATAACACCATGGATTAATAGTGTAGCAGGCCTACAACCCTGCAGTCTCCTGGTCATAAGTGTAATTGTAACTCTGTCACTCCAGGTTCACATAGTTATGACATGGACTACGCGGAGGGTGGCTCAGGCACCCCTGATGCTGGATTACAAAAACCAAACCTCAGGCCAATGTAGCTATTATGTTTTTTAACCATACTAATGAAAATGTACAAACCCCCTTACTGAAACACTTGTTGGGATCTCTTTTTCCACTTTCATGGCTCAAAATGATGTGGATACACCTTTGGACCACATTCCCGCATGTATCTTTGGCACAATGGTTAGAATGTGATGTGTACTATGCTGTAACGCTGTTAACATGGAAGAATGGCTGTCTATTTATGCTACTGTTAGAAATTTCTATCCTGAACTCTGTCCTCTTCTATTTCAGTGCTTTATAGTATGGACGATAGTACTATTCTATCATTGTATGATGATACATGATGTTTGATATACGACATATCCTGTATGCAACTAAGAAGTGCCAATAAAGAAATACACACAAAAAAATGGTCAGAATGTGATGGCTACCCTGCTGACACTGTCCTCCATAATTAAACTATTTGGCTTTTGAAACGACACACAGGTACAGGGACAGGTATGTGTCACCAAACATTTTAAGTGCTGATCAGCAGGAATCCTTAGCCACACCTATATTCAGTTACAGTGGAATTATGTAGCATGAGAGGTTAAATGTATGCAGCATGTATAAGCATAGTCTGCTACAGGATGAAGCAATATATGTGGCATATTGACACACATTTTGTATTAATCTCATTTCATGATACCTTCATGTTAACACTTGGTAACAGTTGTAAATGAAGGAAAGAAGGGGTGATTGTTCCCAATGGTATCTGCCCTAGTGTAGAGGGTATTATTATGTGGGATCCACATGTCAAAAATGGAAAGACCGCTAACCCATTGAAACTTAAGACTTGATTTGGGTGTAGGACAAAGCTGGAAATTGAATCTTTCAATTTGGTAGTGTTCTCCCAATGGGTTGAAAAAAAGTCTGACTTAGGGCCCAATTACGATGGCGTACGGAAAAGCCCTCCGACCGCCATGGCATCGGGAAAAATCCCCCCGCATGACCCGCGGCATTTCCGTCGGTCAAATTATGATTCAACGTACGCAAAATCAGACCGCGGCGGACGGATGTCACAAAAGACCGTCCACCACGGTCGGAAAAGCTGCAAATCCGACCGCGGCAGACGGGGAAAGCTGTGCAACTGCTTGAAAAGGCCGCTCCTGCCGCGGCATGACTGCACGGCCAAGTACGATGAGAATGCGGAGCTGGCAGACCGAGCACTGCGTCCGACTGCCGTGCACGCACATAGGCCAAATGAATGGCGGACGGAACCAACTCCACAACAACGCCCGAAGTGTGCATGTACTCTCTGCCGCCCTCAATCACAACACACGCCACAATGATACACCCCAACTTGCTCCTGGTAAGGAAAGCCATGCACAGCATGGAAGAGACATCTGGAGGCCATCACTCATGTGGACACACCCACATAATAAAACCAACCCCTTCCCGGACCAGCATCCTTTGCACACCACAAGCCGAGACAGAGAGACAAGACACCATTGACTCACACTGCACAACATCACACCCACCTATCTCCACACAACACCACTCTCTCCCACACACCCCACACACTACACATATCTCCACCACTACCTTGGACTCTGCACCCCTCATTCATTTGCACCATGCCCCCCAAGAAAATGCCCAAATTCACCGACTCAGAGTTGAAAGTGATGGCAGACGAGATAATCATGGGAGAACCACATTTGTTTTGGCACCTGGTCCAACACACCCCACTTGCGCGCAAGAATCATATGTGGGCAAGGATCCACAGCAAAGTCAATGCGATAGGGACCACCCTACCCACTGTGCGTGACATCAGGAAGCGGTGGGTCGACCTCAAGGGCCGGGTCAAGCATCGGGCCCAGAGGAACCACGCGGCGGCCCAGAGAACTGGTGGCGGCCCTCCCATCCCACCACTAACCTTCACTGAATGGGAGGAGAAGGTGCCTGCCATATTGCATCCAGAGAGTCTCACATGAATCGAGGGGTGACTGGAGGCTGGTAAGTACCAACAAAATGATCACATCACATCACAATGCACCGTTGTGCACAACAAGTGAGCTCCAATCGCCCGCCCACATCAAACTCATGTGGAATGCACGCTTACAATATGAATTGATCACAAGGACAGCATTTCCTTAATCAGCTCAACCTCACAAGTAGGTGGTCAGCTCATGCACCCTGGCCTCCCTCCCACACAGCATGGCTCACCCTCCCCACCCCACAGCCATGTGGCAGCTAACTCCGTCGACAGTGCCTCCCAACAGGTAGCTAGCCATCTCACTGGGGAGGGGGATGTTGAGCCCTGACAGCAAGACCACAACTCCCACAAGGCCCTCTGTCTCCCCTCACAAACAGCATGGAGCCAAATGACCCCCACATCCCGCACTTGGTAGCCAACTCTGGAAACCCCCATAACGTTTTAGGCTGTGCACATACAGCTAATACCATCGAGAGGCCACATGATTCACAGTGTCACTGATGAAGTCACATGCAACTGCAAAACAGAATACAAGAACGTGACCACAAAAAGCCAATATGCAAGTCCCATTGTCTCAAGGCAGAAAGACTCGGGTCAACACAACACATGCATGGAAACTCTGTCAAACCTCACATACCACAGGGGGTAAGCACAAAAAGCACAACACAAAGCATGAAGTGGTGGCATAGTAGTCAGATACACATAGAAGAGACACAAATGTCCAAGCATTAACTGAATTGGATGAGTAACAAGTTAGTACCAGAGGACATGTCCTCGGAAATACAACATCGGTACAAATGAAATTGGCCCTTTAGCCATGTCACATCGCTAACGAGCAATGTAGGTACCCAGGTCTTTAAGTGCGATTAAAAAACTGGGGGGGGGGGTGGTCTCTCAAAGGGGCCTGGCCAATGCAATTAAGGGCGTAGCCTAAAAACCTCTGACATAAATCTGGGCTTAGCATATTGGGCTACCCCACTAGCATTTTTCTGTCACTGCCATTGCACCCAGATATATGATACAACAAGTAACATGATACCTACTACAACTCCGGACTACTGGCCTTGTCAACGTTTGTCAGTTGCATAAGATAAAGAAGCAGCAACTATGGCTTGCATCTAACATTGGAAAATCTTACACTCAAAGCCCTGATGACACCACAATGATGTTGCTGCAAATGAGTCTCCAAAAGAGTGAATTCCAGAGACAAAATGAATCCTTAAAGGATTTCAGTCAGTCAGTCAGTCAAATAGCTTTATTTCGATAAACAAGTATCTTAAAAGCATTAACTATCTTACATTATTCAGCAAGGACAGTACAAATTACCAGAAAAGCATCAATCAATAATAAAAGCCCAATAAAATCATTTTATACATCACTATTCCTAATAATTAAAAAAAAGATAGGGGCGAACTATAAAAAGAGTTTAAAACATCATAAAAGTGAGTTCATTCTAGTATATTTTCATTAAATAAATACGATTTTAGTTTTTGTTTAGCAAAAGATTAACTATATTATAGGTTACAATGCAATATACATCTATAAAAAACAAGGCTAAAAGGTATCGTAAAAACATAGTAATTCATTAGGGTGCTATGCGTAGAGATTTGAACCTTATAATCCAGGCACGACTGAGATATTTTGCAACACCACAGGCAAAGAGGGTGCGTGCATCTGATTTTAGGATGCGTAGAGCAGTGCGATGCTCTTGTGTGCCCAATTGTCTGCAGATAGGTTTAAGCCATCTCGTTCTAGCATTCTTATAAGCAGGGCAGGCAAACATAAGGTGGGCTAAGCTCTCTGTTGGTGCTCTGCAGCAGGGACACCCCGCTGGTGTCTGATATGGTGCGCTCCATTTTGCAGTTAGCTCCCGGACCGGGAGTGAACCTACCCTGAACTGTATAAAAAGTGCTCTATATCGTGGTGACTGAATAAAATCTAAATATGGTTCAAGAAGAATATATTGCTTATGAAGATAACATTCTTCTGTAAGTCTTCCCACTCTTTGATTACTGAGCTCCTGGGCATTAACCCAGGCCCAGTAGAACCTTTTAAGATCAGCCTTGCAAGGTGGAGTTTGCGTGTCCCATGACTCTTTAAGCCCAAGAGCAAAGAGAGTTTTTTTAAGTTTGAGCACCCAGCCAATTCTTTGATTGCCATCCAAGGCCATTACTTCAGTGAGCGCGGAGGCATAGCTAGTTAGCTCAGGAGTCCGACACAAACGAGCCCAAAATAGCAATGGCCGTAGCCTGGCTATATCTTTAAAGGAGTGCCTACCCATATCGCTCATTAATGGTTTCAAAGGCACATTGCAGGGGAGCATCAGCAGATCTCTAAAAAATTTGTGTTCTGATCTGCTGATGCTGTCCACATTCTCGAAGCCCCATAATTCGGCACCATAAAGTGCAGAACTAAGTGCTTTGGCTGCATAAATTGTTAAGGCAGGCGCCACAGGTCTGCTCTGTGAGGAGCGATGTTCTCTTATTAGAGCTCCAGCCACGCGCTTGTGATTTAAGAGCATTTTATCAATGTGGTATTTCCACTGCATTGTCTCAGCCAACCTTAATCCTAGGTAATCAAATGTTATTACTTTCTCCAGACTAGTTCCGTCTAAAGTAAAATTACTTCTATATGACCTGTAGGGATTGAATACCATTAGCTTAGTCTTTGAAGTATTAACAATCAGCCCCCGGGACTCGCAAAAGAGATAGAATCTATCTAAAAGTTTTTGTAACCCTACTGGTGTCTTAGAAATAAGCAGAGTGTCATCTGCGAAGAGAAGGGTAGGGACCCTATCACCAGCCAGGGCAGGGGCGTCAGATGGAAACTCTTGGAGGAAGCTAACCACCCCGTTCATATATAAAGAGAACAGGGTGGGAGCCAAGACGCATCCCTGGCGAACCCCTCTGTTCACAGGGATCCTATCCGTTTTCTGTCCTTGGGACCCCCACCTCACTTGGGCATAATTGCCCTCGTGTAGGCGAACCAACAGGTTAAGTAACAGTGGTGGCATTCCCATTTCATCTAACAGACGCCATAGCCGCTCACGGGGACTAGGTCAAAGGCAGTCTTTAGGTCGATAAACGCCAAATAAAGACTGCCCTTGCCTATTAAGACCACCTTCCAATAGATTAAAAGCAGCCTAAATGCTTGGTCCACCGTCCCTGTGCAGGCCCTAAACCCCGCTTGGTATTGGGAGAGAATATTCCCTTCGTCCACCCAGTGGTGGATTCTCTGCAGTAACACTCTGCCAACTACTTTCTGCATAGCGTCGATCAAACGGTAGTTAGCAGGGTCATCCCTAGCACCTTTTTTAAAAATAGGGACCACCTCTGCACCCTTCCATGACTCCGGTACTGCACAACCCCTTGCGATAGAGTTAATTAAAAGCATAACATAATTTGCCCAGTTAGTGGATTCAGCAAGAAAGAGATCTCCTGGGAGACCATCAGGTCCCGGGGCTTTTGCTGGAACTATTTTCTTTATGGCAGTCTCCACTTCCTCAAGAGTAAAGAGATCAGTGGTATTCAAGGCAGAATGGGGACTCAGATAAATATATGAGCCCTCTTGGGGGGATGGCTCAATCCCAGAGTAGAGCTTCCCAAAGTGATTAAACCAATCCTGGCTTGTAATATGGTTAGGAATCAGGTTTACATCCTTGTTACCCGAACACCTAACCATATTCCAGAAGAGGTTGGGATCTCTAGCTACACTTGCCTCTTTTAAGTTCTGCCAATGGGACTCATCCCACTCCAGCTTAGCACGATAGGTAGCAATTTTATAATTCTTTCTAGATTCCTTAACTAAGGAGCAGTCTTTGCTTTTGATTGCTATAACCAAGGCCTTCTTTTTCGCTCTACAATCCCCATTATACCAAGTATTGGGCTTTTTAGCACCACCACTCGGTCTAGTTGTATTATTCACTATAAAATACATACCAATCTGATCTACCAATCTGTCATATAGATTCGGAATCTTGGTCAGACCATCTGCTTCACCAAGAGCTTCCAGCAATAATGCGTGACTAATGCCCGTCATCGACGGTTCATGGGTCACGATTCTAGGCCATTTAAGGAACCTTCTACAGCCTGAAGGAATCAATTCCTTCGTAATCATGAGGGGCCCATGAATCTGGTTTGGGGAGCAAGGAAGGGCAAATGGGGTTTCCATACTTAGACTAAGCGTGTTGTGGTCACTGTCAGAAGAGATTAGCACTTCCATATCTATTACCAAATTCCAGAGTCTCAGATCTACTAATATGTAGTCAATGCGTGAGGGACAGTTTACTCTATTGAATGTATTTGCTCCTAGAGCATCAGAAGCTGTTCTACCATTCACCGCCCTCAATCCGAATTCAAGGGCAAGTGCATTAATCTGGATTGCGATTTGGGACCATTTCTTAATCGGAGGTATATTTAACAATGGAACACCCCACTTCGTGTCTTCTTCCTCATTCCCTAACAGGTCCTCAGAATCTAGTGGCTCAAAATTGCAATTAAAATCTTCTGCTATCATGACATGCGAATCTGATGGGCGTTCAGCGAGCTCATGTTCTAGGGAAGAAACAATATTCGACATTTTACCCCCTGGTGTGCCCCTTATATAAACATTGAACAACTCGATGGTTTTACCACCCCTGCTTCCCTTAATCGAAAGCCACATTATATCTGGGCTGTCACAATGATGTTCAAGGATTTTGCAGCCCAAGTCGATCTTTATCCAAATAATAAGACCCCCAGAGGGCCGCCCTCTCCCCATAGAAGTAGCAGATCTAAAAAAACAGGTGTAACCAGATTTGTATAATGGTACCAAGCTCCATGTCTATACAGATGTGATGTTCTTCAATCAGGTCATTCCAGTCAGGAAGAGACATTTTGCTTTGGAGACCTGCAATATTCCAAGATAG
This sequence comes from Calotriton arnoldi, assembly GCA_963921515.1. Classification (NCBI taxonomy): domain Eukaryota; kingdom Metazoa; phylum Chordata; class Amphibia; order Caudata; family Salamandridae; genus Calotriton; species Calotriton arnoldi. Next base: position 256,012 of record CAWUFW010002250.1, read on the forward strand.
AATTTTGAGTTGTGGTACTAGAGACCCATCACAGGCCAGTCTTGTCAAGAAAGATGGGGCAGAAGGCGGAGCAGAAGTATTCAAAAGTGTAGCATCCCCCTGTTTCGTTGGACTACAACCTTGATCACCATTATGGCTGTTTGATTGTATCAGAATCAAGGGGTCACCAAGGGACATACTTGGACAATTAATGTTAGGGGCACTCTGTTTGTTCATAATTGGGGTAAGATGTGATTCCTGTCGGGATTGATAAGCGCAGCATAGTCAATCCACCACCTCTAAAGGAGACCCTCTTGGTGTAGGTGATAGCTTTAGACTATCCTGAGCCCTAGCCCCACCAGTTGTCAGAAAGCGCCTAATCTGAATAGACGAAGAATCTGGGGAGCAAGTTCTATACTCTAAGGCCAAGAGGTTCTCCGCTAGTTCCGGGTTGGAGAGGGTAAGTTCGATGCAGTCGGTAAGCTGGTTATTTGACATGCATCTCCGTGCCCTGACTATATCTTCCCTGATCAATGAACGACAGCCCCTGACGTGACGAATCCAGTGTATGGACTTGTTTATCAGGGAGTCGGAATTCTCATATCTTGAACCTATTTTGGGGACATTAACCCTAAAAACTATCTGCGCTTTTGCAGGGAGACAAGATAGTTGCTTACTTTGCTGGAGAAATGTCTTTCTACCCAAGGATGGAGCCGGTAGAGCCTCAGTCGGTCTTCTACCATTCACGGCAACTTTGGAATAAAGGTCTTTATGCAATACCTTTGAGAGGGGAGTTCCTAAAGAACCTGCTGGATTAGTAGGTGGAGCCTTGACGGCTCGACCCAAAGAGAATGTAGAAGCTGATTGCTGGCTACTATCTACTAGGCCTCCCGGCATTGATGACTGACACAAATTAGATGGTACGCAAGTATCTGGTGTTTGTGATATGTTGTTAGGAGTTAGGAGTTTAACAGTAGTCACAAGCTCCTTGATCATCACCTTCATAGATCCGACCTCCTTCTGAAGTAATTTAATAGTTTGTAAAAGGGTCCGTAATGAGAAGGGACAAATGTCATCCGTCTCATTTGGACTTTTCTCTAAAGTTTTCATGAGAGTAGAGGGTTGAACTTCTTCACGAGTTTCATGTTCCCCTGCCAATACTGAGAAGCGGTTAGTACAGATATGAGGTTCAATATGACAACTCGCCCCCCGGGCAGGGGAAATAGGCAGTTGGGAGGGTGCATCGGTCACTAGATGCGATTCGGGGCCTGATCGTGCGATTTCATGGCAAGCCACTGTATCCTTACGATAGATTTTCTGGAACATTGGCGGGATAATGGTTGGACGCGAGTCAGTGAGTTGTCTTACAATTAAAGAGTTGGCGGGGTTGGAAGGGGTTAGTAAGTCAGCTGGTGGATCAACTCCCAATAACCCTTCACACTCAATAATGAGATTGTCTATTCTATTCATAACACAATTATCTGTCAAATCTGCTTTTTTTGCTATTTTCCTGACCTTTCTCCCTTTATCTGTCTCACCAGCATGTCCACTTGTCCTCCCCGCACCCTCCGTAATTTTCCTTTTGCCCATTATAAGGCCAGACTAAATAGTTAGCCAAGGAATAAGAGAACGAAAATATCCTATGCCAAACAAGAGATAGCAAACTTCAAAACATTACAACACTTCCACTAGTTCGGACAGCTTTGTAAATCCCTGGGGCAAGTAGGTCGTGACTAGATAGCAAAGCCCAATATTCTACACGACACACAGTACCTTTAAAGTCTTCTGGTTTATGTCCCAGACGGCAGATGAAAGAGGTCTGACCCTGCCCTGCCTCTTCCTGGCAATGACGGGCAAGGACGTGCCCGCCCTTGGCCCGGGCTTTGCCCGGGCGTGGCCCGCGCGCGTCACGCGCCGCGGGGGGAGAGGCAGCGCTTTAAGCGCGATGTCGAGCGCCTCCCCCTCACAAGCGGCAGGTGTGTGTGGCGCTCAGATCTCTGGGACTTGTAGTCCCCTCAGCTGATGGTGGGCGCTGTGGGGCAAGAAGAACAGCAGTTGCAGGCAGACCCTGGGACACCAGTCCCACCAGGGCAAGAAGACAGGCACCTTCACCGCCGCTGCGGTGGCAAAGCAACAAGGATAGCGTCATCTGTTATCTCAAACAAGTATTGCTTTCTTACACTGGAGTTTGGTCTCCAAAGTTTAAAAGTAAGAAATTCTTCTTCTGCTTAAAGGGTAAGGTGATTTATTGAATCCAGTCCTTCCAAAGCAAGCTATATTCTTATTCTGGTTTTTCAGGCCACCGCATCTATCAGAAAGCGGTCAAGGCAACAACCCGCCCTCCTCTGGCTGGTCTCACTTCCCCACAACACTCACCTTGCATGATGTCATGCCGTAACTACTCCACCAGTGAGAAGTGAGGAGTGTGACCATGCGCACATCGATGTGCCTGCTGTCAATGCATTCCAGCTAAAAGAACGGACCGCCTGTGGCAGGGCACAAAACAGAGCACGAAAGAGACCCGTACCGAGGCCCCCTTAAATAAATGACGGTGCCCTGCACCGGTGAGACCCGGCCCACTTAAAGCCCTGTATGTACCTCAACATCATGTGCGACTGATGACATACTGACATGAATGCCTAGTAATGCCAAGGTAAAAGTCATGTCATCTCAAATTAAATGTGCCAAACATGAACATCAAAGTTGTGCTGTGTGCCGAACATGCTGACAATATAACCTCACTCCAACAGGTGACTCGCTAGCAACAGCGGGCGACCGTGCCATGGACGAGCCCAGCCAGCCCCCCCCCCCTCGAAGATGAACCCTCGGATGCAGAGTCCCTGGTCTGTTCAGGTGAGGAGGACCTACATGGCCCCTCCGGCCTGCCCAGGGCATGCCATGCTTTGGCCCTCACTGACACCCCCACCACCACCACCACGACTACCACAACAGCTGCACCGCCAACGCAGACCCTTGCAGCAACGACCTGTGTGTCAGCCACCTCCACCATCACCACCGCTGCCTCCAACACTGTCCCTTTGCCAGCAGTTGCGAATAACACCAGGCACACCGGGGATAATGGGGACGGTGTGCGGCGGCTGCGCCAGGCAACGCCACATGTCCTTGGTTTCAGGGCAGGTGGGAGGACAACTGGGGACAGTGACAGGAGGACAATGAGATAGAGGCCCTGGACACCGTGCTAACTGTCCTTGGTGCATACCAGCAGAACCACGGACAGATGGGCCAGGGCCTTGAAGTACTGCGGGAACAGCGCCTGCTGCACAGGTCCATGGACACTCGCTTGGGACAAATTGCCGAGTACATGGGCCAGCTTGTGGGTGTACTGAGGGATATGCATGCAGCACAAATAGCTGGCCACCCCCCCCTGGCCAGCCGGATGTTAGTCACACCACCGCAGCAGCGGCCACAGGGAGGGGTGAGTCACACCACAGCGAATCCTCAGACACCTCTGAGCATGCAGCAGGTTCCCCCCCTGGCAAACGGCTGAGGGGGCGTCCCAAAAAGACCGCAGGACGATCACGTGGCACAGCACCGTGCCGTACCAGTTCTCGGAGCAACCGCTGTCACCACTGTAACACCGAACATTGACTTTGTTGTAAATCAGAACCCACATTGCCACAAGGATGGGAGTGTTCTGTTTTACTTCTGGACTCTACCATTGTGTGTCCTACACTAACAATCCGTGTACCTTCACTTTCAAATTCACCTCTCACCTGTCACACATTGGCCAAGGAACACAACTCGCAACAGTATGCCTTGGTGTCAGGAGCATTTTCATTACAGTAAGTATCATGTTAACTCACATTGCAATGTATCCGAATATGTAAAAGCGAAAATCCAATGAGAGAGTGGAGGAAGCTTGAAAGACAAGGAAATAACAGTGCGTTGACAAATTATGGAATAACCCAAAAGCACACCACTAGGCAACACTGTACAATATGCCTTCCAGAGAACACCGGGCAACACCATCAACATGGACAGTAGGGGGACTGGAGCACACGACTACACCTCCCAACACTGTTCCCCCTTAGCACCCTGGTCAATGCAGTTCAGCTGAAATGCTTACTCGTGTCACTGTTGTCGTGTGTCACCAAGGTTGGTGCAGGTCAGTGCTGTGATTCCCTAGACACGTGTGTCGCATTATCATCCTACATCAGTAGAGGTAAGATACATTGTGATCGGTGTCTGCTGAGGAAGCTGCCACAATCTACTTGGGTTTTCTGTTCCTCTCCCTGCCCAACTCAGGTGAAACACCTCAGTCCCATGACAAGTAAGCATCATGACTGAACTGCATCTACCAGAATGCTAAGGGATGAACTGTGCTGGGAGGTGAAGCAGTGTGCTCCCATCCCCCGTAATAACATCAACATGGACATGACGGAAGTTGTCACAGATCACATAGCGCAGACCAATGAAATCCTTAGCAGTGTGCCCACAGGAGCCAGCGTCACACCACATCCTGTCATGTGGACGATGGTGACATTGTCGCATTCACACACTCAAGTACTGTTGTACAGGGATTTTCATAAGACATGTGCGATTTATGCATGTTTCACCACATGAATACCAGTCCCTGACAACATACCCACGCCAAATCTATTTTCCAAACGTACTTAGCTGTTCCTGCTTGAGCACAACAGCTGCGTGCACAGGCCAGGCATCACGTATATGGGAACAGTTGCACAACGTGCCCTTTTTGTGGCAATGTTCTGCTAACTCCCCCATAAGTGATTGTGGATAGTCATTTGTGGCCTCACATTCCCACAGCGAAAGCATACTTCAATGAGTGTGCAGGCACAATGGGCCTCTGTTTAGACAAGTAGTCGCTCCCACACCAACCCGGAGACCTTCGGATTCCAGGTGTCTTGACCGTCCCGCGCGATTCAGTCACTGCTGAACACGGCTCCCCCACTATTTTCACGGTGAACTGACACAAATTATTGATAGCGTCTGATACTGAAGACCGTTGCACACTTTTTATCAGACTTGTTGGGTCTGGCCTTGTCCCTTCCTTCCATGCTTTTCCGGGAGTACCACTGGGTGTCATTCCTCCAATTTGCACACTGCATTTAGCAGTTTCAGCTCATTACTTTGGCTGTACAGCTGAGCGCTGGTTCCGAGATTGCTCTCACGCCATGTCTGACCGTCCTGTGGTCCAGGCCGAGCTCGGTCAGTTGCAACTGTACCGTGACCGCATGCAGCTTCTCTTTGGATGTGTCCCATTGGCTATGCTGGGCATCAGTTATAGGCTAACGTTCCGCTATGCCTATTTCACCTGCGTTCAACCTGTCTTTTCCTGCAGAAGATGTCTGTTTGAGTGGGCCATGGATGTCTGCCTTTCAAACACATACCTTGCTGACCTGGATCATGATCTGTGGGTGACTCCTTTGTTGGTCCACGTGCAAGACAGCTTCGGTGAGACACGTTTATGGGATGCCTTCCTATGTGTCAGGCAGGCTGACAGCTGCGCCTGTGCATTTGCGCAATGGCTCCTGTGCAATGCCTACATCGAACCTCTCCCAGGTTGCGATGGGATGCTCCTTTCAACCTCGTGGTGCGAGGAGCACATATGTTCCTTCATACTGCTGGATTGGATGGCGGTCCTCTTCGCTGAAGATGAATTGGATCGTCTTTTGGAACTGATTGCCTTCGAAGCTGCCTGTGCCTTCTTGGATTTGTAACTACTTTACTGCAACAGGAACTGTTGGTGACTAATTCAATTATCGTTTCCCTTTCTTCAAGCCTCCTGACAAGAATTGTCATCCAGCTCTCTGACTTTGGCCCTGTCTGCATTGGCTTGGACTATGGTGAGCTCTGCGTTCTGTTTCGCTTGGTACCACAGAACTGAGCAAGTGGAGGCTGTCATCTGACCGTCGTGGACATTGTCGTCTGGCATGAGCCCGGCTTCCATTATGCAGCTGTAGCGCACGAAGATTACATGGCGTTGTTGTTTTGCAAGTACCCAGGGCTCGAGTCGGGGGTACACGCAGGTACACGGCATCCCCCCTCTTTGCACGGGGTGGACGCCGTCCCCCCTGCCAGGACGTTGGTCCCCACAGAAATATGCTTAACTTGTCCCAGTGTACTTTCCAGATCCCGGGATACGTTCAGCAGCACCTGCACGTTGACTGCTTTCCACTCCCAGCAGCAACGTGCAGGCAGCGAGTGAGCCTTTTTTCACCTCCAGCCGGGCCGAAGTAAAGGGGCCATCCAGCCTCCTTTTGTTTGTACATGCTGACTGGGGGCCGCCTTGAACCTTACATGTGAATGTAGATGCCACAGAGGGAAACATAGGCACACAGCTTGCCTTCTCTTCACAGGTACTTAAGGGAGGCATTATTTTGCCTTTGTTCTGTCCCTGTATATCAATGCAGACACTGTAAGACTGTCAGATGGGTTAGTCTGTCCCAGTATTTGCACAAATCATGTTAGTCGCACTATTTTCATTCTTTCATAGCGCTACGTCGTGACGTAGTGAGGTCATTTGCATTTTGTCTTACTTGGTCAGTCCCCCACTTCTTTTTTAGGACTTGTGCCCTGCAAGTACATTAGTACATGTCTGTCACATGAGAGGTGTCCGCAGAGCTTGTTCTCTGTGCGGTCCTGGAGTACTGTCTGAACATTCTGTCCGTGGTCGGAGAACATTGTCCCTTGTCATTCTGTTCTGTTCAGGCCATAGCACCCCGACTCAACAAAGTCTCACAGCTACAAGAGGACATGGATCCCCTTTAGATAGCATGGAAATGCGGGCTAGATGCCCCACACTTGGAGGGTGATCCATCCAGTGATGTGAGCGACACAGCAAATGTGGTGTAAATTTCACCATATATGGGCTGAGTAATGGGTTCTGCTGACAAAGCCCATAGACCAGGGACATCCCATACGACTCCTTCCTGCAAGGGGTGGGGCGATATGCTCGTGGTTCTACGTCCAGAGGGATTACTGATGCAACATCTTGCTTCATGTTAAATGGATATGTCACTGTGGTTACTGGTTAGATACTCATGCATTTTCAACCTGTTGTGGCACGTATGTTGCATGCTTTGACACTAGTAAAAACTTCACATTTGGAAACGTTTCTTGTCTTCAACTAGTCTGCTTGTGTACAGGTGCTTGAATGCCTCAGAGTGAGTAGGAGAGCAAGTGAGGCAGTATGGCAAAGTTATCCTGTGCGTAGGGGTGCTTCGGGGTGCTCAGTCCCTGCATGCACAAGTTCTCAAATCCTGCGCATAGTCCAGTATGTGTACGAAATCTCAGGAACATTTGTCAAAGTCTGTGAGACAACAGCAAGGCACACAGACACAGTCATAGTCGCTCATTGTTGGATCACACTCAACGGAAGTAGTTGACGATGAGCTGTTGACGCTGGTCTAGGCCTTCTTCCTCACCACTGTCATCGTCACTGGGCATGTGTGGGTTGTGAGCGGGGGTTATGTTGCTGGTCTGCCAGATGTAGCAGTCATGTGCCGACCCCGGATATTCTGCACACACGTGTGAGATGATCTGCTCCGCCTGTCATACCACTTGCACGTTGATGGAGTGGTAGTGTTGACGGTTCCTATAGATGGGTTCACTTGCCTGTGGTGGTATGAGGCCAATGTGTGTACCATCAATGGCTCCCATCAACATTTGGGATGCCTCACAGGCAGGGCCGGCTCCAGGAATCTTTATTTGTGTGGTCCAACGAGGCATTCGGGTGGGCCACTGCGTGCCCGATTTGTCACTTATGTCTGTCGCCAGGCCTGCTTCAGGGCCCTCCTTTATCTCTCCTCAGTTTTACAAGGGCCAGGGAGACGCATTCTTTCCTTCCAAATTCTCTTTCTAGATGTTATCACTCTCAAGAGGTGGTTTTTTCCATAAAAGGTCCTCCTGATGGGAGGAGGAGGTTTCCTGAGGTGGGAGTATCAGGCAAGTGACACTTCTCATGCTCTCACTCATGCCCTCCTCCGCGGATTCCCTCTCTGCCACCCTCGTCCATCGCCCCTCATCTCTCCCTAGCCACTCGCTCATGTGCATTTCATTTGTTGCATGGCGCTACTGATATCAGTGTAGGGCGTGACAGTACTTTACATCACGCACACATTGTACACAGACAATCAATCATGCAAGTATGTAAGTGTATCAGTCTACAGGGAATGTCACGAAAGCCAATGAGGATTACAAGGTGTGGTAATCACGTCATCCATGCTGGTGGGCAGGATTTTTGAGGGCGTTTGGTCTGGAGAAACACTGACTCAGGACGTGTTTGGGAACATTTACAGTCAAAGGCAGCTAGGCACACTGCACGCCACACCAGTACGTGTGTTGGGAGTGCTAGGGATTACACGTATGTCTGATTTGCATACAATGGACACCTCTGATTGTCTGCCTACGTCACTGACCCTTCACAAGACGACTCCTGGCCAAGAGACGCCAGTCAGATGTCAAGGGATGTTCAAGTGGGGTTCACAGGTTGGATGTGTCATTACACAACATTGGTACAGTGCGAGAGACCTTTGTCCTTTTTGACTCCTTCCCTCATTTGAGTCCATCTGGCCACGAGGCATGACTATGTATGTAATTTCACTCTCCTTTCCTTGGACATTCCATGGGTGTGAAGACTTGGCTCACGGGTCACACTCTCTCATCCCTTCACAGTGTAGTGACCAGTTGGTCCCTGTTCTAGTTGTTCTGATGTACCAGCCACTCCCAGAGGGCTGGCTTACCCCCCACCCCACAGCCACCCAGCACAAGCATCACTGGACATGTGACCCTGCCAACAAACGGGTCAGGACGCACGTTCCCTGGGCCAGTTCTCCTATACATGTACGGTGTCTGTGTGGTTACTTTATATGCATGGGGGCCTCGTGCCCCACAACATTACACATGGGGTGCACCAATCACTTTAGGCAAATGAGTTGTGATGTGCGATGTAATTCGCAGGTCGCCAATGCAAATGCAGTATGTGTTCGCATGCGCGTTAGCTGGCATTCGCAGCGCTGACAGGCATTGGCCCCAATTGAATGACGGAGGATTGCGGTTGCAGCTTCTGTGCCGCCGCGGTGTGGCAACCACTATGCGAATGAGCCATCATCCAATGGGAGCCTTCGGCAGCGTACATGTTTTGATATTGCGGTGTGCGCGCTCGGCAACTGCGGGGCTCGGCATTGGCCCCAATTGCCTTCTGGGGCACCGAGGCTCACTCATGGGGATTGGGTGGGCCTCGCACTTTGCATTTGGCAGGTTGCCACATTCATCGTGGTGCCGCCACGCTTGCTGGGAGTTGTAGTTGTTCAGGGGTTGCATGCGTGGAGATGTTTGGTACGTACCTCTGCTGTTGAGCGCGGCGGCGTCTTGTCTGCCGGAGGTGCAGCAGGTAGTGCAGCGGGAAGGCCTGTGGCGCAGGATCCATGGCGGCTCAGGTGGTTTAGATGGCTTCTGTATCGGCTCTTCCTCTCCGTTGTTGTTTTTCCGCCATCCGCAACGTGGTGGCTTTTACTCCGCGGTGGGAATGGCTGTTTGCAACATCGTAATCAGGTTGGCGGATGGAACGTGTTTCCACATGCCGGTCCTGCTCTATTGGCTCCGTCCGCCACCCTTGCGTGCGCAAAAAAAGCTGGTTGAGCGAAACTATCCACACAAACTGACGAAACGAGCGATGAAAAGGGCCTGGTATACACCGAGAGAGTCACTCCTAACCCCGAAAGAAAAAGCAAAGGAAATGCCACTGGTCTGTGTGAGCACGTTCTCAGGACTGACCAATGAAATAAAAAAGGTTGTGAAAAGGAACTGGCACACTGTGAAAGGTATTGATATCTTTAAAGAACTGCCAGTATTCGCGCTAAAAAAGAACAGAAGCATTAAAGAACATTTGGTGCGGGCTAACACCAAAGAAAAAAGAAATCAGCCAACGATACAAACCATGCTAGCTCTGCCTCCTGTAAAAGGTCACCATTGGTGCGGTAACTGTAATTCGTGTACCAGCACTATAGAAGGAAGCCAATTCAACTATGGAAATAAAAGCATTCGCCATGATGAATTTACCAACTGCAATACCACCAATGTGATATACTGTGTCGTTTGCCCCTGTAAGCTGGCATACATTGGAAAAACCACTCAACAAGTCAAGAAACGAATCACGCAACATAGATCGTGAATAAAATGTAGAGTGTCAAATGCACCGATGGTGCAACATTGCCTTGAAAAGGACCATGAGCCGCAAGATATGCAGTGGACAGTGTTGAAACACGTGAGGGGCCAAAGTGCAGATATACTTCTGGCTCGCTTCGAAGCCAAAATTATTTTAAAATTGGGCATAACTGAAAACGGATTAAATGAAATGACTGAGATAATGCACTGTTTTTAAGAACAAATGCCCTCCGTGTACCATCCAGCAACAGGGGAACAAAGCCTTGACGGAACCGCTGCTAGTTCCATGTGAGCCACCATAAAAGAGGTCACCTGCGGCTAAAAAGACCAAAAATGCAAGTACTCAGGCACTGTGTGTGCCTTCGAACACGTAACCATGGAAATTGAAACCGGAAGTCAGGCACTTGAGTCAGGCACCCGGCCTGCCCACGCTGAAAGTCATCACGCTGGGCTGAATCATGAAGACGGCTGCGGCAGAAACACAGGCTACACGGACGCCGCCGGAGACTGAAAGACGCGACGAAAGGAGAACAGCGCGGATTCCATGCATTAGAAGTCATATCCAAAGCAAGACAAGGTAAATTGACACCGGGCGCATGTTTTTTCACCGGCGCAAATACAAAGGGACGCACCTAGTCTGAGCCACAATGGGATGCCAAATGCTAACAGTAAAGTACGTATTGGTAAAATCACGCAATGGTTGCGAACACCAAAAAAGAGACTTTGCCCCCAGCAGAGTACCTACATGCAGTTAAACCATCACATAAAGGGGTTTGCCTTTAAGTCACGACGTAATGCCTGATCAATACAACCAGTAACACAAACCTTCTTTCAGCACAGTGTACTGCATGAGCCCACCACATATACTAAATAGACATGTGAATGTGCACGTACAGTTTGGCACTTTCTTCCAGCCAGTTTTGTGTGTAAACTGGTGCTCCTCATTTTCAACCCCCAGATAAAAAGTATACGAATAAGGAGTATACACAACTCAGACGCTTTGCCACGTCTTCTGGACATTCATGCCAGGACAAGATACAACATGACATATACTAGGTATGGTACATATGTGTGTCTGAAAATAAGCACCTTCGTATATGATTTACGTTGCATTAGTAATAAGAGACTAATATGCTCCTTCCCTATTTAATCCACAGATGTTCCCAGCCCTGAGGAAGACCATCCTATAATCCTCATGGTCCCCACACGAAGGTCGAAACGCGTCGGCACAACACTCCTTCTCTATCACTGAGGCCAAGAGTATCTCCGTTTTGAACAACTAATTGCTCAAGGACACATAGTCTAAGCTGGACCTAGGCGGCTTAGTCATGGACTATTTCAGGTGTTCTCTGACCTCTATTTATCGGACCCTATATTAAATAAGTATGGAGGAGCAATAGGTAAACTGGTCCCGATACACACTAACAAGGTAGGACTGTCTAGATTCACACCAAGATGTTTATGCATTGTTTGTAAATTTTCAGATTTCTTTTGTATGCACTGTATATAACGTTTTTATGTGTATCATTTGCTCAAAAAGGTATTAATTTGAAAAATTATTACTGTGCTAAAATGATTGTTTGATTCAAAGGACAAAACAAAACAAAAAAAGAATGAAGTAAATACGCAATGTCGAAATGACAAGTAGTTTGTCTAAATTGTGTTGATTTTTGGGAAAACGATTTTATAATCAGTTTGTATCACAAATTTTCTGCCCCAAACTTAACTCCTGAATTTCTCACAAGCCTAATAGCATGCTAATAACTTTTTCGATCACAGAGTAATTCAGCTCTGGATCATGCAACACCCTAGAAGCATAACTAATGGTCACTTCTCCTTCCTCCAGCCGCTGAGTCAACACTGCACCCAACCCATAGTTACTGCCATCTACCGTTATGGTGCAAGGCACACAAGGATCATAGGCACTGAGAGTTTTTGCATTTGTCATCTCCGACTTGACCTTCACGAACGTGTCCTGACAATTATCATTCCACTCAAACAGGACATTTGCTCTTAACGTGCTCAACAGAGCCTTCATCTTTGTGGCATACTCCAGTATGAAGCGCGCATAAAACTCGCAGAGCTCCAAAAAAGAGCGCAGCTCATCTTTGTTCTTGGGAGTCGGGCAATCAACCACTGCCTTCACTAGACTAGGCCTAGGACTTACTCCTTTGCACGAAACTAGATGACCCAAAAACTCTATTTTTCTCTTCCAGAACTCACACTTTTCTTTTTTTACCACAACACCCTTTTCTTCAAAAATCCGGAGCACTACCTTCAACGAGTTCTGGTGAACCTCTAAATGTTTTGAGAAAATAAGATCATCCTGAAAAATGACAACCCCTTTCACACCATTCAGAATCTGCTGCATTATGCGCTGAAACACCGATGCAGCCGATGCCAGGTCGAAAGGCATCCTGCAAAACTGAAAAGAACCACACGGGGAGTTAAATGCCGTATAATGGCGAGATTCATCATCCAACACCACTTGGTGGTAAGCTGGAGCGAGATCGATGTTAGAGAACCACTCTGCGCCTCTCAATTCCTCCAAGAGGTCGCCAATCTTGGGAGAGGGTGGGAATCGACCCAAATTTCTTTATTCAGGCTTCTTAAATCAACGCACAAGTGCATTTCCCCATTGCGTTTGCGGACAACAACCAAAGGGCTCAACCACAAACTTGATTCTATGGGTTCAATAACCCCACTACTCTGTAGTCTGTCCAACTCTTTCTTGAGATCTTCCCTGAGACTGAAGGCACAGATCTAACCTTATGCTTGATCGGGACAGCCTCTTCCTTTACCTTAATTCTGTGCTTAAAACCCACTATTTTGCCTAGATTCTTAGAAATTACCTGTGGAAACTCATCTTCCAAACACCCAGAAGCAGGCCTGTCTTTGATTACCAGTACTTGTTAGCTAGTGCCAGGTCTCAAAACCATGCCGAAAAGCCCTTGATGGTACCAACCTAGAATATTCAGACCATGTACAGCAACATAGATTTTCCCTTGAATCCTACGCCCCCTGAACTTAAGCACATCCTCGATGAACCTTCCAACTCAATCTTTTTCCCCTCATAGGACACAGGCACTCTGTCTGGAGGAAAAAGTGCCCTATCGCCCCATGTTCTTTTGAATATTTCGTAGGTGATCATCGAAATTCGTGCACTGAATCCACCAATAAATTGAGACCTTTGCCTCCCACAAGCACTTCAACATATGAATCCACACAATTGTTGGGGTCACCCGAGACAATGTCACCATCAGTCACCACCACAATCATATCCTGTAAATCCCTGACAAGCTCATGTTCACTCACTGAATCTTCTTCCATCACACAACTGACCTTGACTGGCTTTACCAGGGCTGACTGACACTTTGGCAAAGTGACCCATTTTGCCACACTTGCGACAACTCACACTCCTGGCCGGACAAGCTCTTTTGTCTCTCTCATGTGGCGCATAGCCACACCTGTAACAAATATCGGTTCTTTAAAAAAAAAAACTTGTTGTCTTTACGTGGTGCATTACTAGCTGCGACTGCATCAACAGTGTCCTTCACCGAAGACTTTGCATTGAGTTCCTTGATAGACAACTGTGCCAATTCCACACTTTTCGCTACCTTAATAACATCTTCCAGACCTGGATTACCCATTGTCAGCAGCTTCTGTTGAATGTGTTTGTCCCAACAGTGAGCGATAAATTGGTCCCTGACCAACTGATCATGGTAATCCCCAAATAGACATTGCGCACAAAGTTTCTGCAAAGCACTTATATAAATGTATGTCTTAGCACCACTAAGCTAGGCTGCACATCAATTTTACAACCAACTTCTTAACTGCTTCTTGGTACTCATCAACCACCTCACCATCACCCAATACCAAATCAGGAAGATGTTTGAAAACTTCTCTGCCTTCAAATCCCAAGGAATGTAGAAGAAGGCACTTCTTTCTTTCTGCTCTGAATCGTGATGCACCAATTGCTCCAAGGTAAGTCTCGAATGCATCAAACCACTGTCTCCACTGAATATGCGGACTTCCAGGACTCTCTAAGAAAGGCGGTGGTGGATTAACCGACTGCATAATCACTTGGTAGTTCTGCTTGCGTTAATATACACAGTTAATTGTGCTGCCCACACCTTATGTACCACTACACAACCTACACAGAGTATAAATAGTGAAAATGCAAACTAAAGAATTCAATAACACACAACTGAGATATAATGCCTGTGTAAATGAGGATAAATTACATATCCAGTGCCAAACTGAGCCAGGAAATAGGCTAGTAGAATTGAGTTCAGTCTAGTGTGCGTATCACCGCAGTATATAGTGATGCGCTTGATGGTTTGTTCCAAAATGTCAAAATAAACAGTATTTGGTGTGCGTGTCACCGATTTTGATCAGTGACACGCCAAACTCTTACCTGGTGTGTGTGTCACCATTGTAAATTCTGCTCGTCTAGTGCCCAGTGAAACAAGACAGCAGTGCGCATCCTCCTTTACTGCTGAATAGAGCTGCCGGGTGAAACGGCCCACTCGTGAGGCTTAGACAGAGCAGCTAGAGCGCGGACTCACCTCTGCGATGCCGTTCACACCGTGAAATCCGACGATTCCTTCGACCAATCCAGCCCGACACACGCCTTTGTCGCACAACTGCTTACCAGGTGAAGCAGGAATTGCACATTAATGACACTTAAACCTCAGTGTCTGCCTTGCTCTCAGACTGCAATACACATCGGAAACTGAAGATGTCAGCCACACCCCTCTAAGCCTTGAACTCACTTGCGCCGCACTAGACTTTTCTTTAAAGCCGCCTCCTTTTTAAAAAAATCCGACTTCCTATATTGGAAACAAGGCGCCGATCATGTCTTCAATGGCTGCGTATCCTCTGCTTCTCTTCACGCCTTGTGAAAGATAAAGTGTGTAGATTCCTGCGGTGGCTCGTCCAGTCGTCGCCCAAATTGTGTTGTGTGTCCGGCATAGATGCGACAGGACATGGTAAGACGATTACAATCGTAAGTTTATTCCATGTTCAACAAGCCACTGCTGTCCTCACACGACTGGAGAGATCCAACTGTAAAGTGTGGAACTCTCCTACTCTTGGGCAGCTACGGCAACCTCTCAGGCATTCTGAGGGTTACTACACACAAACCTTGCTAACCACAACAGCCTTGAATTGATCAAACTACTAGAACACCGCAGTTACCATTCAGATCACAAGAAAACCATGCAAGAGATCACCAGAATTAAACGTTGTGAGACTCTCCAAACCAAACCCAAATCTTTGCAGACCGACCAAGATATACTGCGCTTCATCACAGATTTTCATAATGCCCATCAGCTAGACAGGAAAATCTTGCGCAACATTGGCACCTATTGACGCAGAATCCCAACATAATGCATTGCATTAAGACCTTCCCAGAAATGGGTTTCAGACGAGCACAGAACCTACAACATTTACTATGAAATCAGAATTTGTTGACAAGAGAACCACAATATCTACTTTTCTGGATAGACCCCCTGGATTCCATATATGCCAAAATTGCATTATATGCAAACTGAGACTCAAACTGCAACACATTACCCTAAAGACTGGCCAGCAGATAAGAATTAGAAACTGGATTTACTGCAACAGCAAGATCACTGTCTACATAATTTTGTGTCCTTGCAAACTACATTACATTGGCAGCATGGTAAGACCATTTCGCACCAGAATACAAGAACACTACTGGAATATCTATAAATTTACATCCGGACATCCCCTAACTGACCATTTCCATCATGCAATTAAACCTTCTCCTTTGCGGGAATAGAGGTTATTACCAGACTACATAGAGGCGGAAACTTAGAACAAAGACTTTGCAGAAGAGAAAGTGAACTAATCCTTAAATAGCACACCGTAAACAATGGACTCAATAAGGATGCTGAAATGCATCACTGGCTAGTTGGTGAGTAATGACTCTGCAAATCCGTACCCTTATTGCAAGAACATCCTGGTTCCTTTATATTCACCAGCTGATTGTAAAACATAACTACTTGTGCCCTACTATACCCATCAGCTGTTTGTGTGACTTAACTTGTGTTTAATTCGCTCTCTCCTCCTGATTGGTTTCAGTTACCCGACACCTCTGGGTCTTACCACTATTGAATATGCCAATATAATTCACCCTATTGCATGATAGTAAAAAGCTCCACTTAATCGTGCCAGCTAGTATTTGTGCCGCCCACCCTTTAACGATACACATCCGATCCGCATTTCCAGCAAATAACTGACTAACAATTATCATTCAGCGTCAATTATACATTTCATTCCCCTCTGTGCTCTGTACACCTGGCCAATTGACTATTCTGACTAATTTTGGCCATCTTCATTTGCTGTTTTTCCAGTCTCTCACCTAATTCATTTCTTTTGTCACTCCCTACTTCTTGTTCTTTTCCTTTTTTTTCTTTTTCTTTCACTTTGTACATAATGAGGCTTGAGAAAGCCCCAGGCCTGCACGTCGAAGGGGGTGAAACGCATGTTGGCTGTCCTTTGTTGCGCGTTACTATTCAGGACGAACAGAATTAAATAGGAATCAAAATCATCCAAATTTGTGATTGTCAAACCTTTTTTAACCCATTGTGGAACACTACCAAATTGGAAGGATCAATTTCCAGCTCTGTCCGACACTCAAATCAAAACTTGGTAACAGTGTCTGGGTCATATTTTTGCACATCAGCACCTGTTTCATGCAGAAATATGGACACAGGCAACAGAAACATACCCCCACAAGCACAGCGATGGTCATTCCACTATGCTGCTACATTTGTTGAGACATGGTTTGCTAGGTTTGTTTTATTTGTGGTACTACTAAATTGGATTGTGTTGAACATCTGCAGATTATACACCAGTTGATGGTTTATGCTGCATGCATCAAGATTCTTGAAATGCTATCATCACCACAGATGTAAAAAATGCATGTATTCCGTGCGCCTGCTTACATTGCCCCTACATTCATATTGACATACCTCCTTGTCTATTCTAAATAAGCGTGTGGCCAAGTTCTGTTGAGTTGGCACACTGACTGTAAATTGTTTGCAGGTGCTTGATACCTCCCAATACACATCACAATGTTACAACTCACATGGATCACACAAACGTCAATAAGCTACATCCATGTACTCATTATACTTACTGGTTGCATTGTGGACCCGAAAGCTGTCGATCTCACCCCGGTTGAAGGGCACATGTCCACCTAGAAGACAAAGATGTGGACACTGACTGCATTGTAAATAGTGCAGCTACACACGGTCCAATTTCTATTATAAATACTATGTCATCCCAGTGTTTATGAAATATTCAACACTCTTGACACACATGTGTACACTGTATTAATATGGGATGCAGCTAGTCACCTTGCAGGGCTGAGCTGGCTGGATGTTGAAGGTCAGAAGTAACTATCAACACATGCCTGAAGCACGCCTCAGGCTTGTGACGTTTTCAGTACTGCTGATCAGTTTCATCCAAGGCCACCTTGCACCATCACACGAGTGACATCATTGGCTTTAGGCAGGCCAAAGTAGTGCTGAAAAAGGAAAGGTATACCCGTATGTGACATCGTAAGGACCATATCTGGTTCTGACAAGCGGCAATGCATGTTATCTTGCAACATGGTGCAAGGGTGCATGGCTTGTAAGCAAGTTTGTATTATTTTGTCCTGTAAGGCCCACCTTCCTGCACAATAACATTTGCCTGATGCATATTAATCTGTCTACGTGTACTGCACAATGCAGCACACATGGAACATTTAACATATATGGAGAGTGAACACATATTTCCTCCTTACCCATCATCTGTGGAGGTCTGGTATTTTTGGAGCATTCCCTGGTCAATCATGTGTGTTAAATCTGGGAATGCTTTTATTACATGCGTGTTCAATGTGAACAACCACTCACAACCTATAGAACAGCCCTCTGGGCCAGGGTATTGCAACGCAGCTATTGGGCCTGCGTTGCTTCACAGTGGCCTTATGTAGCCACTCTGAGGCACACAAATTGGTCTTGTGTTGGTTTAATTATTTCCCTTTAATTCATGCAATGCACATAAAGTAAATTGAATAGTACAATTTCAAAATATGCCCCTTTAATGTTTATGTTTTTCATGACTGCTATAGCAACATCAAGACATGCAGATGGTAAATACATATCTACCTACAGGGCCTCCGACCTCCAGTTCCAGCCGGTCCATCAGGTCCGTCTCATCTGCCACTACGTTAGTCTAAGGATGTTTGAGTTGGAAGACAGTGCGATCACCTTCAAAGATTCTGTCCATGTGCCAACTCACACACTCCCACCTGTCCTTTCTGTCCTTGGGAGGGTAGCCCTGGCTGACCCTACACCCAGAGACGACCATGTGGGGCAGGTGGTGCCAAATGAGCCATAGGAGGCCCCCCACCCCTCCCTCAAAAATATGACTCCCCTTCTCCAACATCTTCCTATTAGGCCTGGGCATGAAATTCTGCTCCCCTCGCGGAATTTGCAGAATTCAGCAACTCCACGTTCGCGGAGAACATGGAGCTACCGATAAATTCTGCACTGCCCAACGGAGGGGATTTTGTTTTCCTGATGGTGCACTCATTACGTCATTTTACGCGTGCAGGGAGCACGACAAGACCTGCCAGGTGCTCGTAGGCACCCACGAGATTTGCTAGCCTCCTGCAAGATTTTGCGGCCACTAAAACAACTTTAGGCAGGTGCCAGGGACTTCCAGGGCTTCTTTTGTGACGTAGGCGAGGAAGATCGAGCTTGAGCGACCACGGTTGCAACCTGAAAACGATTCTTTCCCGGAGAAGCATCTAAATCTCCTCAAAAGACAATTTGGAGTTAATAAACTTCACAAATGGACCAATCACGTTGATTTTTTTGTGTAAGAAGGTCTTTTTTTTATTCAACAAGGAGGAAGTGCCCAAGAGACTCCAACTTCCTGTTCCCGTCCAGCAGCCTCCTCCCAGTGCTTTGTCCATCTCCTGGTCACTTCTCATTTGAATTTGGAGCTGGAAGGATCACTCTGTTTGTCTGCTGTATAAATACCATTGGATTTGGGGACTGTTTTTGTGATATCACAAGTAAGTTCAAAAACTGTTGTATAAGGGTGTTTATTTGATAGAGGGCATGCACCAGGATTTATATGTACTTGTATTCGATTTTTAAAATTTATTGTGGTATGTGGCCTGCAGTTTCAGTAGAGGCCTAGTTTTTTTTTTGCATGCAATTTTTCTTCTTTTGTAGAGGAAAAATATTGCACAGTTCAGTACATTTACTCCATTTTTTTTAAATAAGTTTGCAATATTCATTTAATTCACTATGTGGCCTAGTCTGCTAATGGGCCTTCCAGCAAGCAGGCCCAGTACTAGTCATGGGTGCATGAAACAACTGTTTCTGTGGTGTCTGTTGAATTGAAACATAATTTAGGCCATGGATGGCATTGGATTAAATTACAAAACCTGCAACACTCCTTGTCTCCCAAATCCCGATGGGTTTCTCATGGTAGTCCATACTACATCAGCAATTATATTTTACATTATTTTTTTTAATTTAATTTGAAAACAAATATATATTTTTTAATATATATATATATATTTTTTTACATTTTCAATTTTTGTGTGTGCAATTTTCTGTTTAACATTTTCACAACATCCTGCCATAGGTGCACAGCCGCACAACAGCATTAATGTTCTAAGGATTATTCCATTGCCACCTGCATATCCTCGAGTGCCACATCCCATTCCCAACTTGACGCACATAAACAAACAGTTACATCTGTAGGTTGTTGCTCTTTTCTATCCTTCCTCATTGTAAATGAAATTTTATGTTGGTGTGGTTTTACTTTTGAATGGATCCACTGTATTGTTAATTATTTATATCTTAAGTAACCACACTAAATGATATTGTTTGTATTATTAATTCAAACTGCAACAATGCCAGGTTTGGCTGACATTTTTCTTGCTTGTTTGCTTTGAGATGCACAAGAGACATCACCCACAGTACTTCCAGACAAAAGGTCTGTGCACGTGACGTGTGACCACACAACATGTGACGTCAGTACTCACATCTCTTCAGCTTGTGAAGCTAAGTGCCACTGACAGCTTCAAGATGGCCACAAAGAAAGGTGCAACCAATAAAGTGGCCATTGATAAGAAGGAGCTTACCACCACTGGTATGTCGCCCCAAATGTTTTACGGGCAATGTAAAGGGCCTGCTGCACCAGCCTCCAGGGAGCAAGCTGGGAGCAGCACTCCCACATCAACGGCCTCTCCCCAACCTAGGCACAAGCCCTTGTCTGAGACACAAGCAGTCAAGCTAATCACGGCAACGCCGACGTGCAGTGACGTTGAATTGGAGCCATCTCTTTCGCAAAGTAGTACCCAATCGTTGACATAAACTCAGCTAAGTGGACAACAACAGCTGCAGCCAGCAATAGTAGCTCCTCCAGAAGTAGGAGCACTTCAGGAGATAGATCTCATGCAAGAAAAAGGAAAGGTACTTCACTATCTTCTTCTCCAAGCCCCCCCTTTTGATGATCAAGACTCCACTTGGATCCTGCCTCAGTCTGAGACGCACCAGGAGAGGCAAGGGAAAAAGAAGGCTCCTGAAAGCCTTAAAGTTATGTATAAAAAAAAGAAGGATGACGACGACCTAGTCATCATGGAAGTTAGCCCAGCCCCAGAGAAGAACGACGTTACCCCCATCACAACCTGCTCTGAGGGATGTGACACTGATACCACCACTGCCAGCTTCCATATTTGCAAGGCCCTTGCAACCTGCATCCTCAACCACCTTAGTAGAAGTAGGCACTGCAGAGAGGCAAACGTCAAAAGACCCACTTACCACCACTTCTTCGGACATTAGCAGTGGCACCAGTGTCAGAAAATGGAGGTCCACAGTTTGGGACTTCTTTACGATTAGCAAGCAGGAGGCGAACATTGCCATATGCTCCCTTTGCAAGGCAAGTGTTAGTCGAGGTCAGCTTCGTACAAACTATGGTACCAGAGGCCAAACAACCCCTTAGAGAAAACACCACACAAGCCACTGGGAGACGCACCTCAGCAAAAAAAAAAACTGCAATAGGTGGTGGTGAGAGCTGGGAATCTGAATCTGCTACAATCACACTGAAGAAGAGGGTGATAAAATTATTGTTACACAAGTCAGCCCTGACCACAGCAGTGCAGTAGTATGGCCTACATCAGCAACAAGACTCAGTCAGGTCGAGACACCAAGGCAAGAGCATACAGTGACTGCCCCACTGAAACGCAAATTAAGTCTACCACCTTATTCTCTCAAGAAGTCACCTATGTCAGTGGCACCAGAAAGGAAAAAAATGCAGGTTACTATTCCTGGCATGTTTAGGCAGGAGGGGCAGTACGAACGCAATCACCCAATGGCACGTTTGTACAACAGGGAGCTGGCTAAAATGTTAGCGCTGAACCTCCTCCCTTTTTCTTTTGTGGAAGGAGTTGGTTTTCTAGAATTTGTGGCGGACCATCTGCCATAAATGGAAGGTGCCCAGCCGGATCTATTTTGCCAGAGTTCCTGTTCCAACGCTACATCCCGATGTGCTAGAATTGGTTGGACAAGCTTTGCAGCAGAGTGATGTTCACACTATCCACCTGACGACAGACATGTGGCCCAGTTGCCCAGCCACTGATCACATATGCATCACTCCACACAGGATCTCTTTTGTGGGGGTTAGAGAAATTATAGCTGCAGGTATTGATACTGCTGAAATTTTTAATGGCTCTTGGAAGCATGCATGTAGCCATGTTCGCTGCAAACATCTTGGATGACTTTAACAAAAAGTTCTTTGAATGGCTGCAACCCAGAGGGCTTAACATTGGACTTGTTGCCACTGACAATGGCAGTAATATAGTTAAGGCCATGTCAGACGGTGGCTATTTCAGGGTCCTGTGTCTGGCGCAGTGCATCAACATCATTGTATAGGACTTTCTCAAAAAAGAAAACCGAGTCAGCAACCTACTTTCCACCTGCAGAAGAATCTGCACTCATTTCAGCCATTCTTTTAAAGCCCAGAAGCAGCTGAGGATCATTCAGCATGATAATAGAATGCCAGTTAACGCATTCATACAGGAGGTGCCCACACGTTGGAACTCGACTTCTAACATGTTGCAACGTCTGTTTGAGCAGTACAAATCGATCAATGAATAGGTCATGCAAAGAAGGGACGCAATTGTGAAAGGCATGATCATTGAGATGGACCAACGGGGCCTAGTCAAATGCCTGACAGAGATGCTGCTTCCTTTTGAAGTTTTCACACAGGAAATCAGCAAGGAGGACAGTACATTGGCCAAGCTATCCCACTGTTACATATGCTACAGGAACAGCTAAACGAGGTGTCTGAAATGTACGCAGGTATGGACGAAAAAAAAGATGTGCATGAGTTGGTGGAGAGCTTAATCCTTCACTTGGCTGTTAATAGAAGGCTGCAAAGAGATATTGTGTCATCCAAACATTACATCTGTGCCACAATTCTTGATCCATGGTACAAACAATTACTGTCCGCTTTCATTCCTTTTTCAGATGGGGATGTTTCAAACTACAAGACGTAGAATATCTGAGCAAGCCAGCAACCTAGAAAAAGAAGGGCTGGAAATTAGAGGCCCACTCCCGGGTAGACGTTCTAGGGTGCAGTCTTCAACTTCCATAGAGCCTGAGGGCAGTGCTGTTGGCTCATAGCAGCCAAAACAACAACAGGAGCATCAGCCACAAAATCTGCAATTGATTTGTTTCTAAAGGCAGAACTTAAGTCTAGTGCAGAGGCAAAGGCAAAGGATATCGAGCAAGTTGGAGCACCAATGACTATTGAGAGGATGGTCCAGGCCTCTCTGGATGACACAACAGAGGTCTATCTGGATCAAAACCCATAGGTGTATTGGTATGGGAAGATGCTTGTTTCCGGTCCAGGGAAGACATGGCTTGACAGTTCGGCCTGGACTGTTCCCATGAGGCACAGGGTCAAGACTGATTTGCATATAGCTGTGTCTGAACTGGGGTGGCAAGGTGAGCTAAAGAATGATGATGGATTCAACTCAGATCTGTGAATGGGGGTGAGTGTTTGAAAAGTTTCAGCACTCCGTCCATCATCTCCTTGTGTTTGCTTTGTTCGCCCTAAGTAGGCAGGGTATGCCCAGACGTGGGTCCCTTGCTCACTTTGCCACTAGATTCAAGCTAGCCTGGCTGATGAGGGCTGTTAGCCCGAAACCGGTCCCAGGATGCTTGTTTCCAGTCCAGGGAAGACATGGCTTGGCAGTTCGGGCTGGACTGTTCCCATGAGGCACAGGGTGAACACTGATTTGCATATAGCTGTGTCTGAACTGGGGTGGCAAAGTGAGCTAAAGAACGATGATGGATTCAACCCAGATCTGTGACTGGGGGTGAGTGTTTGAAAAGTTTCAGCACTCCGTCCATCATCTCCTTGTGTTTGCAATGGCCAGTGCTCAGCAGGCTGACAAAGTATCTTTTGTGTCCGGCGGCTAGCGTGTCTGCTGAGCGTGTGTTCAGTGCAGCTGGTGCAGTTGTCACAGTGAGAAGGACCAGTCTCTGGCCCCAAAATGTGGAGAGATTAACCATGATCAAAATGAATCAGCACTTTATACCACTGAATTACACCACACCTGAAGCACGACAGGAGGAGGATGAGGGTGATTGATCAGACTCAGGTAATGGTAGTGTGTTAGCTGACCAACTTCTGGGTGAACCACCTGAGTTTGAGGACGAATTCTACTTCCATGACTGCCGAATAGGCCTGGGCCACCATAGAACTTTCTATCGCCGAACTGCTTTGACAAAAATTAGAAAAAGAGAGGATATAGCTAGGGGAACATAATATTATTTTGTCTGTTTATATTTGACTCACTAATGCAGCCTCACCATTTTAGACTCATCTATGGCCGGACTGGAGTTGGACCAGTGTGCAGTGAAGAAGCCCCTCCCATTCCCTTCAAGGACATTGGAGAGACAATGCCTGCCTCCATCCCATGTCTATCCTTTTTTTCATCCCCTAGCACTACTGCCCCAGAATATTTGATTCACAAGACTGGCCAACATGTGTTGCATGAATCAGAGGATTGGCAATGTACCACCGTGCTTGAATTGGAACAGGTTAGTAATCCACCAATGAGTGATATATGAGTGATTGTGAGTGTTGAGATAATTCATGTGGTGGCAGTCATTGAGGGTGGGTGTTCAACTATAATTTGTAAGCTTGATTGGGTTTATGATGATTTACCATGTTGATGGCCTAATGGGAGATCTTTTTTTCTTGAAGGTGATTTTTTGCCTTCCCCTTTGACACTAAGCAAGATTTGTTTGCCAGGTCCACAGTGCTTTGTTTTCTGGTTCACATTCCTCAAAAACCTGAAAGTCCATTTAGGTAACAAACACAAATCTACACAAAAAAATCACTTCCGGTTTCTCTTCTTGGTTATCAACAGCATTGCACTACAGGTCGATCTCTCTCCTTTCGGTCGGAACGGAGTTGAACATATTCGTTACTTGGAGTCAGGAGGATGATGGAAGGACTAAGGGCGTGACTACCTCAATAACTGCCAGAAGAAGGAAGTTATCAACTTCAGGAAAACCAACATGGTCATTCCTCTAAGAAGCCTACTCAACTCTGTGGACTGGTGAGAGGTGCGTTGATTACATGACTTGTGAAATGCAATGCTGCTGAGTGTGCGTGCTGACTGGCTCAAGTTTGAAACTATGTGGTTGGGTGGGGGGAGCCTGTTGTCGGTAACTGGAGACAGACGTTATGATGTCACATTATGCATGGGCTAGGCTAAATGTTATGATGATGATCATGACAGTTGTGAGTTTGATCAGCTCGGTATATGCAGTCACTTGTCTATGGTTGTTGTAATTGCTCTCACTTAACTGATCACACATGAATCATAAAATGAATGATTGCAAAGTACTATGCTCTTGCTCTGCCTCTTCTTGGTACACGCATGAAGCTTACCTTCTGTCCTTCTCCTTGACTCTACAATATCGTTTCTGTTTTACAATCCAGAGGCTCTCTTCTCCTGCACGACAGGCAAAAGCACCATAACACTCATGCTCACCTTACCGGACCGCTTCAGCCAGGCACCTAAGATTGACGGACAATCCAAGAAGAATGCAGATGCACCAAACAATTTGGCAATACAGTATAATTTTTCTTTTAAGAATCATTTTTTAGAACTGTGTGGGTTCGCTTCTCTCTGACAGAACATTTAGATATATAATAACATAATTTGGGTCTCGGAGGATGACGGACTGTTTGTAGTGCATTTAATTTAACTGCGTCATACTCATTCCTTTATTTCCTTCTACAACAGATTGATGATGGTTGGCTGCTCATCGCCCGGATGAATATTGTCTTTGTGTGGTGTCTGTCTTTGTCACACCTTTTCCCAAATCCCCTTTCCTATCCATTCATCAAAACCCTAACCCTTTTCCTGCAGGCTGTGTGACTTATTGGTGTGACTTAATTTACACCATAAATTAATCACACACTTGGTGGGGCAGATGTGAAGGCAACACCAACTCAGTGCAGGATCTTCATTCTCTTACCTAAACAATTGCCCACACTGGCCCCATTTACCCACCCACGCAAAAAAAAGTGATTGATATTTTAGATATAGAAGAACATCATTCGTCAGCATCATAAATCAGGCATTGTGTTGCGTAAATGCTTAACCTTGTCCACTCCAGAATTCGAGTCCACTTCACACGACTCAAGGATTTCATAACTTTAGTTTTAATTAAAATACTAGCTCACCACTGCTCAGAAGTTACTATTTCCATTTTTTAAACTATATTTTCACTATCAGGTATTCTACTATTCTTTGTTGTGTAGTACTCTGTTCTCAATCCTGTGTAGAGCTATGATATAATATATAACCCACTAACTCCGTGTTTTAATTCCAATTTAGTTGCCTGCAATGAATAATCCTTCCGATTAATCCTACAGTTGGAGTTCACCTAGGTGGGAGAAGGATCTCACTTCTGTTCAGATTCCTTCATAGTTAGTGCATTAGCCTGCTACTACTACCACCAAAGGATGGCACCTTGGGAAACCATGCAGCCCTCGCTTCATCTATTCACGTAAGAGAACTATGGAGTGTTGTTGTAGGCAATGGCAACCCCCCCCCCCTCCCCCCCCCCCAAGTAGTCACTATAGTTGCAGACTGTAGAGACTAAGAGTAGTAGGACAAGGCCCAGGGTACTGCATAATTAATTGTTACACTAAGCAGATTAAACAGGCTGCGCTACAAGGCAGCTGTACAAAGTAAAATACCCCCAAAAAGATTTGAGGCATAAATCAATCATATATTTATTTCTCCTTTTAAGAATATAAAACCCACCCCTTCCACCCACAACTCGCCCACCTCTCTCCCCAAACAAATCTCCTCATCCCCAACCAATGTCCAAAATGTCCAACAACAAAAAACTAAAGTCCAAACAAAAGTCCTGGTCCTAACTCCCATCATTCCCACCCTCAAGTCCCACCCACCAAAACAAATATTGAAAAAAGGAGGTAAAGAAGAGGGCACTAGTACCTAGACACGGCGGGCCAAGAGCTTCTTTAGGTGCCCCTCCATCTGTGCCTGCCTGGCTTCAAGGTGCACCAGCCTCGGCAGGACACAGTGTTGGAAAGTGCAGTCTGAAATGGGGGGGGGCAGCAGAGGTGCTACAACGGGCGGCGGAAAGCGAACTGCGACGCTATCGTTGATGCTGAGGCTGGAGGCACTCTGCCGGTATGGCCTCCAGCTTCTGCATCCGCCGCCGGGCTGCTATATCTTGCCGAGGTGGACCAACAGGAGTAGCTATATCAAGAAAGAAAACAGACAAATTGTAGACAATGCTCTGTGCAAAACACTTGTGTAAAATTATGCAGTGGCACAGTAGCAGTACATTGCCGGTCCCCTAGGGCCATTTTTTTAAATGTAATTAGAGTCACAGCCATTACCCACATGTCTTACATAAAACTAAAGGCAAATGCACTAACTGAAAGGAAGTAAGAAAAAATAAAACAGCACACAAGTTTCAAAATGTTGTCTTTTGAAGGATTTCCTAGTAAAAACTAAACAGACAGTGTGAAAAATTAAATTACCTCATTAATGAGTAAGGCATTATGCACTATGGAGTACAAGTACTCTCTCTTCTTGTGCTAAATGAATGGAGGCATGCTAGCTGGCACCCTAGTCACACTCGTTAGTCGAACTTTGCTACTTTCTGCAGTCTGCAGCTGGGACAGCCGTAATGGACAATTATCTTATTCCAATGGCCCTGCTCTTCTCCAAAACGCCTTTCAATTTTACCCTGACTACAAGGCAGATGAATAATAATGAATGATACATGTCCCGTATAAAACTCATGCAGACATCCTGCCTACCGTAAGTAAACAGTGGGAAACGCGATGCACTGCAGTACAGGGAAAGGATTAAGGAATGGGATATAGATTGTACTTGGCAAGTTTCTCACAGACTATTCCATCCGCAAAAGTCAAGGCACTTACTTAGTCCCACTTTACTCCCTGGCCTCACCCTCCACCACACTTTATAATACATTTTTCAAACAAATACATTTGCTTGGCGGAAAGGAAACATAACTTACTCTACTGCAGGGTAAGTTAGAGGGATTAGGCTGGGTAAGTAGATGTTTTACTACAGAAGTAGGGGTGTCACTGATCATCATCATGTGTCTAAACTTTGACTAGTGAGTGAGTCACTGTGGTTGACAAATGATCAATGGAAAAATTTGAACAGGTGTAAATCCTTTATGGAAGCCATGATGAAATATATCACCTGGTGAGAAAAATGTGGCACATTTTTGGGAAGGCGGAGGCAGAACTTAGGAAGGAATAAAGGAGTGAAGTACTAGGAAGTAACTGAGTCGGCACTGGGAGGGAAGGGAAACAGCACACTTTTTTTTCGCTTAGCCATGCAGTAAACACTTTGTAAATGCCACATTAACTGAAGCAGACGAACACTGCACAGCCAACACTGCAGTGCAGAATTGAACAATGCAGATGTTAGGTCATGATGGGTGGCACTGGCGAAATGCCATTAGTAGAGAGGAAGGTGATGACTGAGGATGGGTGAGATACAAAATATCTGCCCTGCTTAAGAAATACTGAGAGTCAAGGGAGTAGACAGAAATACTACCCCAACCCTTTGAATCAAAGCTCTGATAAAACCATTCTAAGCAAGAGAAGTAGGTGAGCATGCCCCTATCCAGAAGAGCTCCCCTGTTTCTTCATTCAAGCAGTTATCCATTCATCATTTCATTGTTCTACTATTCTTCACCCATGGCTTTGATACACAGCATTTAAGCTTCACACTCTCTTATCCAGTCTTTCACCATTGAAAACCATCCATGCATATATATCCATCCATCCAAACACAGCCTTCAAAGAACATTTCATCAATATCCATTTACCCACCCATGCATCCCTTCACCCATCCTGCTTTAACCCCCAGAGCATTCCTTTCTCCCAGCCAGGCAATCATCCTTTCACCCATATACCCTTTCACCCACACAGGCAGGCCTCCTTTCACCCATATACCCTTTCATCCATCCTTCACCCACACATGCATCCTATCACCCACCTATATGCATTTTTTTACCCATGCAGGCTTTCACTCGTATTACATTTCATCCATCCGTTCTCCTTCCATCCTTTTTTCCCTTTTCTATCAACCCATTGTTCTTAAAGTTCATTATGAACCTTTGTATGCTGAGTTGCAGATAAAAGAGGCCATTAACAACTCAACCCCCACTGTATTGTTATGTTCCTTAACCTAGGCCTAAATAGCAAAGTGACCTTTTACTTACATCTGTCCTACTTTGCTCTACATAACGGCTCTAGCTATGACCTTTTACCCAGTTACGTGCTGAATAAATATTGATTGGTTTCCTTTAAAACGCCCTCATGTATTATGCATAAGGATTCTCAGCATCATATCTTAATCACATGAACATGACGTACATAACAGGGTTAACATTCTCTGTACAAACGTCATTACCTTCATCCTTGGGCGACATGGCTACTTTGCATAGTTGCAATTATTGATTTAGGCTCATTTACATAATTGTACTCACAACATATCTATTGTGGCAGGAACCCCGAGGCTATCCATTTGGTATAAAAGAACCTCACCTTCACTAGGTAACAAGAGGAGATGCTTCCACGCTGACACAGACACTGAGGTCCCTGCACGCTGAAGCTTCAACACGCAGCGGTCAGACATCCCTTGCAGGGTGTCCAACTCGTGACCAAGACGGGGTCCTCATTCTCTCCCATCAGGTAATGGGGTTGGATCTTTCCTAGGGGATTTTTGGCTTTACATCCACATACATGCTAGGTACACTTAGGTAGTGTACGCATCGTAGGAGTACGCATGATTACTGTCATGTTTATATGCCTGCATATTTTCACTGGTTGAGCACCATGGTAGAATTCAACATTCTATTTACTCTGTTGGTGCTTGTAATATTTTACATGTGTTTCTGTCTAATGATTGTCGCAGCAAACATGTTTTATACTCAAATGACGCTGGTTCACTAAATGCTTATTGAAAACATCCCCGTTTATTCTGTTTATCACTCTGAGACCGAGTGAGCACGATTGACTGAGAGAAAAGTACTGTACGGTTTCCACAATCCCTGAAGGGTCAAGGGTTGTCATGTTCAATGGTTGCCAGAAACTATTTGCTCCTTGGTAAGGTTAGGGAGCTTATAGTGGCACTGTGAGCTAGCTGGTCTATAGGCTGACATGTCTTGCGGAGGTGTCTGGAATCAGTCTAGACACCAAGCCCTTAGTTTGTGTTGTCCGAACAATGCGCAGATCCTGCAGATTTGTAGGAACTACATAAAAGTATCTGCTAAAGCGGGGTATTCACAAGTCAAGGCCCTTGCAGTGAGTTTATTACGCATTGTCAAAAAGCAAGCAATGTGACTTACCACCGCCCGTCCCTGCCGCTGCTGGGACTCCTCCTTTGTCAACCGCCCATGGCGGTCTGTGCGGCTATAAAAAACATTACATATTTTAGATGCCAGATATGCCTCTCCCTATTATTTTTTTTAACAAGATACAATCACAATACACCACTACAGTTCGGTTGCAGTATCTTCTATAAAAATATCACGTTGGGCATTTTGTTGGTTGGCAAGGTTTGAAAAACCAGGTGGTCAAGCAAACCAAAAATGTTTTGTAATGGAGGGGCAGAGCTATGATGAATCTGAGTCATTGAAGCGCAATGAAGAGATGGAATAATTGGTCAATGAAGGACATATGGTCTTGATTGGGAAACGCAATGGGGCCGTCCTCATACCTCCAGCCACGCTGCACTTTTATCAACTGCTGATATACTATGTAAATAATACATACACAACATTGGGGGTCCACCATGACCATGGCCATTCTCTCATTTTAATATTTGAGCAAGAAAAAGAAAGCGTTCTCAACAAACATGCTTAGAATAATTTACTTGGGCATGCAATTTTCAGAGTAGAGTACCTGACCTAAAATGGGTTCTCTGAGTCTTACAATACCAGTCCACAAGATATATAAGGGGAGAGAGGAAGCTTACTGACAAAGCAGAAGAAAGGAAGCTATAGACAGACTAGTACAGTTTGAAGTCAAGTACAGAAACTTGAAATATAGAAAATAAGTAAATGGGATAATGCAGGGATAAGAAGAATTTATTCAAACATTAGATAGAACTAAGAGGAGTTGGAAAAAAAATAGGAAATAGGCACAGTAAAAAAATAAAATAAAAAGGAATTATAATTCTAAATGCAGAGCGGTAAAAGTTAGGGAAATAATAATAATATTAACAGGAGGACTTGCTGGGGCCAGCAGATCCATCTGCTGCGGCACTTATAGAGGCAATCCCGGCTCCCTCACCCATCTCTGTAGTTCCATTTCCAGCCCTCTTCTTGCCCCTGGATGCTGATGTAAGAAATAAAGAAAATAGAATTAAAAATAAATAAATAAGTGGTACAGTTAATCTCCTCAAAAATGCTTTGACGGTTCTCCGACAGGGGCCGACCCACACCAGAAACAGCACGCATAAGACCAGGGTGAACGCACAAGGACATATTAGGAAGCTGGAAGCGTCCGTACCTAGTCCACTTGGATTGAACCCAGATCTAAGGTAACACCCAACGGGGTGCAAGCTCTGCCGATTCCCTCCTACAAGACCGTTGCAGTAAATTAGAGCGCCCACCCGAATGAAGCCCAAGGGACAAGCGGGGGCGCAAGCGAACAAGATGGACAAGTACGCAGTGCCGCTCCAAGCGGTGCCGTCACAGACCATGTCGCCAGAAGAACAGGCAGAGCCCTCACTGAGCACAATCATGGCAGCCATCGCGGACCTTAAGGGGACGATAGACCCTAAAATCGACGCGGTGACAGTGGATGTCAATCTCCTGAGAGCAGACTTCAGGAAATTGTCCGACAAAGTCGCCGCCACCGAAAGTCAAGTGACGCATCTGCAAACCAGCACGAAGAGCCTGGAAGAGAGGGTCCAGGTTCTCACGAAGCAGCAGGAACTTATGGCAGCCAAGCTGGAAGATCAGGAAGGGCGAGCAAGAAGAAACAACATACGAGTGGTGGGAGTGCCGGAAGGCATGGAGGGACCTAGTGTCGACCTCTTCTTAGAGGACTTGATCCTGAATCACCTTAAACCGAAACGTCTCTCCGTCCATTTCACCATTGAGCGGGCACATAGAGCTCCCATCCCTAAGCCTAAGCCTGGAGCACTACCGCGAACAATTATCGCCAGGATTCTTAATTTACGTGATAGGGATGCAATTTTACAAGCAGCGCGGCAACACGGCGACCTGTCGCATGAGAATGCGGTGATCAGATTTTTTCCTGATTTTACGCTCAATGTGCAGCGGCAAAGACGTGCCTTTGAAACTGTGAAGAAAGAGCTGCGGGCCAAAGAACTTAAGTACTTCATGATGTATCCTGCCAAATTGAGAGTCGAGGCCGAAGGAAAAGCGTGGTTCTTTGGCACCCCTGAGGAAGCCAAGGAGTGGTTGGAGGGATGGCGCAGTGTAGGCCCCAACTCTCAAAGAGGAAAATGGCGAGAGCGACGCAGAACAGCGGGAGAAGAATCGGATTGAATGGTCTGCTTAGCCAGGGACGGGTGGAAGGTCCGGGCAGCGGGATCGAAGTGTCAAGTCGAAGGAAGGACTGTGGAGATACGGCTATATGGTATGGACAACGGATGAGGGTGTGAATTATCTATGAGTATACGGACTCACTGTTTAAGAGGCCCTCAGTAGTAGAATAAGACATTGAGGTTGCTTTTGAATTGGAACACGCATATTACTACGGGAAGGGGGGTGGGGGCCCGGGGTTGGGGGGTTCGGTGCTCGGCATCGGCCAACCCCATTTTTGTTTGTTTTTTACGGGCGACAGGCACTCTGCGAGTTGAGGTGGTGGGGGTTGTTTTACTTGCCAGCAGGGTAGCAGGGAGGGGGGTGAGAATTCTACAGGGAATGTTATGTTTTGTATGTTTTTTTAGTTCTAGTGTCAGCTTCTACACAACACTCAGTCAGGGCACAGGCTTGATACAACCGGGTGGACACAGGATGGGGTACTTAGTGCAGCGATGGCACCTCCAGAAGGGGTAACAAGACGGAGTACTGGACAGATACCTCCAGGGGGGCTGAAGACGGGACAACACGGGTCTACTAGTCTACGTATCCTGTCCTGGAATGTATACGGCCTGGGGAATCATATTAAGCGGAGTATAGTGTTACAATATCTGCATCGGCGCTCCCCGGGTATTGTGCTGCTCCAGGAAACGCATCTCAAAGGCCAGAGATACAGAGAACTAGATAGGTATGGTTATAAACTGATGGGGCATGCTGGTTATACATCAGGCTTTCGTGGGGTTGGGATTTTGGTGAAGTCGGATCTCCCCCTAGTGATTGAAAAATGTTTGCATGACCCTCTGGGTAGGTATGTGGCTCTCATAGGGAACTGGGAGGGACAAGTCGTTAACCTGGTCTCCAGCTATATTCCACCAATGGCGCGCTCCGAGGCATACACAGCGCTGGGTGTCTTGTTAGTTGACCTCCCGCCAGGCTTGTTGGTGCTGGGAGGGGACATGAACTCTACTATGGACCCGGGGCTGGACAGGGACACGGTGACGAGGAGGGAAAGAGGGGTGGAGCCGCTCCGTGCTTTTACTGAGGCGATAGGTTTGATTGATCTCTGGCGGTTGTATAATCTGGGTACTCGTCAATACACCTTCTACTCAGCTGCCCATGGCAGTTACTCATGGCTAGACCATATACTGACCCATAGTGGGGGGGAGGCTTGGTTTTCTAATGCACGGATAGGTCCGCGGGGTATCTCAGATCACTCTCCTATGGAAGTAATGGTGAGGGGCCGACTCGCCAATATACTCTGCCGCCTAGACTAAATGCATGGTTCTTCAAGAACAAAGAAAATGCCCAAAAGGTCAGGGAAAGAGCTCCATTTTATTTCCAAGAAAATGAGGGGTCAGTAGAGGAGGCCTGTACCCTCTGGGAAGCGTTTAAGCTTGTGATGAGGGGGCATGTTCAAGCAAGTATAGGAGTGGAAAATAAAGAAAAGAAATTGCGATGGGACAGGTTAGAAACGACAATAATAGAGATGGAAGCGGCCTATCTAGAGGGTGGGAGGCAGGACAAGGACCTTGCACATCAGTTAGACCTTGGGAAACGCGAGCTGCAGGAATTGGCAAATAACACTGCCAGAGCGGCTGCACTGGCAACGCAGAAAAGAGTATACGATCTTGGGGATAAAGCCAACAAAATGATTGCCTGGCTAGAAAAGCAGGGCAGAGAGCGGAGCTGGGTGGCGGAAATACGGGATAAACGCGGAAATGCACACTCCGCTGGGGAGGCCCAGGCACGAGTCTTTGCTGACTACTATGAAGAATTATATGAAACGAATCCCGGCCGGTCAGCCGAAGACTGTCGTGATCTGCTGGCGGAAATGCGATTGCCAGTGCTGACAGGGGAAGACAGAGATAACATTGAGCGCGATATAACGACGGAAGAAATAGTGGGTGCCATACAGGATCTACAGGCAGGGAAGGCACGGGGACCTAACGGTCTACCGGTGGAGCTTTTCAAATGCACAGCTAGCATCGTGGCCCCATATCTTTGAGATATGTTTAACGAGGCGAGAGAGCGAGGGTGTCTGCCGCTTGACCAGCGGACGGCAACTATTGTAGTAATCCCTAAAGCAGACAAACCAGCGGACCGGTGTAGTTCGTACCGGCCGATATCTCTGTTAAATTTAGAGGTTAAAATATTTGCCAAGGTCCTGGTGAATAGACTCCTGGTGCCGATCACGACCCTGATACACCTAGACCAATCGGGCTTCATGCCCCATAGAAGTACCAGACTCAATCTTCGTCGGTTGTATGGGGTGATGCATCTGGTAAAGGCCAAGTCAGGGGTGGAGGCAGCGCTGCTGTCGCTGAACGCCCGGATGGCGTTCGATAGTGTAGAGTGGCACTATTTATTCGAAGTCTTGAAGCGGTTTGGTTTTGGCCCTCAATTCCAATCATGGATGAAGCTGCTGTATACGCAGCCCCTCGCCAGAGTGCGAATAAATGGCTCGGTGTCCCGCGCTTTTGCTCTCCGGAAGGGTACGAGACAAGGGTGCCCTTTATCACCGATTTTATTTGCGCTGGCACTCGAGCCACTGGCGGCCTGGGTGCGGGGGGACCCGGTGATATCAGGCATATATGGGGGAGACCAGTGGGAAGAGAAAATATCTTTATACGCAGACGACGTTCCCTTATATGCAACGAGACCGCGGTTAACAATCAACCGGCTCCTTCAGATTTTTAAGCTTTTTGAAGGATACTCTGGATACCAGATTAACTGGGATAAGTCACTCCTATATATGTTGTCGAATGGGCCACCCCCGATTCTGGGAGCAGACTCCAAGATCCAGATTAAAGACAGTTTTAAATATTTAGGCATAATGATAGAAAAAACGGATTCAGAGTTTTTGGTAGGGAACCTAAAGCCACAGCTGGAACGTTTAAAGAGAGACATAGCCCACTGGAGGACGCTACCGATATCCCTTATGGGCAGGGCTGTCCTCTTCAAAATGATGTCCCTGCCGCGTTACTGTACATTATACAAAATACCCCCTGCCCTATACCAGACAAATTCTTTAAAGAGGTGGATAGTGAGCTGCGAACATTGCTGTGGGATAGCGGAGGAGCACGGATTGCACTGGCCAAACTACAGAAGGGGGTTTTTGAGGGAGGTCTGGCCATACCAGATCTCCAAAAGTATTATTGGGCCTCGCATCTAATGGTCATTAATGATTGGGTATTTGCAGATAGGAATGACCCAGCATACAGGGTGGATCACTGGGCTATGGGGATCACCGGCTACTGGGGGGCGCTGCATGGCCGAGTGAGAAAGGGAGACATGCCCCCGCATACTCAGGTTGTGTTGACAGTGTGGTCAAGGGCCAATAGGTTTTTGGGTTGGACCAACCGGCTAACAGAACAGACTCCTCTGTGGAGCAGTGAACTGCTCCGGGAAGTAGGTAGACTGCAGGGCTTTTCGAAATGGAAATTAATAGATATTGTACGCCTTGGAGATGTGTGGAAAAGACAGGCCATGCTTTCGTTTTCGGAGTTGCAGAAAGAATATCAATTGGCGCCCACAGAACACTACAGATACCTGCAACTGAAGCATGCGCTGGGCAGACACCTCAAAGAAGCGCTAACACAGGCACCCTTGCACAATGGTGCAACGGTGTTTGTGTGGCACGCAGGAATGTATTTGTGAATAAAGGGGTGCCTTCCTGCAAAACAACAAATCCTGAGAGGCATATTCCTCCATCTACTTGTGCTGCTGAATGCAACACACAAAGAGAAAGTAACAAGGATAATTAAATGTATTACTCCTTGTCATGCCTGTCCTGGGAAGGTGCATCTTTCCTGCGCATTTCCAAGTTTAGCAGGTCTGGTAAGTCTGGAAATGCGTCTAAAACCATGGGAGTTGCATGGGTACACCCATGCAACGGCCATGGAAGCTCTCCCTGGCGCAGAGTAAGGCAATGCAGTGATTTGTGATGCATTGCTTTACTAGAGTTTAACAAGCCCACTCAGGGCTACACAAGGTGCCCTTGGGTGGCGTCACAAATATCATATTAGAGGTGCGTTGCACATGCACCATGTTGCGTTGTGCAAGCGCTAGGCAGCTGAGGTCATTCATATACTCCTGAGTGCAGAAGTGGCTGCACCACTACATTACATGGAGTACCTTGGCTAGCTTTGTGCGTAAGACATGGCTGTCTGGTCAAAACATGAGGATTATTGGAATTACACCAGATGGAGTTTGACAGTCCAGCAAAGCTGCAAGCTGGGTGGGCCATACACTGGAATATGGTAGAGCCAGCCTGTCTCCATGCTCCCTTAGGTGTGTGTTGCATCCGTGACACATCACAAGGAAGGGTTCCTGACACATTGTTGGAAGAGAGAGATTGGGCTGAATAAGGAATCAAATAGATTGGGGCATACGCCCCAGATTCAATCTTTACATGCACATATGACTGTGGGGGACATCCAGGTGTATACACTGGTAATGCATGTAACAACTTATGTGTGATCATACAGCTCATAATTCCTGCCTTGCTGTGCTGCCATGCTGCCTACTGTTCCTCTGGTTGGGTGATGAGGACTGCGCATTCATTCCTTGAAAACAGACTGACTCGATGGGCCATTTGCCTGGCCTCTGCAATGAAGTTACAGGCATATGAAAGACATTCAACCACCCTGCTTCACCACCTGGACAATGCCCTCTGTCACACAGACCTGCCAAGTGGTGCCACCCAAGTCCAGGACCAATGGAAGTGGGCATAAAGTGTTTGATCCAGCGTAGCCCCTGCCTCTACAATACACCCAATGCATCAGACCTGTTGCGTGTGTCAGAACCCCCGTATGGCCCCTGTTGCACAGCGCATAGCACCATTTGTGCCGTTTGGACCAGATCCCTGAATACAGTCCACTAGAGGACAGGTTACTATTGGACCCCATTCCAGAGAAGGCTCTGTCATGCACATACAGGAAGATAGTAAACAATTCCCCAGACCTACTCGTAAAGCTGCGGGAGGCATGGGAATCTGATGTGGGCTTGTTAGAAGATGATGATTGGGCGGAGGCAGTGCAGAGTCCTAGGGAGGTGGCGATTTGGGCACGATTTAGACTGGTCCAGTTGCGAATTCTGCATAGGTCATATTATACTAGCACACATGTTCAAACTGGGACGTATACTAACAGAGGAATGTCAAAGGGGGTGCACTCAGAGGGGTACATTCTTTCATATCCTGTGGGAATGCCCGATAATTCAGAAATATTGGAAGAAGGTAACTCAGATTATGTCAGAAGTGATGGAGCAGGAAGTCCCCCTGGACGCCAGGTGGCAAGTGCTATGCGTCTCTGGGGAACAGAATTGGCCCAAGTATCATAGGATACGGCTTCAGATGGCCGCAGTGGTGGCTAAGAGAAATATTGCAGGGGCATGGGGGGCAATTCAACCGCCGAAAGTGTCACAATGGAAGAAAGACATGGACTGGTGCTGTGCGGCAGAAAAGACAATCTATGAGAGCCGGGGCTGCCCCAAAAAATGGGAGAAAGTTTGGCAGCGATGGGAAGTTTTTAGGGGGTATGGGGGGTTATCTGGTAGATAGGAGGGGAGGGGGTGGCGGGTAGTTGGTAACATCCAGGAAGAATCCAAAGGTGTTCTGATTATTCTTACATGTGTATAAGCCGCAAATTGTGAGCATTGATGAGAACGTTGTATTATAACCTGTGTATATGCAATGTATATGGACGCTGACACTTGTTTAATAAAAAGAAGTTTAAAAAACAAAAAATGCTTTGACAGGGAAATGCAAATACAGTAACATTGAACTTTTCTAAATCAGATCTCCTACAATACTAGTATCTATTGTGGATCTATTCCCAATTTCCTAAACCTAAATCTATTCAAATTTCCTAAACTACATTTTGGAACTACTAATAAATTGCAACGAATGATCTTTGCTTCTCATCTCATTCTCAATCTCTCAACCCCCTTTGACGGACCAACTCAGTCTGCATTTTTTTCAATACATAGATGCATACATTGCATACTACACATCACTGGGAGATTGCTTGGGACTAAACGAGCTACAAAAAAGAAAGGCGCAGAGAAGTGAGAGAATGCTAACTCACTAATGCTATTAAATACCACTATCTTAGTGACAGGACAGAGGAGTCTCTGCATGACTTCTTAAATAATCAGCCCAAGAGAGCACCAACGAGTAGGAATAGGTAGCACTGAGCATCTGGCTAGATGATGATTACATAATATTTGTAACAAACATTACTTACCTCCGAGTGTGAGCAGCATGCTTGCTATTTGGGAATAAAAATATTAGTATAGAACACAACAAATAAATAATTATTACTCACCGAGCCCCACAACCCCAATGCCCAGCAGGTTCTGTTCCCTGTCAAGTATATCGGCCCACTGGTGCGTTAGCTGTTATTGGGTGCGCCAGACCCCACAGCTGCGACGCAAAGCCCGGCACACCCTCTACCACCGAAGAAGTCGCTCCTGGAGGCCATACCCACTACCAGTCCTGCTACCTGCTGCCACGGTGGAGGGGAGGTGGCGCCGCACATACAAAACTAGTGCAGCCACCTACACCTCTGAAAAAATGGCGGGCTGCACCCCTTCAGGGTGCAGCCGACTGTAAGGTAGGCGGCTGATTCTGCTGGTGGTTCAGGGAGGCCTGGCGCTGCCGCTCCCCTGCTCTGCCATGGCGCTGGGTGAGGGAAGATGAGAAATAGGAGAATAAAGGAAGAAAAAAAGAGGAAGTAAAGCGAAAAATGA
This sequence comes from Calotriton arnoldi, assembly GCA_963921515.1. Classification (NCBI taxonomy): domain Eukaryota; kingdom Metazoa; phylum Chordata; class Amphibia; order Caudata; family Salamandridae; genus Calotriton; species Calotriton arnoldi. Next base: position 295,092 of record CAWUFW010002250.1, read on the forward strand.
AAAAAGTACAAAAGTTTTAAATTTTTTTTACAAAAGACGTAAAATACAAAAAGGCACACAATATAATAAATAAAAATGAGGGGTAGATAAGTTTGATAGGGGGAGAATTAAAGAAATTAAAAAGGGATTGAAAAAATAGCCTCAGAACCATAAACTTAGCAAAACAAGATGGCCAAGCCCATGCGAACCGCGAAGTGCCTTTCGTATGCGATTTATGGTGAGAGAATGCACTATGCGCTGAAGAAAACTTAATATATCACACGAACGGTGTATGGCGATTTACTACGCAGAGTTCGGTGGGCGGAGCTAGACAGAGTTTGAGACACTTTGCGGAGTTCTGCTTAGCGCAACTCTACCCAGGCCTAGTCCCTCTCTCTCCCTGACATACAACACCCCAAACAAACACCCATTAACCTAATGCCTACCCCTAATGTATAATACCCCAACAAAGACGAACACCCGATAAAAAAATGACAAATACTTACACAATATACAAAATAAAGACACAAAAGGTAGAAACTGACAAGACTGGGACAGACCAGACCAAAAATCTCTCAAAAGCACCAGATATTCTCAATATACCTCCAACACCTAGCACAAACAGACTGAAAGAGAAAGTGAAACTAACTTTCACACTTCCTAGTATGCAGTCTGCCACACCCACTGCGTAATTCCCTTGGTGTGTTCAGCACGTTTCCGACATTTGCATAGTTTTTTATGACACATCACTACACAAAAAGACATTGCGTGATGGATGCACTGTGCAGTGGAACTTCTGCAGTACAGTCAGTTCCACACAATGGCGCCAATGCGCGGGTTCCAAACGGCACAAATGGTCCTATGCGCTGTGCAACAGGGGCCATGCGGGGGTTCTGACACACGCAACAGGTCTGATGCATTGGGTGTATTGTAGAGGCAGGTGCTACGCTGGATCAAGCACTTTATGCCCACTTCCATTGGTCCTGGACTTGGGTGGCACCACTTGGCAGGTCTGTGTGACAGAGGGCATTGTCCAGGTGGTGAAGCAGGGTGGTTGAATGTCTTTCATATGCCTGTAACTTCATTGCAGAGGCCAGGCAAATGGCCCATCGAGTCAGTCTGTTTTCAAGGAATGAATGCGCAGTCCTCATCACCCAACCAGAGGAACAGTAGGCAGCATGGCAGCACAGGAAGGCAGGAATTATGAGCTGTATGATCACACATAAGTTGTTACATGCATTACCAGTGTATACACCTGGATGTCCCCCACAGTCATATGTGCATGTAAAGATTGAATCTGGGGCGTATGCCCCAATCTATTTGATTCCTTATTCAGCCCAATCTCTCTCTTCCAACAATGTGTCAGGAACCCTTCCTTGTGATGTGTCACGGATGCAACACACACCTAAGGGAGCATGGAAAAAGGCTGGCTCCACCATATTCCAGTGTATGGCCCACCCAGCTTGCAGCTTTGCTGGACTGTCAAACTCCATCTGGTGTAATTCCAATAATCCTCATGTTTTGACCAGACAGCCATGTCTTACGCACAAAGCTAGCCAAGGTACTCCATGTAATGTAGTGGTGCAGCCACTTCTGCACTCAGGAGTATATGAATGACCTCAGCTGCCTAGCGCTTGCACAACGCAACGTGGTGCATGTGCAACGCACCTCTAATATGATATTTGTGAAGCCACCCAAGGCCACCTTGTGTAGCCCTGAGTGGGCTTGTTAAACTCTAGTAAAGCAATGCATCACAAATCACTGCATTGCCTTACTCTGCGCCAGGGAGAGCTTCCATGGCCGTTGCATGGGTGTACCCATGCAACTCCCATGGTTTTAGACGCATTTCCAGATTTACCAGACCTGCTAAACCTGGAAATGCGCAGGAAAGATGCACCTTCCCAGGACAGGCATAACAAGGAGTAATACATTTAATTATCCTTGTTACTTTCTCTTTGTGTGTTGCATTCAGCAGCACACGTAGATGGAGGAATATGCCTCTCAGGATTTGTTGTTTTGCAGGAAGGCACCCCTTTATTCACAAATACATTCCTGCGTGCCACACAAACACCGTTGCACCATTGTGCAAGGGTGCCTGTGTTAGCGCTAGGAGGCCGAAACGGCACCGGTGAAGGGGAAAAGGCAGGAATATGTTGTATTCTATTAGGCGGGACTGTTCCCATGAGGCACAGAGTCAAGACTGATTTGCATATGGCCAGGTCTAAACTGGGGTGGCATGGTGAGCAAAAGAATGATGGATTTAACCCAGATCTCTTGACTGCAGGTGAATGTTTTGATTTGTTTTGCATTCCGTCCATCAATTGTGTGTCTAGCTTTCTCGCCCTAAGTGCGCCGGGTATGCCCAGAAGTGGGTCCCGGGCTCACTGTGCCACGGGATTCAAGCTATCCTGGCTGATATGGGGTGAAACCCCGAAACCGGTCCTAGGATGCTTGTTTCCGGTCCAGGGAGGACCTGGCTTGGCAGTTCGGGCTGGACTGTTCCCATGAGGCACAGGGTCAAGACTGATTTGCATATGGCCAGTCTAAACTGGGGTGGCATGGTGAGAAAAAGAATGATGGATTTAACCCAGATCTCTTGACTGGGGGTGACTGTTTTGATTTGTTCTGCACTCCGTCCATCAATTGTGTGTCTTTTGTATTCTATTAGATACAGCACATTCCTGCCCCTTTGCTTTTACGCATGGCAGTGCAGTGAGGTGACTTGCTGCGCTGCACTGTGACAACGCTCAAATTATGCCTCTCAGTGTACAGTCACAGGACATTCAGTGACCAATACTGTGATCCACATGTATCAGGCTACCACAAGCATAATCACATGCAGCACACACACTCAGTCACCACACTCCGTTTGGTTCTATACTCCCTTTGACCTGTACTACAGTGTGTCACTGTGAACACACACTTCCAGCACACACACACACACACATTAACCATGTCCACATTGGAACCTCTGTGTTGTGTAGGTCTTGCACAGGCACATGCATTCTGCATATGGTTTTATCATGCACACATTTCATGATCAACCTGAGGTTGGGCAGGGGTGATTGTAACACACAGCAACAGACCTTGTGAAGAGGTGAGTGAGTCAGTAGGCCGCACTGCAGTGAACCAGGGTTGAATGGTCATGTTCACTACTACTGTTCACAACACAGCATGCTGCCACCCCAACTTTAGCTCTGTCTTACTCCTGGCAAAGGCAGTAGCATTACATCTACTCTGAGGGCAGGTTTTTGTGTGGCTCTCCTGATCCAAGCAAACTGCAATCTATGACACAGGCCTATATAACGGCACACATGCATATTCCATGTTCCCCTTTGGAATGATACAAGAATTAGTGAGCCACACAACTATGCAGTTGGGCACAGAGCAGAAGTTAACTACTCTTACCATGCAGGGGAAAATCCCTACCAACAGTTCCATTGCACCATGTTCAATGAAATTGTGTATGTACACAAACATTTGTGTATGCTTTTGACATGGACGCTTCACACATTAACCCTCTCGGTCTTCCCGATGTGATGGTTGACAAACATTTCCTTTGTCTTACTTCTCTGGTTTATGCAACACATAGCTAATTCATCAGTTTGACTATAGGTAAATTTCCCACTATCACCGTAAAAGAAGTTATTAATGCCATAGACTGGATCACTCCAGGAAAAGCGCCAGGGCTAGACAAGGTGCCTGGGGATTTGTTTAAGGCAGATAAGGCAATCTGGGGCCTATATTTTGGCAAGTATTTTAATTGTATTTTGAAAGGCTTCCCTACTCCACCCACTTAGGCAGAGCCGAGATTGTACCAATCTATAAGAAAGGCTCACGGTCCCTGATATCTAATTATCAGACAATCAGCCTTACTGACAGTTCCCAAAAGCTTTTTGTCGTATATTGTTGGATAGGCTGTGTGAGTGGGTTGAGGGTGTGGATCTTACAATGCCCCTCCAAGCAGGGTTCAGATCTGGGACCAGTACCATCGACCAAGTACTCCGATTACAACTTATATACTGGAAGAATGTCGTTCTGGGAGGTGGTCGGCTCTATGTAGTTTTTGTTGACCTCCGTATGCCTTTGACCTTGTGCCAAGGGAGGCCTTATGGAAAGTTCTAACTGAACAGGATGTTCGAAATTATCTTGTTGATGACATTAAGAGCCAGAAAAACTATGCGCAGGTTAGATATGGCAAACATGGGGAGTTAACACCATCGATACCAGTCACGAGGGGGGTAAGACAGGGATGTGTTCTTGCCCCAACCCTGTTTTTACTATACATTAACGATCTGGTAGCCAAGCTAGAGAAGTGCAATCATGATGCCCCGAGTTTAGTGGATATGAAGATCCCTGCCCTTCTGTTCGCAGACGATACTCTACTGGTATTCCAATCCCCTGTGGGTTTTCAAAATCACTTGGACCAGTTTGGTGTCTTCTGTGAGCAGAGAGGGCTTGAGATCACCCTTCAAAAAACCAAGTATATGGTTTTTAATCCTAGCCACACAACCCGCCCTAGCCAGTCTCTGCATGGTGTTCCCCTTGAAAGTGTCTGCACCTTTGAGTACTTGGGCCTCACCATGACGGAGAATTTTGGCTGGTCTGCCCAGATCCATAAGAGCAAGTTGAAGCTCGAACATTATGCAGGGGGCATCCTGAGGGGGTATTAAGGGTTCTAGCTTCCGACCAACATCTCCGGCCATCCAAATCTTCAACCTACAAGCACCAGATGGGGCCTTGTATGGGGGAGAACTATAGGTACACGAGAGGACTACCACATTGGAGGTGGGTGAGAACCAATTTTTATGATCTTTGGCGAATCTTCCAACTAGTACCCCACTCCTGCCATTACCGTTGGATTTTTCACTATTGGAGACGGCCTCAGTGGACCTTGTTCTGTATTGGGCAGGTTTGGAGGAGTTACTTAGGCAGGCTGAAGTTTCTAGGATTCCCTGGTTTGAGCACATTAAGACTTGGCAAAGTTGGGATGCAAACATTTGTGGACTAACCCGGGAGCCATTTCCAGTGTGTGTCTAAGGCAGCATTTAAGGGAATTTACTGGAGTTACATAGACAGACAATTGAGCAGGAACAGGAGTTTGGGTACCTTGACAATAGTTTTCCTGGAATTCAAAGATTGTTTCCTCATGGAAGAATATATGGATTCAATCGAACCCCTTCGACAAAAACCTTGTACATTAAATTTTGATTTGGGACCCTACCGTTGCACCCCTTTATTGCTAAATGGGCGAAACATGATAATAACAAAGACCTGTCCTGCCCTTTCTGCCCCCAGATCAAGGAATGTATCAATCACATATGTTATTTTGTCAGCACAATTATAATCACAGAAAGAAGTGGATATTACCGCACTGTCGGAGCATGGGGATTGGGGATTTTAGGGTTGTCTCCAGAATCCTCAGATCCACTACATCACCTTTGATTGGGTTTTTTCCGTCCTGCTTCTTAATGGGAGTATGGAGAATCAGACAGGGCAGTGAAGGGTCCTGAATACTGTATTACACTGCCCACCGCTGCTGTTGGCAATGTGACCTAGACACATGCTCTGGTTACACCTTTAAATCCAATGGCCTTCCTTAACGAGGTGCTAATTCTTCACTAGAATCCAGAAGTATAAGGCATATGGCAGTAGCGTGTTTTATAAAATCAGAAGACAAGCAATGTCTATTGATTAAGTATTGTTCAAAATGGCTTTATGAGAGCTTTTATTTTTTTATTGCATTGGTTTTTACTGTTTTTAAAGTTTTTTATGTCAATTGTATTTATACAAAATTTTATGGCAGCATTTGCTGAATAAAGAAAAATATGTTTTGTTACAGGCCTTTGATCCTCCTTGCATTGTTGTGCAAAGCATGGTAGATGTATATTTTGTCTACTGTGGCCAGAAGGTGGGCACCTTTCCACACCAGGAAAGGTGTGACATGTGTGCTGGTTTGTGGATCCCCAGACATGCATGAATCCTTTCTTAACAACTGACATTTTGACATCTACACCGAGACTAGGCCTTTGTCCACGACAACTATCACCCATGATCTGTGATGGTATCTGCTGTGTCTTTTGCTCCTGCAAATTGCTGGAATTCTTCATTGAGGGGTTTGCCTAAGATACTGAGAATTTGGGGGAATTGTGTTCCATTATTCACTGAGTACCATATGGAACACACACTGCTTTTGCAGAAAACAGCAAGACTGCGTGTTGTGCTGCACTGCACTGCTTAAGTGTGTGAGGACAAGAATGGACCACTACTATGTGGATATGAGGTAATCCTGCCCTGTCCCTTTCATGCAGTACACTGCATCAAATTGGCTTGCACCGTTAACTGTTTTATTTTTTGGTGTTATGACCCCATGTTGATCAACAGCTCAGACAACATGATGGTTACATGTTGAGGCCTACATCTAGTTGAGAAGATGTGAGTGACTCAATTTTTACATTGACTTTCACATATACACAACACAATGAATGAGTTCAAAAAATGTATTAATAGGTTGGCTGATAAGCTGACATTTCCAGGCCGATTTACCATAGGGTGATATAGTTTAATTTAAAACATTTTCCACAATCTGGTCACGTCTCTGCCAACCTGCCATTGTGTGCTGGATCTCTCCATCTTTGTTTTCATCCTCGTCCAATTCCTCTGGATTTAGTGACTCATAATCCCATGGGACATTTGTTTTTACACAGATGTTGTGCAATATAGCACAAATGAGGATTATTTTGCACACCATAGGGGGTACGACAGGTTTCTGCCTAACATATCCAGGCATCGGAACCTGGACTTCAGGACCCCAAAGGTCCTCTCAACAATGTTCCTTGTTTTGGTGAGTGCACTGCTAAATCTTTTCTGGGTCTTTATCTGTGGCTTGGTGAATGGGATCATGACCCATGGTCGCAACCTATATCCTTGGTCACCTGAAAAGTAAGTAAAGACAACAATAAATGAATTTGCACATTGTTACTTCGACATAACTGCCCATGTGAGTTATGTTGGCAAACTCATACACATTTCTTATAATTTTAACAGATGTGTTAGATACTGTTGGCCATTGCTTTACACATGTATCTTCATGTTCTATGTGTCATTACACATATTGTCCATGTCCTGTGACATAGGACACTTCTACATACTGACTGTCATGTTTAGCAGTAGACTTCTACGATAAGTAGCTTGGAATGTTCTTCACAGCTCTATGTTATTTACACTCACTATATATGTGCAAAGTTACATACTTATGATCAGATATCTGGGATATATTCAGGCCTATGTAGGTTGTGACAGTGCCAACCTGTATGACACACACACATACATTTGTCCTTTTGAAACCTATGATGTCCTTGCTTGCCAACATGACATTAGCACAACCTTTGATTTGTCACTTAATTTAACATAGTTATTTGCTCAGTGCAAGTTGTGGATTTCCAACATGTGACACGGATAGTTATCTATATTTTTGTCAGACAACAGCTAATGCTTTTTGTATTGCAAGGTGTCATGCTGAACTTAGATTGACACATAGGTATGGCATTGGAGGCCATTTTTATATGGGACAGGCTGATGTAGATGAAGGTAGCTTTATACTACAGACCAATAGACTGCACTTTCAGATTTCTCATGTATGTATGTCTTTTTACCTTGCGGGTGAATCAGTACTTATATGCCTTGATTAGGACATCATTGATGTGGTGAGAGAGTGTTGAGTTTAGGGTTCTGAGTACACTGATACCTTACCCTATTTGTATTTGGTTCAATGTTATTAACTGGTGTATGACATGTTTGACAGCATATACATTTACTGTGTCTGATTTACATTGATGGACTTGGACTGAGATGCAGGAAATGTAAGCAACTTAAGCCACCAAACTGCTCCTCTATCATATTGATGAAGTATGTCAATGTGGGTAGATGACTGTGTATGTTTGGACCTACCCTGTGAAAATGGAAGAGAGATATGCGTACTTTGCATTTTAGTATCACAAAAGTACCTAGATTTGCCATTTACACATGAACTGAAGCTACACTTGCAGTGCATGACATAAATGGAATTTACAACTCCTTCCATTATTGCTCCTGATACTTTGGTCATCAAAGGTTTACTGTCTTGTGTGACAAATTTAGGTTGAAACACATGATCTGTTCAACACCCATTGTTTGAGCTGAACTTTGGCACATTACCAAGCCTAGATACACCACTGTACATACACACATCTCACAATTAGATAATATGTATCCTTTCTACTCATTTAGAATTGACTTGTGAACCACATGATTATTGTGTTTATTTGGTAACTAGTGCACAAAAAGTGATTATGTCTACTCACACAGTGTGAGTTGACACAATAATACTCATTGCTGAGTTTTCCCTACTTTCTATTGCAGGATTAATGAGGAAATGACACAATGGAACATCATTGGCTGCATGTTGGAGTCAGGTATTCACACTATGTGCATATGTCACAAGATCCATACACAAACACAGAGAGGACTATTAGGTCATACATTACAACAACTTAGTTGGTATTAAGTATTTTTTAGGTTTCCTTACCAAATCAGAAGGCCATTCCCATATTTGCCATTCTGAAACCGCTCATTGATGATACTGTGACAGAAGATGAAGGCATCATGTGCACTCCCCGGACAATTAGCCAGCACGTTTATGAACATTCCATGATGATCCACTATTGCCTGGGCATTGACGGAGTATGTGTGCTTCAGGTTTCTGTACAGGTGGGATGTTGCAGTGAGGGCACAAATTGCAAATGTGTGAAGTCAATTGTACCAAGGACATGAGGAAATCCAGCAATGGTGTAGAATCCTTGCTTGGTAGCCAGTTGTTGGGGAGTTTTGGTGAAGAGAAGGTACTGGGGTGTGAGTTTGATTATGGCTTCCTAAACAGAGGGTAGGAAGGCAGAAAATGTCCCCTGTGCGATTCCTGCCAATCTGGCTGTTGTGACTTGAAAGGAACCCAATGCCAGCATGTGGAGCACAGCCAAAAGTTTGACAGGTGGTGGGATGTTAGTAGGCCTTGCAGTTGGTGGCAGTAGAATTCGCCCAACAATTTCATGATGGACTCTAATGAGTCTGTTGAACTTTATGACCTCATCCTCCCTGAGGTCAATGAGGGATATGCGCTGCCGGTAAACACTCCCTTCTCCTTCGCTGCCTACATGGTGGTCTCCTTGCTACTGTGAGTTGCAGTATGACTACCTTCATGGCGTAGTTGAGCTTGCCAAAGTGTTTTGTGATGTGGATGTTTTTATAACAGAGCCACTATGTCACTCCTACGCCTGGTTTGCCGGTGCGCAGCAATTGCGGCACATTTCAGGGATTACTTCGAGCTTCCCGGAGATGCGTGACATGTTGGAAAACCCACAAATACCACTGCGTCACAGTTGCGTCGGAATTTGTGGGGAAACGCCTACATTACATAGATTAAATGTGCAATGCGCAGCTGCTTTTAGTGCAGCTTTTGCATCACACAACCATTGAAAAAAGACGCATTTTGGAAATGGGTTGTCTTATAAATATGACTCAAGGCTTGCGCTTCATTGCATCACAATACGTTGACCAACGCAGGTGCAAGCCTCTCATAAATATGCCCCTTATTTTTTAAAACCCTGCCACAATCAAATTGGCAACAAGGAGAAATGTAGCAGTAAATCTGTTATGCTTACATTGGTTGTAAAGACTGTATTTTAGATTATCTTATAGGGTTAAGGCACCTGCTGCACAGATCTTTGTGTGCTAGCTAAGTCTCGGGAATAATAATAATAGTAAGATAACTGTGGAGGGTAACGTGCTGGAGAGATCTGTATTTTGTCTAGTCCCCGTTTTGAATCAAAGTAGCACAGAGGGTTAATATGCCTCCTGCAAAGCACATTATGTAACTCGCAGATGACAGATTTTTATTGTATGTAAATAGCTAAGTGGGTTACTGCTTTTAACAGAGATCCTTTGGTTACTTGCAGTTCATAAATTGTAATCCTTCTACTATACCACAGTGAGCTATGAAGGACATGTGGCTCCTATACCTTGTAACCCTCACTGTCTTACGTAACACATCCTGTACACTGATATTCACACATGATTTATGGTCAATGTATAATGTCCACGTGGAATAGGACATGTTACAACGCACGCATTTACAACGCGTGCCATTACAACACATTTGTTACAACGCAAAATCCATCACATTGAATGTCATTACAACGCAAGCCATTACGACGCAAATTACTATTCTAACTCCGCCGGGGCGTTACTTTGGGGAATGCGTTGTAATGGCATGCGTTGTAATGATATGCGTTTTAATGGATTTTGCGTTGTAAAAATTGTGTTGTAACGCATGCGTTGTAAACAATGTCTTCCGTGCACGTGAGATGTAAAGCTCTCCGACACCCTGCATTGGGATGAGTAGTGCTAAAGCGCTATAAAAGAAATAAAACAAAATAGAGGAATTTAAATTGTAATTTGTGGTCTGGGACAGGCCAACACATCTGACATTCTTACAGTGTATGCATATCTCTTATATACAGGGACTGAACAAAGTAAAAAGCACGCCTCTCTTAAGCACCTGTGAACTGATAACAAGCTGTGAGCCTTTGTTTCCCCTCCATTGCATCTAGGTTTGAGGCTCCTGATAGCTCCCAGCCATACTCCAACAAAAGGAGGCCTGATGGCCCACTAACCTTGGCTATTGTTATGGATGAGCTGGAATCTGATAAGCCCCTTGCTGCTTGGAAGGAACAAAAGGAGGAAACATGCAGGTGCTGGTGAAATTGTCCCGGTGTCTGAAAATTACCCCAGGACAAGTTCAACATATTTCTGTGGGGCCCAACCTCTTGGCAGGGTAGACGGCATCCACACCGTGAAAATAGTGAGTGTAGATGCCGTCTACGCATGTGTAAACTGCCCTGCATCACCCCCTTCATAAAGACATCCTTGTTCCGTCAGGTGAACTTTCGAGCTTGTGGCCAACTGACCTGTGGCCACTCAAAGGCAAAAAGAGGCTGGCCTGCGGCTCCAGTGGCCCATATTTACACATGAAAACAATCCCAATTTGGGCTGCAGACCCGAGTGGTGGTGACTTTCCTGGTGGGAGTCACACGTGCCCCCTTTGCAAAATAGAGACTGGTACTGCGATAAGGGAAAAAGCAAGAGACAGCTGCCTGACTGCTCATACCCCCTCTCTTTAGAAAACGATTATGGCAAGATACCAAGGAGAGGGTGAGGTGGGTCATGCACAACTGTCTCTTGAAGACGATTGTCCACCCTGAGAAGATGATATATGAAGATGGGAGATTGGGGCTTCCCCTAACCCCTGAACGAAACATGGTGCTCAGACATTACAGTGCAGATCGCTTGATGGGAGGAGGCACAGAAGAGACCTACCACAACCACAGGACGTGTGGCAAGACCCACTGTGTTGAGAGCTGTGCAGTGTTAAAGCTGCTCTGGCCTTTAAAGGATGCTTTAACTGTCCGTTTAAAGAAAGGTTGACACTTGGAGGTGAGAACAGCGCTGTGAAGCCTGTTCAGAGGTGAAGCTCCATGTCACCGACCCTTGCTGCAGTGAAACAGTAAATCTCTTCCCTTGGAGCAGGCATGGGGGAAGTCCACCCATCCACACTTTTATGAGAAGTTACAGGCACCAATGAAGAGCTGGGGCAACCCCCCCCCCCCACAGATAAACACCTCCATATTAACAAACTAAAATGTCATTCAAAGAAAGGAAAGTGAGCTAGAATGAGTCATTTTTATTTATTCCTGAAAGGGCCACTACAATGTAACTTTGTTATGCACAGTAGCAGCAAGAAAGACTGATCTAAGAGTATTCTGTTTGAGTTTTGTTGTTTAGGGATGTCAGTAAAATTGAGTTTCTTCAAGTTATGTGTGTGCTTGGACGATAGGTACAGGGTTGAGAAGCCTGTTTTAGGTCTGATATAATTGTTTTTTACACTCTAGAGAATTTGCATACATCAAAATCTTATTTTATCTTTGGCAGTGTTTAATTCTTTGACTGATTGGTGAAATGACTGGCTCAAAGGATCTTGGCCAATATGTAATGTCATATTTACCCAGACGCAGAATGAGTGAAACCCTTTGATACATCACCCTTTTTTCCTAGCAAGTCAGTATGGGGATCTGTTTAACTGCAGTTTTCCCTGCCCGCACCACCTGCATTTAACTTTGAAGCTCTGGCTGTGGTGGGACTACGTCCCCCCAGACTCCTCGGTGGCAAGGAGGAGCCACAGGCTGCTACGGCATGCACATAAGCGCAGGTCACATTCCCGCACTGCGGGACGTGCCCGAGGCAAAGACCGGGCTGTCTGCACCCGTCAGAGCCCAGAAGAGGCTGGACTGGGCCCGGTCTCTTGGTTCCTGGTCTCAACATCTGGACATAGGTTCTGAGCACAAGAAGTAGACACGTGGGAGTTAAAGGTAAAACGTTTTTTAATTTTTTTAATTGTTTGACTTGGATTTGGCGGCACAGAATGGGCAAACAGAAAGGCAGTCAACTAACCGCTAGTGTCAAGAGAGGAAAGGTGGTTTCTAGATCTATTGCTTGATATCCGTCATCTGTTATGTTTGCCAGAGGGAAATTGATCGTGTTGAAACTAGTCTGGCTCTTACCTTAAGGAAATCTGGAAAACCTAGAGATAGTCTATCAGAAGTTGGAGCATCTACTCAGTCTACCCCAGGTGAGCCAATACACCCCGGAAGTCCAAACATTAAAGTTGTTAGGTCTAAAGAGCCTCCACGCGACAATCTGGTAACATCAAAATCCCTGAGGAAGGATATGGACCCATGAGAAGGGTGGGTAGCGAAAAGTGGTTGCTCAAAATAATCAAATTGCTTCAAATAAATACGATAATAGCTTGAGTGAGGACCATGATGTCCGCCCCATATTCCTCCTGAGTGCACACCCTATATAATCATCCTTGAGAATGTGCCAAAGGTAGACCCCCTCATGCTTAGAAACACACACATCTTTATTGAACAAAGCAACATATTGATTGAGGAAACATTCAGGCTGGACCTGTGATTTGTCATAAAAGATTGTCACTGTTAGAAGAGTTTCATGGGTTGGGCCTATAAATACAATCTCGTCTGAAGACTGTATTATAATAAACTTCAGCAGGCCAAGTCTAGTTTGAGCCATGCTACATTGTCTTTTTCCATCAATCATCCATCAGGAAGGTATCAGAGAGCAACAATTGGGCTTTTTCTACGGCCCAAGAATGAATCACTTACAATGTACTAATAGCAGGGCACAACAGAGTGGTCTTGAAAGAGACAGAGCAGCAATTAGTTCTCAGCAAGATAGTGTATCAGTTTCTAAAAGATTTGAGGCCCAGCCATCTTTAGAACAATTGGATTGACAACTAAAAATCTCAGGGCTTCCTGATGAGGACAATGAACTTAATCCCTCCCCTTTGACCGAGACATCTATGATTAATAATGTTGTTCAGATAAAATTGGGGCTTAATCTCCTGGAAAGTGGCAGGCCTAAGAGCCAAATTAGTTAATCCAGACTGGGTTAAGAGAGTGCAGCAGTGTAAAATTATCTGCTGTCAAGAGAAATGGTCACAAGATCCTTTTTTAGGTCGAGCATAGCCAGCGCGAATGTGCTGTCGTCAACAATCTGTAGTATTGAGTAACCCCCGCACTTTGCCCACTCCCAACTTTCCCTCCCTGTATTCCTTGTCATAAATAAGCCAACGTACACTTTCTCTTTTGGTGGTCCTTTGTTGGCCGCAGTTTTATTAGGAATACACATATATACATATTGCCTATTGTTGTGCATCCTGCCATAAATCATTATTGGCGAGCTGTCATCTTTGTGTCGTGCCTTGTTTGCATCTCGTTATACATTGCGTTTGCGTAAATCATATGTACATTGCACAATAGCAGATTAGACTGACAGTTCGTTGTACAGGTCATTTGCAGGCTTACATTGTCTCTTGGCCCTTCTGGGTCGTTGCTTAGTTCGGTTGGATTTGCCCTCGCAGGGGTGTAGCTTCCGTCCCCGGAGTTAGGCCACAACTCGCTACCTTGCCGATTCTTGTTGTGCCCTGCCATCCGGCGGGGGCTGGGCAGCGAGCGCCGTCTCCGTTAGCTACCCCTTGTGGTAGGCCAACTCACCCAGCCGTAAGGCATCCCAGAGTGAGTGGTCCTACACACCGCCCCTTAGGCCAACTCACCCAGCCGTAAGGCATCCAAAGGTGAGTGGTCCTATTCCGGCGCACCGCACTCCGGTGTGCCTCCGTACCAACCATTATCCCCGTAGTTTCTCGCCACGCCGCCAGGGAGGCTTCCGTCTTCCTGCGGCTCCCCCCTTCCTCCCTTTTTCGGCTCTTTCATCTGCATCCTGCTAACACCATTGCGCCCCACAGGTTCCTCCAGAAGACCGCCATGCCTTTATCAGACAAGTGCACCCCATCTTTCGCATAGAACTCCGGGCGGCCTGTGTGGATGAGCCCATGCCTAACTGATTCAAACCCATTGGTTCTGCAGAACTTGCTCACGGTGAGGTTCAGCTTTTTTCGTGAGTTCTCGACTGCGCTCTGTGATTGGGCCCCTCGCCATTCATTCCTGCTGATCAGTTCTGACCAAATGATGGTGGTGCCCCCAAACGCCTTGCCTGCCTCAGTCAAATCCTTCTGTATGGCTTGAAGCAGATTGCGCCTCCCTTGCTTGGCCAAATCGTTCCCCCCTAGGTGTATGACCAAAATGTCCGGATACCAAACCGCCTCTGCTTGTAGTTCAGCCAGTTTTGCTGGCAGCTGCTCCCATTTCATTCCCGGCTGGCCAAACCACCTTATGCAGGTGTCCGCTGGCCGTCCTTCCTGCTTGTACCCCTTTTGGCGCCACCAGGATTGCATCCGGGTTATGAAGGAGTGACCCACCACCCACACCAAGTGCGGTCTCCTTCCTGCCGGGGGAATGAGAACATGTCACTTAATTGTTCGGCTGGCCCGGCGCGGCGGTTGTTTTTTTATTTTTTTATTATACCAGCTGGGGCCTTACGTATGTCCGGTATGCCTTAGACCGCCATCTCCCCATGGCCTTTATCCCAGACTAAGACATCCCATGCTGTGCGGCTGTCGTGGCGGCCCCTATCCTGAATGAGTGGGACCCGAAAACTGACGGTGGCAGCCCTGCTTCGTTGAGTGTGAGGCGCATGATCGAGGTGAACTGGAATCTGCTAAGGTGTGTACCGTCGCTGTGCTTGAATAGAGGGCCCTCGCCGGCTGGACGTATTGTCATAAAGGCGAGCAAACAGCACACCGCGCAGCAGTTCTTATCCTCAATGCACCGTAACCTCACCACCGCCCCTTTACCGGTTTGGTCTGTCTTTGAACGCCTTAGTAGTAGCTCTATCTCCCCTGCTCTCGGTGTGACGTCGCCCGCCTGTAGGCAGTAGTCCGCTGGGCCTGTCCTTGCGGGCGCTACTAATTCGCTAATGCGGAACGCCCCAAAGAACGCGGTAGAAAAAGCTGCCCTGAGTAGTAGGTGCTAAAAATTGTCCTTTGTTGTGCCCGCAGTGCACCCAACAGGGCCCTCAGCTTTGTATAGTCTATTGGGCGTCTGGTGTCCCTTCTTGCGCCCTCCGCGCGCCTCCACCTCTTCATTGCTGCCTTGGTGTAGTGTGTGGCCACGGGATCCAGCCCGGTCTCTAGCTTGGCGTAATATGCCACGGCGGACAGGTGGGCTTGTGTCCATGATCTGGACTTCTGGGCGTCAAATGCCCACTGTATGAACTGCTCTGCTGCCCTGCAGGTGGCTCTCATATTGCCCAGTGACTGGATCCCCCCACCCGCATTACAGTACTGATATACGTTTTGTATCTCCTGGCGGCTTCCGGGGTGAGGGCTTGGCTGACCAGCTCTGACAAATCTATCCCGCCAGGTCCCACAGCTGGCCCGGGAAAGGGGTCATTTCCTGCTCTGCGCTGGGTGCCAACTCCCTGAACTTCTCCATCCGTGCCCGGGACAGGGCGTCTGCCACTTCGTTGTCCACCCCTGGTACGTGGCGCGCCCGCAGGTCTATGTTGCCTTCCAGCTTTAACTTAACCAATCTGCGCATTAGTCGAAGTGTGTCTGGGCATCTGGCTGTCCCCTTATTAACTGCTTGCACTACCCCCTTGTTGTCGGACCATATTGTTAGCTTCATGCTCTGCAACTCGCGCTTCCAGACTGTGAGTGCTACTATGATGGGGAATAGCTCCAGAAAGGTGATATTATTGGTCCTGCCCGTCTTGTGCCAGCTGCCAGGCCACTGCCCTGCGCACCACTTCTTACCCAGGATTGCCCCAAAGCCTGTGCTACCTGACGCGTCTGTGTATAGTGCGATTTGTTTGCTAGTCACCCAGCCTTCCCTCCAGATGAGTACACCGTTAAAGTCTGCCAGGAACGTGTCCCACATTGCTAGGTCTAGCCTGACATGGTGGTGTCTATGGGTGAGCCCACATGTCAATTGGGTCAAACGCCTGGCGAATGCCCTGCCGGCTGGGATTACCCTAGCCGCAAAGTTCAGTTTGCCTATGAGTCTCTGGAGGTCCCTCAGCGTTGCTTTCTCCCGCCCGCGGAGGCTCCTGATTTCCCCCCTGAAATCTTCCACCTTTTCTGGTGGGAGCCTGGACGTCCCGGCGACGGAATCTAGCTCTATTCCCAGAAATGTGATTTTTGTCGCCGGGCCTACTGTTTTTTCTGCTGAGAGTGGGACCCCTAGTTCCCCAGCCAACTTCATAAATGCTGATAGGGTGTCTCCGCACTCGTCGGATTCCGCGGGACCCGTGAATAGGAAATCGTCCAAGTAGTGGAGCTTTCCGCCTGACGGTTGTCTTACGTGTAGCGCCCATTCCATAAAGGTGCTAAATAATTCAAAATAGGCACACGACACCGAGCACCCCATGGGCATAGCTTTGTCAAAGTATAGTTTGCCCTCCCATTGGAAACCTAGTAGATGAAAACTGGAGGGGTGGACTGGGAGTAAGCGGAAGGCGGACTCGATGTCTGCTTTTGCCATAAGGGCCCCTGGGCCCGTCGCCCTAACTAGGTCGATGGCATCGTCTATCGTGGAGTAGGTCACTGAACATACCTCCGTGCTAATCCCATCGTTGACGGAAGCGCCGTCGGGGAACGACAGGTGATGAATTAATCGATATTGCTCTTGTTCCTTCTTGGGGACTACCCCTAAAGGAGAGATCACCAGTTCCTTGATCATGTGATCGGGCAGGGGGCCCTCTATCCTCCACAGGACCCTCTCTTTCTCTATTTTTTTCGCTACTACCCCAGGGTGTTGCATTGCTGATTTCAAGTTTCTGACACTGCCTGGTGGGAGGTGGCCTGTAAACGGGATGGGAAAACCTTCTTCAAAGCCGTGGACTAGGGTGTCGGCGTCAGTCTTGTTATGGTAGCTGTTGGCTAGCTTGCGCAACAGGTGCGTGTTAATGGGGGACCGTGCCAGCCTGTAGGTTTGTAAACCCGTTGTCCCCCCGCGCCCCCTTCCCCCAGATCATTGCTTCTTTTTCTCTTTCCTGTCTCCCTTGTGGTCTTTTTGCGCTTGCACCCTGCTGCCGGGTGACCCCCCCGCAAGAGGAGCAGGTATGCTGGAACTTGCACGCTGCCCCGTAGGTACATTCGTTTGATTCGAACTTCCAGCAGATAGCTGGTGTTCCGTTGTTGTGAGGTGCTCTCCACGAGCTGAATTGCTTGGGCTTATTAAATGGCCTCCCCTTCCCCTTGTGGGCGGACCCTCGAAAGGACTGCTCATTTCTACCCCCCCATGAATTGGCCTCCCTCGCAACCATCATTTTGTGAATGAATCCAGATACGTCCTCCTCGTTCCACTCCACTTCTGGGTGTGTTTGCATCTTTAGCCTGAACCCCTTATCATATTCCAGCCATGCTTCGCCTGGGAACTGTCTCTGCGCTTTGTGGATGTTGGACTCGTACAGCCATAGGTCAGCTGCGCAGCGCGGGAATTTTTCCACTATAATGCAGGCCATTATACGGAACGCGTCTAGCCAATTATCAAAATTTCTCTCCTTGCGCTCTTTTCTCCTTTCCCTTTTGTCCTCGTCCCTCTTATCGCAGGTGGTCAAGTCAAGCCCTTCTAACTGTATCTCTAGCAATGAAAAGATGTCAATGAATTCTTTCCTCCAAATTCTTTCCTTGACCGCCAGCGGTATGAGGCTAGCTAGCCCTGTGGCCCTGGTAGTTAAGGACGCAGGGGCCGGTGAGGGGCGTGAAAATGCGTCTGTCGCTGTTGCGGGAGGCGGGATGGGTGACGGGGGTGTGCATCCCCAAGCCAATGTGGGTGATCCTGCTTCGCCCCCACCCCCTAAGGTGACCTGGTGCCCTAAGCGCTGTCGGCGTACGTGGCCAGGGTCTATCAGGTACCATGGTAACCCCGATGCCACTTCCTCTGCCTGGGCATCTACCTCTCCCGGCCCTCCCGTGTCTCCTTGCCCCTCCCCTGCCGGCGCACCTGGTGCTCCAGCCTGCCTGGCTAACCTTTGCATAATGAGTGGTGCCATAGTTTTAAAGCATTCCTGCACAATTGCACTGATATGCTCACCGCTTGTTGTTGTATCCGTTGTCCCCCCGTTCAGTCCCGCCGCCGCCGTGCTGGCTACAGGTGGCTGGGTCTTCCTCTTGGGGGCCTGTTTGGGAGCTGCCGCATCTGCCAGTTTGGCCGGAGCCCTCCTCTGCCGCTTGGCTGCCGGTGCGTTGGGCACGCTCCGCTGCCGGTGACTTGGCCCTTCTTCTGGATCCTCCTGCAGATGGGGCTGCAGCCAGTCGTTCCCGTGGACTTCTGATGCCGCCCGGATCCGGCACAGCAGGTCATCGAGATCCTTCTGTTGCCTCTTGTTCCCCTTCTTTGCCATCTGCCCCAAGCCGCAGTTGTCCCAACTGCGTTCCTCCTGCCGCTTCTTCCTCACGTGCTGCAATGCGGGGTGCTGCCGCCAATGTATGCACCAAACTTTGTTGTGGCTCCGCCGCGTGTGACCTTCTTAATGCGGGGTGCTGCCGCAGGTATATACACCAAGACCCTGCTGAGTCAATCCTCGTAAGGCCACTGACTCTTGGCTGCACAGGCTGTTGCTTGATTGCAATGGTGAGCCCCCGGGACTCGTGGCCTCAGCTGTGCAGCCTTTTCGCCTTTTTTTTTTGCTCTGCCGAGCACCGAAGCCTTCTCGTTGGCGCGCGCTCCCGGCTTAGTAGCGGAAAGCCCGGGAGCGGTGTGGCAGCAGACAGCTCCTGTCCAGGCGGGGTGCGGGGCCTCGCTCCGTGTCGTCCGCTGCTACCGGACCGGCGGGTGAGTTACTCGCAGCGGGTGCCGAGCCGCATCGGCTGGTGCTGGAGCAGCGCGACCGGGGTGGGCAGTCGGGGATGTGATTATGCCGCACCACCTCTCACCCCGCGATGTCTTCAGGGGGGGGCCACGGAGATCGGGGTGGGCTCCCGATCGTCCGCTGTACTCGCCGCTAAGTCTTCAGGGGGGGGCCACGGAGGTCGGGGTGGGCTCCCGATCGTCCGCCGCGCGGTCTTCCAGGTGGGGGGGGCCACGTGGGTCGGGTGGGCTCCCGATCGTCGCTGTACACGCCGCGATGTCCTCAGTGGACCACGGAGGTCGGGGTGGGCTCCAGATCGACCGCAGCACGATGGTCCTGTCCTTGGCGGTCCGCCGGTGGCCGGGGTGGGCACCCGGTCGTCCGACGCTGTTTTGCCCGGATTGCTGAGTCGTCCGGATCGGTGGCCGCTTGTATGGGGCTGCTGGATTTTTGGCGCCAATTGGCTCGATAGTGCAGCCCGGCGCCTGGTCGTCACCTTGCTCTGTTCGTCGACAGAGCTTCGCCTCGCCGTCCTCGGGAACAAAAATTCTCGCCGGTGCTGCTCCCCCGCTCCCAAAAGATAGGAGTTTACCTGGGGGAGCAGTGCTTATATCCCCCCCCCGGTGCTGGGCCGCCTTCTGCATGGCCTCCCCCCCATTGGGGGGTTTGTATCGCGCCTGGGCCCCCATTGGCCGGCGCCTCTCTGGCGGTCGCAGCGGGGGGGTGCGGGAGCTTCCCTGCTCCTTGGCGCGAAAAACCGGTTTTGTCCGGGGCTCGGCGTCGGTTATGGCGCCGGCCCTCTAGGCCCCCTTCGGTGGCGGCCTTTGCTATAAACGAGGTAGCTCCAGCCTGCTGCTTACTATTTGCTCAGCGCAGTGTTGGACTTCTTTGCTGCCGCCTAATTAGTTTAGGCAGCAAACTCCATTTCCGCTTTTTTCCAGTGCTGCACCGACCAAGTACAGTTTCGTTATGCTTAGACAGCGTAACTGTTATTTGGTGAACTCATTTTTTGTTAATTGCATGCTTCATGCTTGTGTCAGTGCTAGATGCACGTCTGTGTCGACCCCCCCACCCCCACCCGCTCTCTGTGTCGTACCCCCACCACCACCCACCCGTCGCTCCTTGTTTTTAACACTTAGCGCCTTTTCAGATTTGAGGCCGAACTGCGTTTGCTCACGCATTTTTTAGGTTTGTGTCAATGCTACAGCGCATGCTTGAAAGAAAAGCAGCCATTGCTGGAGGGAGGGGCAGGAACCTTGGGGTCGCCTGGGGATGAAGAATCAGGGCAGAGTGGATGCAGGGATGGCCGGTTCGGGCTGGCCCTCGTTTACAATTATTGCAGCCCAGCATGGTGAGCTGTATCTTCTAATATGGGGGTGCGCATTTCTTTTCTTCTGCGCTGAATTAAAAATAGCAACTGGCGCCGTGCCCTCTCCAAGGTGCTCCCTTTCCCCAGCAATGTTTTCAGCGCGATGTCTGCTCCACTCCTCCCAGCAAATTGCACATACTTTAAGCAGCACTGCTGGTGCCGCTGCTTTCCCCCATAATCCAAACTTGTCATTATAGGTTTGGGAAATAGGCAGCCTGCGATTCGATTAGGGCATGGTTTGGGGGTGGAATTGCCTCCCGTTCATTGACCCCGATGCTGGGGGATCATCCGAGGTGCTGTCTCAAATAAAGTTTATAGTGCATTAACTGGACCAAGCTACGGCAAGCCAAGGAGCACAGTTTTACCTTAAGGTAAAGACGGGATTTGCTGCGATGTATAGGAATGAAAGCTGCCATCCAATGGCGCTCTCTCGCCTCCCCTCCCGCGTGCACATCCCGGCTCTCCGCTCACTACGGAGAAGTAGCATGATTAATAACACGGAGGGGCCCTGCCTGTTGGAATATTAATTTCCCATCCTTCTTTTCTTCTCTCAAGCACACCCCTTGCTATTTTTTACAGCATCTCTTTTTTTCCATGCTTTTTTTTGCCAGTTGCATGGAGCTCGTCCCGAGCCTCTAACACTGCCTCGTGGCCATTTGACCTCCCACAGGGTTACTGCGCAGTGGGATGATTTTGTACTCATTAGCATTGGGGCTCGCGGGGCAAGAAAAAGAATATAGATCAGGGGAAACCTCCTTCAGCTGCCTTCCACTACAACTGCTGCGGCTACAGCTATCCGTGACCTACAAAGCAGACTGAGCGCTGCTGCAGTGTCAGCCAGCTGCAGAGTCTACAGTACGTACCGCTTTGTAGACGGAAACAAATATATGTTTCTTATTTGTCTTACTCAACAAACGGTATGCTGAGTTTTGCCTGTATGTAATCTATTGGTCTTGTTTTACATTGTTTAAAGGCTGACATATTACTTTAGTAAATTCTGTATTGCTTAGAAAATACTTTTGTAGGACTATGAATTTTAATAGGAAATGATTTACTAAAAACGCGATCTTCCAAGCGCCCTTTCGAAAGTTGATGTGCATAGACATGCAGGCAAATTGATTGAAAATTAGAAGTCATGCCAGATAAACGCCTAAGGTGTGAATTTTAGTTTCTATTTTTTTTGTTTTTTCTGTGTTTTTGCTACTTTTTATTATACTGGCAGTCCTGGAAATTTCAGTTATTGCCGAAGCCGTTCTCTGGTTTACAAAAGCGGATTCTGTACATTAAGGAGAACTTATGTTTGTTTGCACAATCATGATTGCTTATGAAATTATCTGTGTTTCGCTCAAATAAAGGCGGCATGTAGTTTGCAGTCCGTGCATGTGTTTTTCTTTGGGACATGCTTTATTTTCATTGGTTGACCGGGTCATGTGTCCAGTTGGCATGAAAGTGGGCGTGTCATTGCCAACTCAGATCTCGAGGGCTTTGGAAAAAGTTTGCCATAATTGTGTGATTCAGCATGTTGGATGACTGTATTGGAGGTAGAGGAATAATATGGCAATTTGAGAGAAAGCATATTTTATACTTTGTGCTGTTTGTGGCAGTGACTCTCCAAGGTACTGTAACGGTAGCAAATAGGTTTTTTTTCTTCACTATTAATTCACTTTTTGGTTGTTGTTTTCAAGCGCCCCATGCTGTGCTTTCACATTAATAGAGGCCACGCCCCTTTCTTTAGCCGAGCCGTGTCTATAGAAAGGTCCGCAGCCGCTATTAAAGTGAAACCGCAGCATGGAGCGCTTTTACCAAAAAAAGCATTTATTTGTTAACTTGACAAACAAATGTTTTGTTTTGTAAAAGCGCCCCATACCGCGCTTGCACTTTAATAGCTGCCACGGACCGTTCGTTAGACACAGCTCGTCTAAAGAAAGGGGCGTGGCCTCTATTAACATGAAAGCGCGTCATGGGGCGCTTGTAAACAAAAAATATTTGCAATGCAATAGGTCTTGCATTTGTGAGAATTTAAGCTGTCATTTACAATGCCAATAGCTCAAACTCTCGTAAATGCGAGACCTACTGCATTGCAAATGCTTGTTACATAAATGGCTTTTCCACCTTCAGCAGGGATCCACCCACTAGACACCAGGTAGGGGGGAGCAGCCCCTTGGGCAAGGGCTATCGCTTCCCCCATGTTTTTGGGCCACATCAGTCTTTCTGCCCCCCCCGGAGGCAGATGGGGCAATAGTCCCCGATCTGCCCCCTAGGCACCAAGGATTTTTATGTATAAAGGGGTGGGGGCTGCCCAAAATGGGCATGCCAATGCCCCCACCCCCCAAAAAAAAGTTACAGTCTTTCTGCCCCCCTGGTAGGCAGATTGGGCAACAGCCCCCAATCTGAAGCATACTAGGCACCAGGGATTTTTTTTGTTTATGTATATAGAGGTGGGGGCTGCCCAAAATGGGCATGCCAATGCCCCCACCCCCCCAAAAAAAGTTACAGTCTTTCTGCCCCCCTGGTAGGCAGATTGGGCAACAGCCCCCAATCTGAAGCATACTAGGCACCAGGGATTTATTTTGTTTATGTATATAGGGGTGGGGGCTGCCCAAAATGGGCATGCCAATGCCCCCACCCCCCAAAAAAATTCCACTCTTTCTGCCCCCCCCACCAACAGAAGGCAGATGGAGCAATAGCCCCTGATCTGCCCGCCGGGGGGGCAGAAAGCCCACTAGGCACCCAGGATTGTTTTTTATTAAACATAGGGGTGGGGGCTGCCCAGAATGGGCATCCCTATGCCCCCACCCCCCAAAAAATTAACCACAGGAAGGCAGATCGTGGCAACTAGGCACAAGGAATGTTTACGGGCATGTCAGGGAGAAGCCCCATAGGCAAGGGCCGCTCCCCTTTTTTAGAGGCACACATTTTGGCTGTTTCAGTGAAATATTTAGTCTCATCTGCCCCCAAGCGGGGGCAGAAAACCACTAGAAACCAGGGAGAGTTTGTGTGTGTGTGAACTTGAGTTTGACTGACGGTCTGCGTGTACTGACCTTTGACTGACATTTTGCTGGCAGTGTGTGTGGACCTGCACTTGGCTAATGGTGTGTGTGGACTGGCGCTTGATGACGGTGTGTGCAGATTGGCGCTTGCCAGGTGGTGTGCTTGGAGGGGAGCTTGGCTGGCGGTGTACGTGCACTGTCACTTGGCTGACTGTGTGCATGGATGGTGCTTGGCTGCAGGGCCCGACTGGCCATAGCGGGCACCGGGCGTTTCCCCAGTGGGCCGGAGGGGTGGGGGCGGTTTTCTGGCAGTGGGGGCCGGTTTTGTCACAGGGGGCCGGTTTTGTAGCAGTGCTGCCATATCGGCACCCAGTAACAAAAGCGGGAGCAGTGCTTTTTACTAGCACGCCCCCCCCCTCCCAGGGCCAGTTGAGCAGCAATCTGCCAGTGTTGGTTGCTGTTCCCAGTCCGGCCCTGCTTGCTGGCTGTGTGCGGGGATGGCACTTGGCTGGCGGTGTGCGTGGATGGCGCTTGGCTGGTGGTTTGCGTGGATGGTGGTGTGCGTGTACTGACTCTTGGCTGGCGGTGTGGCTTGCATGGATCACACAGCGTTTTCTTACCCAGAATCCCCCGCAAACCTCAAACTTACTTACAAAAAGTCACATTTTCCTCACATTTTTGTGTAGGTAAGTTGTAGGATCATCGCGCAGGCACAAATTTCCTACCACCCAGCATGCCCCTTGGTCTCCTGAGAAAAATTACACCTTACTTGTGTGGGTGCCCAAAGTAGCGTCAGCCTAAAAACATAAACAAACTGCCCTTTTGGACCCACTTTGGGCCCCCCTCATTCTCTACACGTTTTTGGCCCCTCCATGTTATAGACACTTAGCCCATACACACAAGTAAGGTATTATTTTTATCAGGAGCCTGGGGGGAACGTTGAGTGGTAGGAAATTTGTGCCGTGCAGTGATCCCACAACTTTCCCACACATATATTAGGGGACAATTTGACTTTTTAGCTACATTTGAGGTTTGCAGCGGATTCTGGGAAGGAAAATGTTTGGGGATCAACTCAAGCCACACCTCCCTGGACTCCCACGGGTGTCTAGTTTTCAGAAATGTCTCGATATCTGCAAGCCCTGGACCAAAAACACAGGTGTCCACCTATCTATCACAAAACTACCTGGTTTTTTAAGAGGGGCCACCTGCATTTTTGGTCCCGGGCTCAGCGGCCATCTAAGGAAACCTGCCAAACCCAGACATTTATGAAAACTAGACACCCAGGGGAGTCCAGGAAGGTGTGTATTGCATGGGTCTCCGAACATTTTTCAACTCAGAATCCCCTGCAAACCTCAAATTTAGCTAATAAAATCACATTTTCCTCACTTTTCTGTGTGGGAAAGTTGTGGGGTCACCAGGCCGCCACAAATTTCCTACCACCCAGCGTTCCTCCAGGTCCCCCGATAAAAAAGGTACCTCACTCGTGTGGGTGGGCCAAGTACCCGCGACAGGCAAGGGCCCAAAACGTATTGTTGAGACATCAAAATTACCTATCACAAAATGACATGGTTTTGCAAGGGGGCACCTGCGTTTTTAGTCCCAGGCTTGGCTGCCATCTAGGGAAACCTACCAAACCCACACATTTCTGAAAACTAGACACCCAGGGAGTCCAGGGATGTGTGGGGCTGTGTGGAACCCAAACGTTTTCCTACCCAGAATCCTCTGCAAACCTAATTTAGCTGGGGGAAAAAAAATCACATTTTCCTCACATTTCTGTGTGGGATCAGGGTGCCGGCACAAATGACCTACCACACAGCGTTCCCCTTAGTCTTCAGATAAAAACCATACCTCACTTGTGTGGGTGTCCAATGCATAATCGCCTAAAAACGTATTTAAAAAAAAATAGATCGCTTACAATTCGCTGTGCTATCCCCTTAAACCCTATGTTTTTCGCCCTTCCAAGTCGCTGGCCCTTGGCCCACCCACACAAATGAGGTATCATTTTTACTTGCGAGACTGAGGGGAACGCTGTGTGGTAGGTCATTTGTGCCGGGACTGTGATCCCACACACAAATGTGAGGATTTTTTTTATTTTTTCAGCTAATTTTGAGATTTGCAGGGGATTCTGGGTAGGAAAACGTTGAGGATCCACGCAAGCCATACCTCCCTGGATTTCGCCTGGTGTCTGTTTTTCAAAAATGTATAGGTTTGCTAGGTTTCCCTAGGTGCCAGCTGAGCTAGGGTTCAAAATCCACAGCTAGGCACTGTAAAAATGTGGTGTGTCCACGTTGCGTTTTGAACCGTTTCCTGTCGCGGGTACTTGGCCCACCCACACAAGTGAGGTACCATTTTTATTGGGAGACCTGGGGGAACGCTGGGTGGTGTGAAATTTGTGTCAGCCCAGTGATCTCACAACTTTCTCACACAGAAACGTGAGAAAAAGTGATTTTTCAGCTACATTTGAGGTTGAAAAGGTGATTCTGGTTGGGAAAACGTTGGGGAATCCACACAAGCCATTCCTACCTGGATTCTGATAGGTGTGTAGTTTTCAAAAATATCTGGGTTTGGTAGATTTCCCTAGATGGCCGCCGAGCCCAGGGCCAAAAACCCAGGAGATCCCCCCCTTGCGCAAAACCAGGTTGTTTAGTGATAGGTAATTTTGATGTCTCCACAATACGTTTTGGGCCCTTCCCTGCTGTGGGTACTTGGCCCACCCACACAAGTGAGGTACCATTTTTAACCGGGAGATTTTGTGGAATGCGGGGTGGGTGGAATTTTGTGGATCCACGCAGATTCCAGAACTTTCCATCACAGAAATGTGAGGAAAATGTGTATTTTTTTCTTTACAAAGTTTGAGGTTTGCAAGGGATTCTGGGTAACAGAACCTGGTGAGAGCCACACAAGTCACCCCGTCCTGGATTTCCCTGGGTGTCTTGGTTTCAAAAATGCATACGTTTGCTAGGTTTCCCTAGGTGCTGGCTGAGCTAGGGTTCAAAATCCATAGCTTGGCACTTTGTATAAAAAGGGGCAGTTTTCACTGTAAAAATGTGGTGTGTCTACCTTGTGTTTTGGGCCGTTTCCTGTAGTGGGCACTAGGCCTACCCACACAAGTGGGATACCATTTTTATCAGGAGACTTTGGGGAATGCTGGGTGGGCGGACGTTTGTGGATCCATGCAGATTCCAGAACTTTCCATCACAGAGAATTCTTTTTTTTTGACAAGGTTTGAGGTTTGCAAGGCATTCTGGGAAACAGAACCTGGTGAAAGCCACACAAGTCACCCCGTCCTGAATTCCTCTGGGTGTCTAGTTTTCAAAAATGTATAGGTTTGCTAGGTTTCCCTAGGTGCCGGCTGAGCTAGGGTTCAAAATCCATAGCTAGGCACATTGCAAAAAAAGGGTCCTTTTTCACTGGAAAAATGTGATGTGTCCACGTTGCGTTTTGGGACGTTTCCTGTTGAGGGCACTAGAGGTACACAGAATAGTAGAAGAAGTGTTATTACCAATTGACTTTCATTGCATTTCTGCCTTCCAAATGTAAGACAATTTGTAAAAAGAAGTCATTTTGAAAAATGACCTCTAATTCACATGCTTGTATGGGTAACCACAATTTTGGAGATGTGCAAATAACCACTGCTTGTAAACTGTATATTTTGTTCCCATTTCGGAAATATATAGGCTTCCTTGGTATTTATTTTTCACTCTTTATATTTTACCAAATGAATTGCTATATACCCGCTACACCACAGTTCTTCAAACTGTGGGGCCTGCCCCCAGGGGGGCGCAACACCATCCCGGGGGGGGGGGCACGGACTCCACCCTAACATCTGATTGTTTCCCACTTTCCTAATCGATGGGGCACGGCGTGCCCATACTTTGTCATTGTTAAAGAAAACAGTGAAAGCAGTTTGTTTTCGGTTTCACGGCACAGGAGACTCCCCGCCTCCCACTGCAGTGGAAGCATTTCAGCTGTCGGAATGAACCGTCCCGGGATGGTTAGTTCTTCACAGAAAGGAGGCAAAGTTTCTTTAAATTACATAAGTATGGGCATGTCAATTCTTTAGAAATTGTAGAATGCACACCTAATTGCCTGTGTTATAAACTTTTTGGATGCTCGAAGACGTAATTGTCGCGTGCCACCTTGGAATTTCTGAAGAATTGACATATACCTCTTTCCGTCCAAACGGTTAGTTTGCACCCCTATGTTAAAATTGTGATGAAAATTAACATTTGTGAAAGAAACAAAATACAACACTGGAGATTCACTACTCTGATAAAATTGGACACATTGAGCACATCAGCTGGCTTTCCCTGCAGTTTCAATTATGCAACTATTTCATGAAGATAGTGTCGACATTTACTGAGTTGGCAACATTCAGACACATTGTGCATGCACGAATTTATCATTAATTTGCATTTTAAAGCAATTTTGTTTCTGTGTCAATGATTATGTTTTTTAAACAAAACATTTGGTGAGGAGAAATGTTTGCATGTTTCACTGTTTTTTTAAATTTTTATGGGTTTGAGAAGGGGCACATAATGAGGTATCATATTTTGTTTAGTTTCATGTTTTTTGTCACGTGGGATGATTCAAATCCTCTGGGGACGCTCACGGTCATTTAATCGTACATTAGCACTTGTGTTTGGCAAGATAAGGCGCGGATACGGTTCAAGGTATATTGCACATTTAAGTGGTGAGTTAGAAACACGTTGTTGTAATGATGTTGTTCCCGTTGAACACAGAGATGTATCAGAACGTTTTTGTTTTTAATGGTGGGTGATGGTTCACTGACACAGAGCATGTCGAGTAGCATCAAGATGAGGTCAAAGGTTTTAGTTTATTTGCATCATGAAATGATGTGTCTCTACGCTCCGGTTGTTTTTTTCCCACTTTTTTCATTTTTTTTCACCTTTTTCATTTCATTTGTTTCATTTAGTATGTTCCATTCACTTTTTTCTCATCTACTTTGTGATGGATGCATGTTAACAAAGGATAGATTACACCCCTAGAGGTGTGCATTAAATAACAATCCATAGGTGTTTGGGAAGGGCATTTGGATGATATGTGTTTTATTTAATTGTAATAACCCCTGAAGATAGTGGTCAATTATGTAGTGTACCAGATTCCCAACATTTCTGTCAGGTGGTGGGGGGGCCCGACATCTAAACAAATTTAGCTGGGGGGGCTCAACCTAAAAAAGTTTGAAGACCTCTGCGCTACACAATGAAAAACCATAGCTAAACGCAGCTCAGTTATTGGCTCTGGGTTCCTCGGGTTCTTGGTGAACCTACAAGTCCTATATATCCCCACAACCAGAAGGGTCCAGCGGATGTAACAGTATATTGCTTTAAAAAATCTGTCATACTTAGAAAAAGTTAAAGGAGAAAACATTGGCACAAATGGCTGGTTTTTTCAACTCAATTTCAATATTTTCTATTTTCAACTGCTAGTTTCTATAAAAAAAAAACCTTGAAAGATCTACACAAATGACAGAATTCAGAATTTTGTCTACTTTGCAGAAATGTATAGCTTTCTGGGATCCATTATTGTTTTCACACCCATTTTTACCACGAACTAACACAGTAAAATGTCAAAACTGTGTAAAAACTGTTGGTTTCCTGAGAAAAGTCTGCCTGTCCCTGAAAGCTGGGGAGATCGTGATTTCAGCACTACAAACACTTTGTTGATACCATTTTCAGGGAAAAAAATAGACGCTTTCTTCTGCAGCACTGTTTACCCATTTTTTTTGTTTTTTTTTAAAAAGGTTGCTCTACTTTGGCTAATTTCTGGGTCGCCTCCAGGAGAATCCACAAACTCTGGGTACCTTTCAAATCCTCAGGATGTTGGAAGAAAAGAACGCCAATTTGGCGTGGATACCTTATGTGGACAAAAAGCTACAGGGGCCTAAGCACGAACTACCCCAAATAGCCTAAAAAAGACTTAGCACAGGGGGGCGGGGCCTAGCAGCAAAGGGGTTAATAATTTGGGTTGGGGACTTTAATATCCGTACATCTGACCCTAAAATCAGGATGACATGCAGCCTATGGGATCAAGGTGATCAACCCTTTTCACACTTTAGGAATAGCCCATATGGAGCTGCGCTGAATAGAGTAGTTGCCTCCAGAAATCTGATATTTGTGCAAGATCTTAACCGCTCTAACTCTAGCCAGGTACCAATGTTCATAGGGTCAGATTTGTGCTCTATAATTCATCATATATTAATTTCAAGGGAACAGACTCCAGTTTTTAACAAACATGAGGTACACATAATCTACCTAAGTGAGCATAATGCCCTAAACCCTGGAATTAAAACTAGATCTTGGCATTAAAACTTCAAATATTCCTCAATATAGGCTTGAATACACAAAGAATAAGGTCCTAAATATCAATATTTATGAAGGATCTGGTAGTGAATAATCAAGCTCAAATTGCCACTGTTTTACAAGATGACAGTCGTCCTTCAGATATTATCCAAGCATATTCTACCTTGAACACGTACATGGCAGCAAAACTGACCAAAAACACCCCGATGATTAATAGTAGTATCCCAAACTGGTTTAATCATGCTTGCACTCACGCTAAAAAAAACTCTCTAATTAGCCCTTAAAAAGCAACATAGAGACCAGCTAGATGTAGCTCAAGCCAGAAGTACATATAAAGAAATTATTGCAGCTAGAGAAGTTGAAATAAGGGAGATTGCCTGGGAAAACCTTAAGGCTGCATGTGGGCTAAAGGATGCTTCTGCCTTTTGGAAGGTTGTTAACTCCCCCTTTCTCCCAGGCTGCGATAGTCTGAAGGTTGGTACAGTTATCCCTGTGGAAGTATGGGTACAATACTTCTCTAAAATGTTTGGGCCCGGTGAATTATCCCCATATATGGTATCGGGAGAAGAAGCTCATCATGATTAGGAGGCTGCTACTATCTTGAGTGAATCAATTGAGGTGTCAGACGTTATATTAGCTACAGAAAGTAGCACTGCAGATAAAGCCCCAAGTCCAGATAAAATCCCTGCTGATCTTTACAAATCTTTACCCCAATTTTGGGGTCCATCGATCACAAATTTCATAAGGTCAGCAATTGTAGGTCACCTGGTTCAGACTCGGCAGGAAGCTATTATTGTGCCAGTATTAAAAAAGGGGGATAAGAACAGCCCCACTGCTATCGTCCAACCTCGCTCTTAGAGAGTAAGGTCAAAATGGTGGGTAGGGTTATCCTAGCCAGGCTAGAAGTATTGGCAGCTGAGAAGCAGGGACTCTCGGATGTACAGTATGTATTTCGTCCAGGGCTAGGAACTGTTGAGCAATGTCTGAATCTGTGCCTTATCACACAAAAATACATAAAGGCCAAAAAGGCTGTGTTCATTTGGCCTTTATGAATTTAAAGCGTGCATTCGGCACTGTTCAGCAGCCAAAATTATCAGTGATTATGGAAGATATGAGGATGGACAGTGCAATCAAACTTACTTCGTAGATTCAATGTGCACACTACAGCTAAAGTCCAGTACAGTAGGGAAGGGGACCTCTCAACTGTCAAAAGAAATTTGCTCAGTTGTACGGGTAAGGCAAAGATGTGTACTGGCCTAGTTTCTCTTTTTATTATACATAAATGGCCTCGAAGATCATCTGTGTAACAGAGGAAAAGATATCCCGAAGATCAGTTCCCGCTTAGTACCCGTACTATTGTACGAAGATGATGCGGTGCTAATAGCCAGGGTAGCCAACAGTTCACAGCCACTTTTAGATGCTTTCAACATGTTTATGGGTGATTTGGGGCGAAGGACATACCTCACAAAGTCTTCTATAATGTAATGCGGGCCCCGGGTATCGAAAACAAGGAAATTTATGCTTGGTGGTGCAGAAATTGTTAAAGTCCCACATTTTACTTATTTGGGTATACCAGTTGAATTTACTTTTAATTGGAAATTTTTATTGAACATCAGAATATTAATCTTAAAGGCCCACATTTGCTAAAGGACTGGGGCACAAACTGGTGGGTTAGTTACCACACATTTTTAAGAGTAAATGCATACCCATTGCCACTCTTGGTGCTGGCGTGTGGGACTATGCCAACAGTAATTGTCTACAAAATATATTCACTTTTAAGAAGGCTGCTAGCAGTCCCTCAATCAACTCCCACCAATTTTTGTCATGCAGAAGTAGGGCTTGGTTTGATAGAAGATCACATCAAACTACAGCCACTTCTGCTTTGGCTTAGAATATGGAGGAAATCGGAAGAGTAGTTCAGTTGAGCCATTCTGGCTGACTGTGCTTTAGACAACTCACTAGGCATTCCACAGCTCTATTATGTACAGCAAAGCTTCAATGAGCATAATCTCCCAGAACTTTTCTCCAATCCTACTGATCCTTCCAACTGGTCATCTCAAAAAGTGAAAGTTATTTATTAGACGCATCAATCCTTGTGTATGGCAAATACGAGTGCAAGGGTTGAGGGGCCACTCCAATTGAATTTAAATGTGAGTTTATCACCTGCACTGTATCTTCAAGTAATTTTTAAATAACACCACACATTTTACCTAACTAGATTTCCACTTGACGTTCTTCATTTTTTGATGTCTTTACATGGTTCCCATCGCCCCCTCCTTGCCCCTCTGATGGTATCAACACAAAGCACAATGCACCTTACTCTATTTTGTTCCCTTTATACTACACAAAGGAGACAGTTTCTGCACGCAGCACTGTGAAAACCAGAGGTTAGGTCTAATGAGCTGGCATTTGCACATTTACAATGTTTGGGAAGATTACAGATTTGTCATACTGTACTAAATTTCATAACAAGTGCTTTGCAAATCGGTAGCAAATATTGAGGAATTGTACCAATTACTTTCTTTTACCGTTTGTAGTACAAAACTGGTTTTTATTATTTTAAACTTGAACAAGCTTATAATTATTATATATATATATATATATATATATTCACTGAAAAAAACATAGGTTTCAGGGACGTTCTAGTTAGTAATTAGCATTTTAAAAAACCATAGAAATTCACTGAAAAAACCACAGGTTTCAGGGACGTTATAGTTAGTTGGACATTTCACTCATACAAAACCAGAGAAATTCGGCCGTTATAGTTAGTCGAGCTAACTATAACTCGCGCCCCCGCAATGCACTGCTGATGACGTCACATATTACATCACTCATGACATGGTCAGAGACATCACTCATGACATCTCAAATGACATCATCGTGTGAGTGTTTCTAAAAAGTTTAATAATGTTATATATATACGCCAAGGTGTATTCGAAGAATGAGTGGGTGTATGAGTGTCTATATGGATGATTTGTTGGGTGCGTGACTGACTGTATAAGTGAGTGATTAAACGTGTCTTAGTGAATGTATGGGTGAGTAAATAATCTGTGTAAATGTGTGTATCAGTCTGTCAGTTGGTGTGTAAGTGGCTGCATGGGTTGGTGAGTAGGTACACGAGTGTCTATATGGGTTATTGATTAGTTTTCTGAGTACCTGTATGGGTGCCTGAGTGTCTGTGTGGGTGGGTGAGGGGCTGTGTGACTCCCTGCATGGATGTATGAGTGGGTGAATCCCTGGGTGTATGCGTTCATGATTGCGTCTGTGAGGGACGGTATGGTTGAGTGAGTGTGCGTATGGCTTTTTCGGTGAGTGTATGGATGTCTCAGTGGTATATGGGTGAGTAACTGCATATGTGAAAGGCAGTATATGTGAGTGTTGGAGTATATAAGTGACTGTTTGTGTGAGTGAGTTAGTGTGAGAGTGGCTATATGGGTGAGTGTGTGCTTCTGTGAGTGATTGTAGACGACAGTAAGCATGTGTAACTATCTGTATGAATAAGTGAGGTGGTGTGTGTATAACTGTATAGGTGAGTAAATGGCAGTGTGATTGATTCTTTGGGTGAATGACTAGGTGTGTGAGTAATTATGGGTGAGTGGCGATGTGAGAGTGTCTGTATGGGTATATGAGTGCATATATCAGTGGCTGCATTGATGAGTGACTGCATGTATGAGTGATTGTATAGGTGAGTGGATGTGTGTGTAGACCTATGAATCAGTGAGTGGGTATGTACTAACTGGAATTGGTGCGTCTATGGTTTCGAGAATGGTAGTCTATATTTTAGAGTAGGTGTATGAAAGGTTATATTAGGGTGTGAGGAGGTGCATCAGATATTAAGTGGATGATGTCATCAGTGATGTCATTTGAGATGTCATCAGTGATGTCAATGACCATGTCATGAGTGATGTAATATGTGACGTCATCAGAAGTGCATTGCGGGGGCGCGAGTTATAGTTAGCTCAACTAACTATAACGACCGAATTTCTCTGGTTTTGGAGTGAAATGTCCAACTAACTATAACGTCCCTGAAACCTATGGTTTTTTTCAGTGAATTTCAAAGGTTTTTTAAATGCTAATTTCTAACTATAATGTCCAAAAATACTTTTTCTTAATTTTTAAATTTGTATAAAAATAATGTTATGTTTTCTCTTTTCTGAAATAGGAATTTACATTTTTATTATTATTATATTTTTTTTAAAGTGGATTCGCGTACCGATTGTGTACCAGTCACGGTGGTTGCGCAAATCCAAGAATTTTGCCACCATATTGGTTAAGTCGCGTACGATGCGTGTGTGGTATGCAAAGGGTGCGCGGTTCTCGGCCCCGCGTAACTTCACGTACGTATTTCCAGGGGTCAGCCAGGTACGCGCATCCACCGCAAATTTTTAAGTTTTAAAAGTTTATGTATATAACTTTAATATGTATATTATACCAAGAGATTATTTAACATAATTGTAAATATCATATATTTGTAATTATAATAAAGATATATTATTGCTAAATATATTTTTCGGGAATCGCTTTGGGTGCGCGACTCCCATGTGACGTCAAAAGAAACAATTTCATTTGTTAAGAAGCTTTCGATTCTAGAACTTGAAGGACCCCACCCGTGTTTTTCATTCTTTCAAGTGCATCTCAGCAGACACACCTGTTATCTTTTGCTCCTCTTCTTTGCCTTTTTTTTGGTGTTTTTTTTCTTCCATCTAAAAATGGCAGCTGGCAATCCATCTCAGCAGCTTCCACCTCAAGAGGAAGAAGAATTGGAGGAACCCGTGAAGACCAGGTACGAGAGTATTGTTTGGGTATTTTTCTCCATACCACCAGGGGAAAAGAAGGTCAATGCCCTCCAAGTAACATGCACCATTTGCGACAAAGTCCTCTCACGAGGATCAGAGAAGAAGTATTCTTGCGGCACGTCATCTATGTTAAAGCATTTGCAAACAATGCACCCTCGGTGTCTCGCAAGAGAACAGCTGCGATGTGAGCAACAAAAGCAGGCAACTCACGAGAACGCTGCTGGACCTAGCACCTCATTTGCTTCCACAGCAACTGCTACACCAAATATCATCCCTGAGTTTGCCAGAGTGGAGCAGCATTGTGTTAAATGCAAGAAGATGTTACGTTTTGGTGAGCAATCAGTGGATGCCATCGTGTTTGCCATTAAGAACCACCACTGTTAATTAAATTTTTTTTTTAATGCAATGACTTTCTAATTGCATAATTTTTTTTAACATTTTCACTGTTGGTTCTGTTTATTTTTTTTTTTTTTTACAAAACACCAAAGAAATTCAAGAGTTCAAAAAACACAAAAAATATAAAACAAAAAAAAAAGAAGAAAAAAATGGTTTTTTTCAGAACCGCCTATTTGGTTAAAAATAGACAAATTTGTAAGTGTATGAATTGTGCAAGTGGAATATATGGAGAAGTGTATGGGTAGTGCATGTGTGATTGCATGAGTGCATGTGTAGTGCCTCGGTTATTGCAGAAGTGCATGTGTACTACCTGAGTGATTGCATGAGTACATGGGTAATGCCTAGGTGATTGCAAGAGTGCATGGGTAATGTCTCGGTGCATCGAGGAGTGCATCAGTAGTGCCTGTGTGATTGCATAAGTGCATAGGTAGTGCCTGGATGATTTTATAAGTGCATGGGTACGGCCTGAGTGATTGAAGGACTGTATGGGTAATACCTAGGTGATTGCATGAGTGCAGGGGTAATGTGTAGGTAATTGGAGGAGTGAATGGGTAATGCCTAAGTGATTGCATGGGTGCAGGGGTAATGTCCGGGGGATTAGAGGAGTGCATAGGTAATGGTTGGGTAATTGCATGAGTGTAGGGGTAATGTCCAGCTAATTGCATGAGTGTAAAGGTACTGCCTGGGTGATTTTATAAGTGCATGGGTATTGCCTGGGTAATTATACGAGTACAGGGGTAGTGCTTGAGTTATTGGACAAGTGCAAGAGTAGTACCTGGGTGATTGAAG
Source organism: Calotriton arnoldi (assembly GCA_963921515.1). Taxonomy (NCBI): domain Eukaryota; kingdom Metazoa; phylum Chordata; class Amphibia; order Caudata; family Salamandridae; genus Calotriton; species Calotriton arnoldi. Next base: position 331,093 of record CAWUFW010002250.1, read on the forward strand.
GAGTACATGGATAGTGCATGGCTGATTGGAAGAGTGCATGGGTAATGCCTAGGTGCATCAATGAGTGCATTAGTAGTGCCTGTGCGATTGCATGAGTGCATAGGTAGTGCCTGGATGATTTTATAAGTGCATGGGTACTGCCTGAGTGAAGAACTGCATGGGTAATAACTAGGTGATTGCATGAGTATAGGGGTAATGAGGAGTGCAAAGGTAATGGCTGGGTAATTGCACGAGTGTAGGGGTAATGTCTAGCTAATTGCATGAGTGTAGAGGTACTGCCTGGGTGATTTTATAAGTGCATGGGTATTGCCTGGGTAATTATATGAGTACAGGGGTAGTGCTTGAGTTATTAGACGAGTGCAAGAGTAGTGCCTGGGTGATTGAAGGAGTACATGGATAGTGCATGGCTGATTGGAGGAGTGCATGGGTAATGCCTAGGTGCATCAAGGAGTGCATTAGTAGTGCCTGTGTGATTGCATGAGTGCATAGGTAGTGTCTGGATGATTTTATAAGTGCATGGGTACTACCTGAGTAATTGAAAGACTGCAAGGGTAATAGCTAGGTGATTGCATGAGTGCAGGGGTAATGTCTGGGTCATTGGAGGACTGCATCTGTAATGCCTAAGTGATTGCATGAGTGCACGGATAATGTGTAGGTAATTGGAGGAGTGCATGAGTAATGTCTGGCTGATTGCATCAGTGTAAGAGTAATGTCTGGGTGGTTGCATGACTGTAGTGGTAGTGCCTGGGTGATTGGAAAAGTGTATAAGTAGTGCCTGGGTGATTTTCTAAGTGCATGGGTACTGGCTCGATGATTGGAGGAGTGCATGGATACTGCCTGGGTGATTGCAGCAGTGCAAGAGTAGTGCCCGGGTTATTGTATGAGTGCATGGCTAGTGCCTGGGTGATTGCATGAGTGCAAGAGTAATGTCTGTTTGGCTGCATGAGTGTAGTTGTAGTTCCTGGGTGATTGCAGAAGTGCCTGGGTTAATGCATGAGTGCATAGGAAGTACCTGGATGATTTTATAAGTCCATGGGTACTGCCTGAGTGATTGAAGGACTGCATGGGGAATAGCTAGATGATTGCATGAGTGCAGGGTAAATGTCTGGGTCATTAGAGGAGTGTATTGGTAATGCCTAAGTGATTGCATGAGTGCAGGGGTAATGTGTAGGTAATTGGAGGAGTGCATGAGTAATGTCTGCCTGATTGCATCAATGCAAGAGTAATGTCTGGGTCGTTGCATGACTGTAGTGGTAGTGTCCGGGTGAATGAAAAAGTGTATAAGTAGTGCCTGGGTGATTTTTTAAGTGCATGGCTACTGGCTGGATGATTGGAGGACTGCATGGATAATGCCTGGGTGATTGCAGCAGTGCAAGAATAGTGCCTGGGTTATTCTATGAGTGCATAGCTAGTGCCTCAGTGATTTCATGAGTGCAAGAGTAATGTCTGGGTGGTTGCATGAGTGTAGTGGTAGTTCATGGGTGATTGCAGGAGTGCATAAGTAGTGCCTCGGTTAATGCATGAGTGCATAGGTAGTGTATGGATGATTTTATAAGTGCATGGGTACTGCCTGAGTGATTGAAGGACTGCATGGGTAATAACTAGGTTATTGCATGAGTGCAGGGGTAATGTCTGGGTCGTTGGAGGAATGCATAGGTAATGCCCAAGTGACTGCATGAGTGCAGGGGTAATGTGTGGATAATTAGAGGAGTGCATGGCTAAGGCCTAAGTGATTGCATGAGTGCAGGGGTAATGTCTGCGGGATTAGAGGAGTGTATAGGTAATGCCTCGGTAATTGCATGAGTGTAGGGGTAATAAGTGTATGGGTATTGCCTGGGTAATTATATGAGTACAGCGGTAGTGCCTGGGTTATTGGAGGACTGCAAGGGTAGTGTCTGGGTGATTGAAGGAGTACATGGGTACTGCATGGCTGATTGGAGGAGTGCATGACTAATGCCTAGGTGCATCGACGAGTGCATCAGATTGAAGGACTGCATGGGTAATAGCTAGGTGATTGCATGAGTGCAAGGGTAATGTCTGGGTCATTGGAGGAGTGCATGTGTAATACCTAAGTGATTGCATGAGTGCAGGGGTAATGTGTAGGTAATTGGAGGAGTGCATGAGTAATGTCTGGCTGATTGCATGAGTGCAAGAGTAATGTTTATGTCGTTGCATGACTGTACTGGTTGTGCCTGGGTGATTGGAAAAGTGTATAAGTAGTGCCTGGGTGATTTTTTAAGTGCATGGTTACTGGCTGGATGATTGGAGGTGTGCATGGGTAATGCCTAGGTGCATTGAGGAGTGTATCAGTAGTGCCTGTGTGATTGCATGAGTGCATAGGAGGTGCCTGGATGATTTTATAAATGCATGGGTGCTGCCAGAGTGATTGAAAGACAGCAAGGGTAATAGCTAGGTGATTGCATGAATGCAGGGGTAATGTCTGGGGGATTAGAGGAATGCATAGGTAAGGCCTGGGTAATTGCATGAGTATAGGGGTAATGTCTTGCTGATTGCATGAGTGTAGGGGTAGTGCCTGGGTGATTGGAGGAGTGCATAGATAGGGCCTGGGTGATTTCATAACTTGAAGGGTCCTGGTTGGGTGATTGAAGGAGTACAGGAGTAGTACCTGGGTGATTGGAGGAGTGCATAAATAGTGCCTGGGTGATTTTATAAGTGCATGTGTACTTCCTGAGTAAATAGAGCATTGTATAGATACTGCCTGGATGATTGAAAGAGTGCAAGGGTAGTGTCTGGGTGATTGCATGAGTGCAGGGGTAATGTTTAGGGGATTGGAGAAGTGTATAGGTACTACCTGGGTGATTGGAAGAGTACGGGTAATGTCTAGCTGATTGCATGAGTGTACAGATAGTGCCTGGGTAATTGAAGGAGTACATAGGTAGTGTCTGGGTGATATTATAACTGTATGGGTACAGGCTAGGTGATTGGAGAAGTGCATGGATAGTGCATGGGTGATGGCAGGAGTGTGGGAATAGTGCCTAACTGTATAGGTGAATGCATGGGTAGTGTTTGCAAAAATGGATGAGTGCAGTAAAAGCGACTGTAAACATTAGTTCATATTATCATGCTTATTACATTATTTCATCTTACCTTTTTTATTAAAGAAGATACAAAACTCAGTGAAACTATTTTACAGTAGTTTTGTTGTAAATTGAATTTAAAATCTTTTCAAACTTTAGTATTACTTTCTGCAAAAAAAAAGAAGAAAAACTTATTGCATATAATATTATAGTGTTAAGAACACAACATAATTTTAGAATTACAGAACATATTCAGTTTCCCTTCTTTGCTGTTCTCAGATTCTACTGAATTTCACCATAAACAGTGATTTCAATGTAGATCATCATAACAGCGGGGAAAAAATACAATGAATGAGATTGTAAAAAAAAAAAAAAAAGAATCTGCGTTGTAAATAGTGCAACTATCTGTTTACCTATCTACAGTTTCTAAATTACATTTTTCAACTACATTAAATCATTTATTTCTCTGAAGTACATTTTGTACAATATACACTCTCATTTACATCACATATAATATAAAGATCAAATATATAAACTACTTCTTTCAAACACAATTTTCCAAATGCAATAAGAATTGGCACAAACAATAATCCAAACAGTAATTGTTCACATCTTCCTAATAGGCCGAATAATGTTTCCAAAACCATTTGCATTGAAAATCTCCAAAATAAACTCGTTAATTCGTGTTCACATCTTCCCAATAGGCCAAATGATGCTTTCAAAACTTTGGCATCAAAAATATCGGATATGAATTTGGTAATTCGTAAGGCAACCAACATTGAATTCGAAAAGGCATCATTACACTGTGTCCATCCTTTATTGCACTTTAAATACACAGTATAGTGTCCAGATGTTGTAGTAGGTCCATCATGAAAACTAATAGCCACTGCTTTAAAAGTTCTTCCTGAAATTGATACTTGACTTGCCACAAAAAAATTATTTTGGTTTCCAATTTTCTTCCATCTGCTCTACAACGTTGTAGCATTAAAATTACATTGTCCAAATCTTTCTATAAATAATGTTGACATTTCTGACTTACAATGAGAACATTTCATATCTTGATTAGCTGTTTTTAGTAACTTGTTAAAAGACACTGATTTGCAATCTGGTATTGTCAAATATATAAATCGTTCAGTGTCTAATTCAGTGGTAGAAGAAAATGAACACTTCACATTTGTGATCCTATCTGTAACTTAGTCCAAACAAATTTTCAATTTCTATTCCTTCATCTTCCAATACTGCAAGCATAAACATAAGAAAATCTTGTGCATCTTGTACATTCAATGTAAATTTCAATGATCCAGTACATGTATCCAAAAGATGCCGAATGCCAGAAGCAGTATGTATTTTAGTTCTATCAGTTATCAACTTTTGAAAAATATAATGTAGTAAAGAACAGAATCTTTTTTCTCGATTTTCCATAATTTCATGATGAAGATCCTCTAGATAAAACACCACATTCACAATTACATTAGCATAGCAGTTGATACCTGAACTATTTTCTAACTGGTATACTACAATATCATCAACTGTGTCCATTTTTATTTTCTTTGCAGTTTCATAATTCTCTTGAATTGTTTTCTTTCTTTGAAACTCTGTGAAATATTTGTCATATTTCCGTTTTGGACACACTATACGTTTCTCATATACAGGATATTCACCTAAGTTAGGAGCATAAAGTCTTCTTAACCGATTGTACTCTCTTACACAATTTACATCAGCACTAATCTTTTTCTCATCAAAATCAATCAAATACAAACCAGATAATGTCCTTACTCGAGACAATGCAACATATGCCATGCCTTCTTTAAACACTGTACTTCCAATATTTACCAAAGCACTGTCTACACTTAAACCTTGAGATTTATGAATGGTTACAGCATATGCTAAAGAAAGAGGAAACTGTTTTCTAAGAACATACAAGTCTTTAGCAAGCAAAAAACGAACACTACAACCTCCAATCTGTTTTACCTCTTCAATCTGATCAAATTTAATATTCAAAAATTCAATTCTATCTCTGTTTTGAAAATTTACAAAATCAACAACTTTTCCCATTGCTCCATTTACTAAACCCTCTTCTACATTGAAATGACGCCGTAAAATTACCCGACAGTTCACACATACATATAAAGTCTTTTCTAAACCTGCAGTCTTATACACCGACTTTTCCAAAGAATCCTATTTTGACTGTAATTTCTCTGAGAGAAGAATAGTAACTCCTTCGTGTTCCATTTTATCAATAGCTTCCATTTTCAGTATTGGTTGTTTTTCCAATTTCAAAAGTTCTTGATTGAATGTAGAACACTCTTGCAGTGTAGGCATTAGGCAAACTATAGGCTTCTTTTCTCCAATTCTTTTGTATATTATTTCAGGTGCTATGTTTTCACTTGGAAACAAGTTCATTTAAAGCGGACTTTGTAAAGGTTTTTTTCCAGGTTTTGTTAAAACACCAATTCTTATCTCTTGAAGAATGTTTCCATAGTGTTCATCACTTGATTGTCTCATATTCTTAATAAGTTCTTTATATTCAAAATAAGACCAAATGTTGACATTTCCAATACTTCCCAAAGATTTCTTAGTGTATTCATGGAGAAGTGTTTTAAAAACAGGTTGTCGTTTTACAGGAGTAAGTTGTAGTAGGTCGCCGAATAGAATTACATGTTTTCCTCTAAATAGAACATCATAATCTCTTTTTAAAATCTGTTGCATTCTTAAATGTACAAAGGCAAGCATTAAGTTTGAGACCATGCTCACCTCATCAATGATTAGAAGTTTCATTTTCTTGAGTACTCTTGAAACTTCATAACAAGCTTCTCCAGATAGCTTGTGATATTCCAACTTATTCTCATGTTCAACTGGTAGCATGAGTAATCGATGTAATGTAATCCCTTTAATGTTGTGTTCTGCTAACCCAGAACTTTGACTATCTTGAGAACTGTCTCTAGCTATTTCAGCTGCAATAGTAGTTTCTTGTTCAATATCTTCATTTAACATTTGTAGATACGTTGGAAAAATTGTGCATTGAATGCTATCTTTACATGCAGTAAAAGAATCTTCATAGCACTCAAAATCTCCAAGTAATTCCATTTCACTACGCCAAGGCTTGAAGAGTTGCAGAAGTGCTAAATAGAAAAATTCCCTTTTATCTGGAGTTTCACAACTGGGTTTCCTGTGGTTAATAAGATTTCCTTTGGCATGTTTTACCAAACATCCATTACATTCAATTACTGCATATTTTTCTTCATTTATATTTTCTGTAACATTTCTCTTAAAACTGTAATGTTGCAGTACTTCATAGAGAAATATGTTTTCCACATGTGCACTCCTTTTGGGATTGTACGTATCCAACATATTAGTTTTAACAATATCTGTATTTTCCGGTTCATTCCATGCTAAGTATTCAATTTCTTGCAGAGATTTCAATACTCGATTTCGTGTTGCAGCAAGACCTAGACTTACCCAAATGATTCCTCTTGACTTTGAATATAAAGTTGCAGAGGTCAACCGATCCGAACATTCGTAGGATCCAATCTCTCGATGGGAAAGCATCTTCAAAACAAAGCTGTACAATTTGTTACTAAGAGTCTTCTCTTGTGAAATTTCTTCCCACATTTCTTTTAACTCCGTCGTTTCAGATTTCGTTATATATGACGTAACATAGCGAGCAACAGCAATCGAATTATCTGCAACATACTGGATATCCATGTTTGCTTTCCACATTGTCAAAATCACTGGATTGTAGTCGTTAATATACTTTGATTCTTCAGTTCTTTTTATGTTGTAAGTATTCTTCGGAGATTTTCGAGTTATAGTATGCCTTACTGCTGACATGAAACTATTGACTCTTCCTTTTGAAATTACTGGACGTGGGAATCCAAATCGACATTCTGTATAAAATTTTCCGTGACGTGTATTTTCATCGACAATATTTTCCACATCGATGACTTTGAAATCGTAAAACTTGTTGTCTTAAGCTGTTTTCACCTCCTTTTTTGGAATTGTACAGGTAACAGTCTTCAATAAAAGACAAAACAGTTTCATCAGAATCGGTTCCAAATTTAGGTGCATTCTTAATCCATAATAGCATGTGTATATGAGGAGCACCTCTGGCTTGGTATTCCTTTCTCCAAAAGAAATCAATAACTTCTCCAAGAGGTGGATTATTTTTATTGCAGATAAAAGACATCATAGCTTGAAACCTATGATTAAAATATCTGCACACATTTACAGGATCCAAGGAACACGGTTCTCCAGCTGTCTTCAATTCAATGTTTTTTACATTTGAATTTGTATGTCGTAGAAATTCAAGTAAATCGTCCCATGCATATTCAGCACAGCTAAGCGTAAAAAACCACGTAGGGGTTCCTAAGTTTCTTAACATACATTTAAGTTCTCCGTGACGATGATACCAATACTCATTAGTACCACGTTGACACGCCATCAAATTAATTAATTGAGATTCTAAATGATCGTCTCTTTGTTGAACTTTGTCCAAAAGTTCCTTTGCAGAAACATGTGTAAGATGAACTCCCGTTTTTAATATGTGGTTCACTGCATATGAAAGTCCAGACAAGTCACTTTCAAACAGAAGATGAAATAAATATGGAATACACTGTCAAAATCTTGGGTCTTCTGAGCACAATTTTGTTGTACGATATTCTGAAGCTGGAATCTGTACTGGTCGTTCATCATATAGTCCACCTTTTCCAGTGGGGAAGAGCTGTGGAAAACAACGAGCATCTAAGCTTTTCGCCCATACACTCATGGGACTTCCCTCTGCTTTCTTCATTTGGAATAATTCAGTAGTGTTTCCTATAACTTCTTTTGAATGTAGAGGATGTATACTGTAATGTTCATGCATTTCTTCACTCCTGGAGTTGTCCACTTTTTCGATTTGGCCAGTTGAAATTTCTCTATCATCTTCTAAAGATATTTCTTGTTCTTCCACATATACATTTTTATGGTAAATATTGTTTTGTACAAGATATAATGTAGCCTTTTGAAGTTTGGTGACATCTACTAACTCTTGCCATATTTTCCGACTCTTTGTTGGTACACCATTAACTAGAATGACTACAGGTTCAGTTTCCTCTCTCTCTATACCAACAGTTTCAATATTTTTCTTAAAATCTAAAAGGTAAATTAACAACAACTCTCCCTTTTAAACCTCTTTGTAAATCTGTTGGAGGCAGCTTACCTGTTTTAGGCTCCATACGAACTATAGCCTGAAACGGATGCACAGATTGAATAAGAATGGACTCATACGTATTTAAATCTACCAGTTCCGGAGGAATAGCTACCAACTCTAGGTTGTTATGTACAGCTCTAGCTGGCATTTTGTTCTCTTCTAATTTGTTGTAACAATAGTTACAAATACGTTATTCACTACCCAACTCAAAACGACCTTCCACCAACAAATAAGCACCAAATTGCTCCCACTTATCATTGTTTTCCTTTTCACTTTTTAAATACACATCAACATTCCTAGTTTGACTTCTATGGTGAGTACTACACTTTCAATCTGTTGTTTTCTTGTAAAAAGCTGATCTTTTATATTTTTTACAATCTTTCAATAAATGGTGTAGTACTCTACTTTTATACATTCTCTTCCTAATGTCTTTATATTCTTTCATCCTTCTTTCAACATAGACTGTTTTCCCATAACCTGTTTTTCCATTAATTTGCCCTTTTTTCGTTTCCTTCTGATTGGTTGTAGTACTGTTCTTTCTCTTTTCCCCATTTTGAAAATTAATTACATTCTTTAAAAGTCTTTTAACAAATTCTTTAGTTCTCTTACCAGAAGTCTGTTTCTTCAATGTCACATGTTGTACTTCATCTAATTTCTGCTTTTCTCTTTCCTTTAAATAGTACAGTTTTTTTCTTTTCTTTTGAACTTTTCTTGCCATACTCGATCTTTATTACTAATAATGATGAATATCTGAAAACAAAGAAAAGTTTAAATAGTTTAGTTAAATAATTTTATATTATTAAAATAATTATATACAAATATTCTCATCTATAAAGAAATATTTTTAATTGCATTACAAACCTATGTCAGACACTGCACAATTCCTACAATTAGAAGACCTCACAACCTCTACAACAGAATCACACAGCACAACTAAAGGATTTCTCTACTGCTACCAAAATCAAATGAAAAGTGCACTCTGTCAAGTTTTAAGGCCTGCAAGGAGTTGTGATTGAGATATGTCTCTACCTGCCCATGTATTCTCATATGTGTCATACATTTGAAGATGCTTTACATATAAAACAGAAGTATACATATATTTGTATGCATCTTTTATATATAGTACACGTGCAAAACGTACAGACTCATGCATGCATGTTTTCAAAAAGATGGTGAAACTTACAGCAGAAACATGTGAAGGGTTGCTGCTTTATTTTTTCCTATACACTCAATACCTAATTATTGCCCCTTTCTATATACTTCTTCCCTCTCTTCTACACCACTCTTCCCTCTTTCACCACCCCCGTTCTCTCTTTCTGCACTTATCTTCCCTCTTTCTGCACCACTCTTGAATATTTCTGCACTTTTTTTGTCTGTTTCTGCAACTCTCTTGCCTCGTTCTGTACTTCTCTCGTCTCCTTCTGCAGCTCTGTTGCTTCTTTCTGAACCTCTCTTGCCTCTTTCTGCACCCCTCTTGCTTCTTTCTGCACCTGTTCCTTCTTTCTGCATTCCTCTTGCTTCTTTCTGCGCCTCTCTTGCTTCTTTTTGTACCCCTGTTGCTTCTTTCTGCACACTTCTTCCCTCTTTGTGCACTTCTCTTGCCTCTTTTTGCACCCCTCTTGCTTCTTTCTACACTTTTTGCTTTTTTCGGCACTATTCTTGCCTCCTCCTATAGTCTTCTTGCCCATTTCTGCATTTCTGTTGTTTCTTTCTACAATACTCTTGCTTCTTTCTCCACATCTCGTGTAAATTTCTGCACCCCTCTTCCCTACTTCTACACATCTGTTGGTTCTTTCTGTACTGTTCTTCCATCTTTATGCACCTCTTTTGCCTGTTTCTACAACTCTCTTGCCTGTTTCTGCATCCCTCTTTCCTCTTTCTGCATCTCTATTGCTTCTTTTTGTACTTCTTATTTTTCTGCACCTTTCTTGCTTCTTTTTGCACCCCTATTACCTCTTTCTGCACCCTTCTTCTCTTTCTCCACCTCTTGCCTCTTTCTGCACCCCTGTTCCCTTTTTCTGCACCTCCCTTACCTGTTTCTGCAACTCTCTTGCCTCTTTCTATAGTTCTCTTCTCTCCTTTTGCACCTCTGTTGCTTCATTCTGCACATCCCTTGCAAATTTCTGCACTCCTCTTGCCTCTTTCTGCATCTCTGTTGCTTCTTTTTGCACTTCTCTTGCCTCTTTGTGCACTCCTCGTCTGTTTCTGCACCTTTGTTGATTCTTTCTGCACTAGTCTTGCTTCTTTTTGCACCTCTCTTACAAATTTTGGCACTGCTCTTCCTTCTTTCAGCATACCTCTTTCTCCCTTCTGCACCTCCGTTGGTTCTTTCTGCAGTACTGTTGCTTCTTTGTATACCCCTCTTGCCTCTTTCTGCACCCCTTTTGCCTCTTTCTGCACCTCTCTCGCTTCTTTCTGCACTTCTCTTACCTGTTTCTCCAACTATCTTGTCTTTCTGCACCCCTGTTCCCTTTTTCTGCACCCCTCTTGTCTGTTTGTGCACCTCTGTTGATTCTTTCTGCACTAGTCTTGCTTCTTTTTGCACCTTTCTTACAAATTTTGACATTCCTCTTGCTTCTTTCAGCATACCCGTTTCTCCTTCTGCACCTCTGTTGGTTCTTTCTATACTACTCTTGCTTAATACACCCCTCTTGCTTCTTTCTGCACCCCTCTTCCCTCTTTCTGTACCTCTCGTCTCTTTCTGCACCTCTCTTGCTTCTTTATGCACTTCTCTTGCCTCCTTCTCTACCCCACTTGCCTCTTTCTGCACCTCTCCCTTCTTTCTGCAATTCTCTTGCTTCTTTCTACACTTCTGATACTCCTTCTGCACCCCTTTTGCCTCTTTTTACATCCTTCTTCCCTCTTTCTGAACCTCTCTTGCCTCTTTCTACAAACCTCTTGCCTCTTTCTGCAACTCTGTTGCTTCTTTCTGTACCCCTGTTGCCTCTTTCTACACCCTTCTTCCCTCTTTGTGCACCTCTGTTGCCTCTTTCTGCACCCCTCTTGCCTCTTTCTGCACTTCTTTTGCTTCTTTCTGCACTAATTTTGCCTCCTTCTACAGCCTTCTTGCCTCTTTCTGCATTTCTGTTGTTTCTTTCTGCAATGCTCTTGCTTCTTTATGCACATCTTGTGCAAATTTCTGCACCCCTCTTGCCTACTTCTACACCTCTGTTGGTTCTTTTTGTACTGCTCGTCCTTCTTTACGCACCTCTTTTACCTATTTCTGCAACTCTCTTGCCTATTTCTGCATCCATCTTGCCTCTTTCTGCACCTCTATTGCTTCTTTTTCTATAACTTACTTCTTTCTCCACCTCTCTTCCTTCTTTTTGCACCCCTCTTACCTCTTTCTGCACCCTTCCTCTTTCTCCACTGCTCTTACCTGTTTCTGAACCCCTATTCCCTTTCTCTGCACCTCTCTTGCCTGTTTCTGCAACTCTCCTGCCTCTTTCTGTAGTTCTCTTCCCTCCTTTTGCACCTCTGTTGCTTCTTTTTGCAACTCTCTTGCCTCTTTCTGCACCCTCTTGCCTCTTTCTGTACCTCGGTTGCTTCTTTTTGAACTTCTCTTGCCTCTTTCTGTACCCCACTTGCCTCTTTCTACACCTGTTGCTCCCTTCTGTACTTCTCTAGCCACTTTCTATATCACACTTGCCTCTTTCTGCACCTCTCTTACTTCTTTCTCCACTACTCTTGCTTCTTTCTGCACTTCTGTTACTCATTCTGCACCCCTCTTACCTCTTTCTACATCCTTCTTCCCTCTTTCTGCACTTCCCTTGAATTTTCTGCACCCCTGTTCCCTTTTTCTGCACCTCTCTTGCCTATTTCAGCAACTGTCTTGCCTCTTTCTGCACTTATCTTGTCTCCTTCTGCACCTCTGTTGCTTCTTTCTAAACCTCTCTTGCAAATTTCTATACCTCTCTTGGGTCCTTCTGCACCCCTCTTGCCTCCTTCTGCACCTCTGTTGGTTCTTTCTGCACTGCTCTTGGATCTTTCTGCACTTCTTTTGCCTGTTTGTGCACTTCTTTTGCCTCCTTCTGCACCTCTGTTGCTTCTGTCTGCACTTCTCTTGCTTCTTAGTTATTTATTTTGACTATGTTCAATACCTAACTACTAGTAAAATGGTAAAGCAGCAGCACCAGAAAAGTAATGTTTAACATATGTTGAGTGAGAAATTAGTGATTATGATAGTTTGTAAGACTCTTTGGAAAAGGTCACTTGAAGTGCACTAAATAAATCTAAGTGTCTCTTTGAAACATGAAGTGCACTCTTTCTACTTTTAACGTCTTCATGGTCTTCTGTTTAAGATATGTATGAACTTGCACATGTATTGTGAAATGTCTTATACATCTGAACATACTACACATATAAAACACAGGTATACATCTATTTGTATGTTTCTTTGCATATGATACTACTAACAAAAGGTACAGACATATGCATGCATGTTTTTAAGAAGATGGTGATACTTACACCAGGGACATATGAAAGATTGCTGCTATATCTTTCAGTAGGCCCAACACCCTATGTAATCATAGAACAATGAAGCAGCAGCACAAAAGTGAGGTTTAAGGCATATTAAGAGAAGAATCAGTTATAACGCTACTTTGTAGGAGTCTGTGGAAAGCTACACTTCAAGTATACCATATAATTTTCATTATCTGCTACAGATCTGAACAGCAATCTATCAAGTTTTAGGGTCTGCATGGTGTTGTAACTAAGGTATATCTCTACTTGCACATGTATTCTGATACATATTATGCATCTGAAGATGCTAGACATATAAAACACAAGTATACATTTATTTATATATTACTTTAATATATGATATTGCTACCGAAAGGTACAGAAATATGTATGAATGGTTTCCACAATATGTTAAGACTTACAGCTAAGATATATGATAGGTGTGTCTCAGTGATTGCATGACTCCATGGGTAGTGCCTGGATGATTGTATGAGTGCAAGGATAATGTCTGTATAATTGCAGGAGACATTCGATATGGATTAACTGAATGCATAACTGCAGACGTAGAGATTGTGTGCATGGATAACGGCATGAATAGACCCTGAATGCATAAAGGAGTGTATAAGTAGTGCCTACATGAATGAATGAGTGCAACAGTAGTGTCTACGTGTTTGTATGAGTGCAACAATACTAGCTGGGTAATTGCAGAAAAGGATGAATAGTAACTTGCTGATTACATGAGTGCATAAGTACTGTCTGAGTGATTTAATGATTGCATTGGTAAATGGAATGAGTGCACAAGTCGTGACTGAGAGCATGGATGACTGCATGGATAGTGCCTGAATGATTACATGAGTGCAGGGGTAGTGCCTATGAAATTAGAGGACTGCATGAGCACTACCTGAGTGATTGAAGAAGTGCATAGATAATGCCTGAGTGATTGCATGAGTGCATGGTTAGTGCTTGAGTGATTGTAGGAGCGCATGGCTACTGTCTGAGTGATTGAAGAACTGCATAGGTAATACCTGGGTGATTGCATGAGTGCAAAGATAATGACTGCATGATTAGAGCAATGCACAGATGCTGCCTTGGTACATGGAGGAATGCATGAGTAGTGCCTGACTGATTGGAACAATGCATAGGTAGTACCTGGGTGATTGCATGAGTGCAAGGGTTGTGCCTGGATGATTGGAGAACAGCATGGGTAGTGCTTGGGTGATTGCATGAGTGCAGGGGAAGTGGCTGAGTGAATCTATGAGTGCATCGATAGTGCCTCAGTGATTGCATCAGTGCATCTGTACTGCCTGGGTGATTGGAGGAGTGCAAAGACAGTGCCTGACTAATTGAAGAACTGTATATATAGTGGCTTAGTGCATGGATGAGTGCATGGGTAGTGACTTGGTCATTGCAGACTTACAGCTGAGACATCTCTTCACGTTGCTGCTTTATATTGGACTACTACTGAGTAGTAGAAGAATAGTGAAATAACAACACAAAAGTGTGGTTTATGACATGGTGTACACTTTTCTAGTACAGATTCACCATTCTCTAACTGCTCAGGGTATTGGGCCTACCCAAATATAAAACATCAAACCTACACAGAGCTCTGTTATAAATCTCACCATATTCCTGAAAGCATGCATGCGTCTCTACCTTTTACTAGTACTACCATATATAATAGAAACATACAAATAAAGATATATCTCTCTTTTATACATGTAGCATCTTCAGATGCATAACACATGAGAATACATATGCAACTAGAAAATACATCAATCACACGACCATGCAGGCCTTAAAACTTGACACACTACACTTAACACTTCAAACAGACACCTAGATTTATGTGGCATACTTCAAGTAAAGTTTTTCATAAAGTCTTTTAAACCACCATAATCAGTAATTCCTCACCCAACATCTTAAACATCACTTTACTGCTCCTGTCCCTTTAACATCCTACTACTACTACTCAGATGTACAGCCTACCAAAAAACAAAGCAACAACCCTTCACATCTCTGTTGTAAGTCTCCCCATATTTCAAAAAGCATGGATGCATGAGTCTCTACCTTTCCCTAGTGCCATCATATATAAAAGAAACATACAAATAGATATATACCTGTATTTTATACATCTACCATCTTTAGATACATAACACATATTAAAATACATCCGCAAGTACAGACATACCTCAGTCACAAGATGATGCACACCTTAACACTTAAGAAGCTGCACTTTTCATTTCAAGTAGAGACCTACAATTATATGGTGTATTTCAAGCACTTCTCAGTGCAGCAGTAGTGCCTGGGTGATTGGAGGAGTGCAATGGTAGTGCCTGGGTGATTTTATAAGTGCATGCGTAGTGGCTGGGTGATTGAAGGAGTGCATGGGTAATGCCTGGGTGATTGCATGAGTGCAGGGATAGTACCTGGGTGATTGGAGGACTGCATAGGTCGTGCCTGGGTGATTTTGTAAGTGCATGGGTACTGACTGGGTGATAAGAGGAGTGCAAGGATACTGCCTGGGTTATTGCATGACTGCATAGATAGTGCCTGGGTGATTGCATGAGTGCAGAGGTAGTGCCTATGAAATTAGAGGACTGCATGAGTGCTACCTAAGTGATTGAAGAAGTGCATAGGTAATGCTTGGGTGATTCCATGAGTGCATGGCTAGTGCCTGGGTGATTGGAGGAGCGCATGAGTACTCTCTGAGTGATTGAAGAACTGCATAGGTAATACCTGGGTGATTGCATGAGTGCAAATATAATGACTGCGTGATTAGAGAAATGCACAGATGCTGCCTTGGTACATGGATGAATGCATGAGTAGTGCCTGACTGATTGGAACAATGCATAGGTAGTACCTGGGCGATTGCATATGTGCAAGGGTTGTGCCTGGATGATTGAGAACTGCATGGGTAGTGCTTGGGTGATTGCATGAGTGCAGGGGAAGTGGCTGAGTGAATCTATGAGTGCATTGATAGTGCCTCAGTGATTGCATTAGTGCATCTGTACTGCCTGGGTGATTGGAGGAGTGCAGAGATAGTGCCTGAGTGATTGCATAATTGGTGGGGTAGTGCCTGACTGATTGAAGAACTGTATATATAGTGGCTTAGTGCATGGATGAGTGCATGGGTAGTGCCTGGGTCATTGCAGACTTAATGCTGAGACATCTCTTCACGTTGCTGCTTTATATTTGACTACACCCAACATCCTGAGTAGTAGAAGAATAGTAAAATAGCAACACAAAAGTGTGGTTTATGACATGGTGTACACTTTTCTAGTACAGCTTCACCATTCTCTAACTGCTCAGGGTATTGGGCCTACCCAAATATAAAAAATCAAACCTACACATAGCTGTTATAAATCTCACCATATTCCTGAAAGCATGTATGCACGAGTCTCTACCTTTTACTAGTACTTCCATATATAATAGAAACATACAAATAAAGATATATCTCTCTTTTATACATGTAGCATCTTTGGACGCATAACACATGAGAATACATGTGCAACTAGAAAATATATCAATCACACGACCATGCAGACCTTAAAACTTGACACACTACACTTAACACTTCAAACAGACACCTAGATTTATGTGGCATACTTCAAGTAAAGTTTTACATAGAGTCTTTTAAACCACCATAATCAGTAATTCCTCACCCAACATATCTTAAATATCACTTTACTGCTCCTTTACCATCCTACTACTACTACTCAGATGTACAGCCTACCAAAACACAAAGCAACAACCCTTCACATATCTCTGTTGTAAGTCTCTCCATATTTCAAAAAGCATGGATGCATGAGCCTCTACCTTTCCCTAGTGCCATCATATATAAAGAAACATACAAATAGATATATACCTGTATTTTATACATCTACCATCTTTAGATACATAACACATATTAAAATACATCTGCAAGTACAGACATACCTCAGTCACAAGATGATGCACACCTTAACACTTAAGAAGCTGCACTTTTCATTTCAAGTAGAGACCTAAAATCATATGGTGTATTTCAAGCACTTCTCAGTGCAGCAGTAGTGCCTGGGTGATTGGAGGAGTGCAAGGGTAGTGCCTGGGTGAATTTATAAGTGCATGCGTAGTGGCTGGGTAATTGCATGAGTGCAGGGGTAATTTCTGGGTGATTGGAGGAGTGCATGGCTAATGCCTGGGTGATTGCAAGAGTGCAGGGATAGTACCTGGGTGATTGGAAGACTGCATAGGTAGTGCCTGGGTGATTTTGTAAGTGCATGGGTACTGACTGGGTGATTGAAGGAGTGCATGGGTATTGCCTGGGTTATTGCATGACTGCATAGGTAGTGCCTGAGTGATTGCATGAGTGCAGGGGTAGTGCCTGGGTGATTTTATAACTGCATGGATAGTGCCTGGGTTATTGCATAACTGCATAGGTAGTGCATGGGTGATTGCATGAGTGCAGGGGTAGAGTCTGAGAGATTGGAAGAGTGCATAGAAGATCCTTCTCCTACCTGGCTGCCAAGACGTGGAACTCCCTACCCATCCACCTCCGCCTTACCCAGGACCACCTCTCCTTCAGGAAGCAACTCAAGACCTGGCTGTTCGAACAGTAGCGGACCCCCCTCCCCCAAGTGCCTTGAGACCCTCTGGGTGAGTAGCGCGCTATACAAATGATTGATTGATTGATTGATTGCCTGAGTGATTTTATAACTGCATGGATAGTGCCTGGGTTATTGAAGGACTGCATGCGTAAAGCATGACTGATTGCACAAGGGTAGTGCCTGGCTGATTGAAGGACTGCATACATAGTGCCTCAGTGCACGGATGAGTGCATCAGTAGTGTCTAAGTGATTGCAGACTTACAGGTGAAAAGTATGATGGATTGCTGCTTTATATTTGACTACGCCCAACATCCTGAGTAGTAGCAGAATAGTGAAATTGCAGCATAAAAGTGAGGTTTTTGACATGGTGTACACTTTTGTACTGCAGCTTCACCATTCTGTAACTACTCAGGCTGTTGGCTGTACCCAAATATAAAGCATCAAACCTACAGATATGTCTGTTATAAATCTCACTATATTCCTGAAAGCATGCATGCATATGTGTCTACCTTTTGAAATCATATATAAAAGAAACAAATAGACTGCACTTTACATTTTAAAGACACACCTACATTTCTGCAGTGTATTTCAAGTGTACCTTTCCCCAGACTCATAGAAAGTAGCTTAATCAGTAATCCCTCTGCCAACAAGTCTTAAAACTCACTTTTGTTCTGCAGCTTCACCATTGTACGAATAATGGGCCTAGCCAAACATAAAGCAGCAACCTATCACTTCTCTACCACAACTCTAACCATATTCCTAAAAGCATGCATGCTTCTATCTGTACCTATTGTCAAAAGCATGACACATATCAGAATACATGTGAAGTTGAAACATAACCACACTCACAAGACCATAAAGGCCTTAAAACTTGACAAAGTACACTTAACATTTCAAACACACACCTAGATTTTATGCGGCATATTTCAAGTGAACTTTTACACAGACTCTTATAAAGTACCATAATCAATAATTCCTCTCCCAACATATCTTAAACATCACTTTTCTTCTACTGCTGCTTCGCTATTCTAGTACTAATCAGGTATTGAGCATAGCTAACAGCAAAGCAACCCTTCACTTATCTTTGTTGAAAGTCTCCCCATATTTCTAAAAGCATGTATGCATATATGTGTACCTTTTCCTAGTATCATCATATATAAAAGAAACATACAAATAAATCTATACCTGTATTTTATAAATCTAGCATCTTCAGATACATAACACATATGAAAATACATCTGCAAGTACAGACATACCACAGGACCATATAGATCGTAAACCTTAAGAAGCAGCACTTCTCATTTCAAATAGACACCTAAAACAATGTGATATAATTCAACCATACCTTTCAACAGACTCATGCAAAATACCCTAATCACTGGTTCCTCTGCCAACAAGTTTTAAACCACAGTTTTGAGCTGCAGCTTCACCATTCTGCAACTACGTATGCTATTGGACCTACACAAATATAAACTAGCAACCCTTCACAAGTCTCTGCTGTAAGGCTCACCATATTCCTAAAAGCATGCATGCAAATGTCTGTACCTTTTACAAGCAGCATCATATATAAAAGAAATATACAGATAGATGTATACCTGTGTTTTATACATCTATCATCTTCAGAAGCATAAAACGTACCATAATACATGTGCAATTAGAGACATACCTCAGTCACAACACCAGCCACAGCTCAAAACTTCACAGACTACACTTCAAATTTCAAACAGACACTGAAAATTATGCGGTATATATGAAATATAGCTTTCCACACATCATACAAATTACTCTAATAAACATCTTTACAAACATATCTCAAACCTCACTTTTGTGCTGCTGCTTTTCCATTCTACAACTACTTATAATGTTACACCTAGCCAAATACAAAGCAGGAACCCTTCACATGTCTCTGCTAAAAGTCTCACCATATTCCTAAAAGCATGCATGCATATGTCTGTACCACAACACAATCCACACCTCAAAAATTCACAGAACAAACTTCCAATTTCAAGCAAACACCCAAAATTATGTGGCATATTTAAACTGTACCTCTCTAGAGACTTAAAAAAGTAGCCTAATCACTAATACCTTATGTCAACATCTTTTATACCACACTTTTATGCTGCATCTTCACCATTCTACTACTACTGACAGTCTTGAGCCTACCACATAAAAAGCAACAACACCTCTGTTATACATCATGCACCTTCAAATGTATAAGACATATGAAAATACATATACAAGTAGAGACATACTTCAGACACAAGTCCATGCACACCTTAAAACTTGACAGACTGCACTTCTAATTTGAAAGTGACACTTAAAATTATGCGGTATACTACAAATGTACATATCCACACACTAAAACAAACTACCATAATCACTAATCCAGCTTCCAATATACACATATTACTATATAGAATCTATTTCAAACAACATTTAACTACAATAAAACAAACTACAATACACATCTCTACATTTAATAATCTATTTCAAACATCACAGTTCTTGAATAAACATTAAAGTTTAAAAATAAAGCTAATACATATACACCTCACAAATTTATAACTCACCTTCCAAATTGATTTGTAGAATATGAAATATCACAAACTCATAAAAGATTTTCTTATGCACACATTCAATGTAATGCACCACTCTCAACAAGGTAAAACCAATAATGGCAAACTTTCCCTCTCTTTCTCCAAACAAATAAATGTAAGTAACAAATCCCATTGCTTCCTACATAATTTCAAATTGTAAAACACATTTCAATTGGTTAGACATATTAACCCTTACCAACTGACTTCTAAAAGTGCCCAAACTGATTCTGGAATTTTTTTGAGTCGCGACTCCACCATGCACCAACACGATGGAGCCGCGAATCCAAACGGGAGTTCAAAAATATATTACAAATAAAAATACCACTATTTTTTAAGAACACACCACTTCTAAAGATAGTACTGACTTGGGAAATACTTTAATAACATATCACTCATTTATAAATTACAATTTCACATTTTAAGTCCACAGTTAAGTTTCAACCCTTTCCCCATTCTGCTTAATGCCAGTTTCCATAGTAACAGTTCATGGAACATTCAACTGAACTGACAGGTCACAAGTTCACCATATTTTCAAGTTCAGCACACAAGGTTACAAATGCAAACAGCAGGTGTGGTTGACGTTTGCAATATATCACCTTATCCTATCTACTGTACCTTTCAAACATTTTCTACTAACCAATAAGAAACATGCTTTTTAAAGAAAGTAACATGCACCCAATTTTTGAATGTACAATGTTCTTAAACAGCCAATCAATTGTCTACTTTTTAAAAAACAGCATCTTGTCCACCATTTTAGATACCTCTCATTATACCAACTGACTATCTCAGCTATAGACATCTTTTCATTACTTCCAGACATCCCTTCAAGATGCTTACAGTATGGATTGTTGGACACAGCTATGTTTTCTGGTGCAAAAGGTATGCTGAATGCAGAGGTATTGACAAAGACCTAGCTTTGCAAAATGTGGATATTAAATGGATTGCACAGAGAGGATTAAAGTGGCACCAATTGATGCCTTTGGTTAAAACCTTTTTGCATCTCCAACCCCCTGACCTCATGATTGTGCACTGTGGTGGCAATGACCTAGGCACATTGACTGGGGTAGGTCTGAAAATGCTAATCAAGGACACCTTTGCACAATTGATGTTGCTTTTACCTCAAACTGTCTTTGTATGCTCTAATATATGCCAAAGACAGAAATGGAAGTGGTCAAATCAATTCTGTCCACAGATTGAGAAAGCTAGAAAGAATGTCAATAAAGCTGTTTCTGCTTACCTCAGAGACCATAGGATGGGCTCCATCTATAACAACAATCTACGTTTTGATATGGATGACATCTACAGAAGTGATGGAGTACACTTCACAGATCAAGGAAACAGTCTTCCTCAACACCCTAAAGCTGTGCATCCGCACTTACATGTAGCTACAACAAAGTCATAATGAAAACAAGGGCTATTTTTAGAACCACCCTATAACACAATACTGAATCTAAAAATTTTTACACATACATTTTTTGGGGTGGATTCACGCACCCGACATGAATCTGCAAAAGCATGAATTCAATGTACTACAACACAATACACTTTAAGTTTAACTATTAATTTTATATATTTTTAACAATTCTATCAATTGTAATCTTGTCATTAACTTCAATCACAGTACTTCTTTAAAACAACTTCACAAATACAACACTACCTTCTAAATTATATACTACTAAATTATTTGAGGTGAATTCGCAAATCAAACGCGACTTATACGGGGGGCCGCGCTGAGAGCCGCGACTCCAAAATAGAAAGGAAAAAAAACGTCCCACTTCCATTATTCGGTATTCGCCCCGGGGACCCCATCCCCGGGGCCTGCCAGATTTAATTTAATTTTTTTAATTATGGAGGGGGGCCGCGTGGCCCCCCTCCTGAGGCCAATTATGGCCCCGGGACCCCATCCCCAGGGGCCGGCCTTCCGTTTAAAAAAAATATTAAATAAATTAAAGGGAAGTAGGGCTGAGTGCCCCCCTCCCGGGCCACTTCTGGCCCCGGAGACCCCATCCTCTGTGGCCAGCCCTCAGGTTGGAGGCCACGGCGGGAGCCCCAATGCCCCCGCAGTTCCAGCCGTCTCCCCGCCTACTGCGGGAGCCGGCATTGCTTTTGGACAAGAGGAGCTGCTAACATGCAGCTCCCCTTGTCCAAAAGCAATTCTGGTTTGCTTCTTGGAAGCGAGAGAAGTTTTCTGCTCTCGCTTCCAAGAAGCAAAGCAGTGTTTGCTATGGCAGGGCGGGAGCCGTTAGCCCGCCCTGCCATAGCAAACTGCAATGTCCCGGGGGTGGGCACCCCAAGACATTGCTGGAGCCGGCCCTGGGGGATGGGGGTCCCCAGGGCCATGGATGGCTCCTGGAGGGGGGCGACGCAGCCCCCCTCCCAATGTAAAACATAGCCCCAGGGAGGCCTCGCAGGCTTGGGGGGGCCTGCGAGGCCCCCCACCCATAATTAATCAAAGCCCCGGGGAGGTGGTGGTCCCCGGGGCTGGGGGGCCCGCGAGGCCCCGCAATAATTAATTAAGTTCCGGGGAGGTGGCAGTCCCCTGAGGAGGCCCCCGCATAAATTTTACAAATACCCCTGGGACCTGGCCCACCCGGGGGCTCATTAAAACAAAGCATGGGAGACCGCGCTTCATTTTTAAAAAATTTCTCGGCGGGATTTGCGCACCCAGCGCGACTTCCGCCGAAAAAACGAAATAAAATGCTTTTTTGGGCCCTGGGGGTCACCAGCCCTAGGGGCTCAGGGTGTTTCCACCCTACCCCCTTTCCTACATTTATAACCTTTTTTTTTTTAACTTTTTGATGTGACTGGGTTCAACCGAGTCACAAAATGGCTGCCAACACATTCTGGTTTGGATTGTTGGCAGCCAATTAGAATGAAGCTCGTGCTCGAGAGGAGTCGCGAATCCTCCTCGGTGCCCAGATATCGATATTTTTATTTTTTTAATTTCTCAGCAACTACTGAACGGATTTACACCATTTAAAACAAAAACAGGATTTCTGGACCAAAACCTACATTTTTGCCAAATTTGGTGTAATTCCGTTCAGCAGTTCCGCTTTGTCTAAAGTTCTTATGGAAATTAACATGGGGAAAACGCGTTTTGGGACCCCCCATGTTTCTCGGCCCCCGCTTGACGAATAACCTCGAAACTTTCAAGACAGGAGCTGACCTGAGTGAACCATTAGTTTGGAAACTTTTGCGAAGATTCGTCAAACGGCGCCAAAGATATTGACAAAAGAAAAAACGCTTTTTGAATAGAAACAAGGTCCTAACTATAACTCGCCAGTAGGTAATATATATATATATACACACATATATATATATATATATATATATATACACACACATACATATATACACACACATACATATATACACACACATATATACACACACACATATACACACACACATATATATACACATACATATATTATCTACATATATACATACACACACATACATATATTATCTACTGGCGGTCGCCAGTAGATAGTTATAGTTAGGACCTATTTTCCATAGGAAATCCGCAACATTCTATTTGAAATAACGTTGGCGCCGGTTGACGAATCTTCGCGAAATTTTCAAAACTAGTGGGGGGCTCCGGTCCGCTCCTATCCTGAAAGTCTCGGGGTGATTCGTCAAGTGGGGGCCGAGAAAAAAGGGGGGTCCCAAAACGTGTTTTCCCCATGCAATTTTCCATAGGAACCTTTAGTCGCAGCTACAGCCCGAACTGCTGAACGGAATTACACCAAATTTGGCAAAAAGGTAGCCCTTGGTTCAGAGTCGTGCCTGTTGCTTAAATGGTGTAAATCCGTTCAGTAGTTCCTGAGAAAATCAAAAGTAAAATCACATATATATCTATGGCCGCGTAGGGTCCGCGTACCCTCCCGATCACGAGCTGTATGCTAATTGGCTGTCAACACTCCAAATCAGGAAGTGTTGGCAGCCATCTTGTTCCTCGGTAGAACCGAGGCACAAGAAAGCAGTAAAACAACTGCGCAAAACGCAAAAAGGGGGCAGGGTAGAAACACCCTGACCCCCTAGGCCTGCTCAGGGGGTCCCACAAGGACCCCCAGGGCCCAAAAAAATAATTTAAAAAAAACGCGCTGTGTGCGCGGATCCAGGCGATAAAAGAAAAAAAAAATATCGAAGCACAGTCTACCGCGCTTCGATGCTATTTTGCCCCCGGGTGGGCCAAGTCCCGGGGGCATGTGGGGGTTGCTTTATATTTTATGTGGGGGGCCTCTAAGGCCCCCCAAGCCCCGGGGACCGCCACCCCCGGGGCTTTAAAAAAAAATGGTGCGGGAGGGCTCTCCGCCCTCCCGCAGCCCCAGGGACCGCCACCCCCCGGGGCTTCTTTTTTTAAATAATAATGACCTGTGTGGGGGGGTTCCTGCCCCCCCACACGCCCCGGGGACCGCCACCTCCCCGGGGCACTAACAAAAAAATGTGGGGGTCCGTTTCGGACCCCGGAAGCCCCGGGGACCACCACCTCCCCGGGGCTTTACTAATGAAGGGAGGGGGGGTGCGCAGGCCCCCTCCTGGAGCCCGTGTTGGCCCTCGGAACCGCCACCCCCCAGGGCCGGCTACTGCACTGTCCCGGGGTGCCGGGTCACTGCTGTTTGCAATCACAGGACGGGAGCCTCGCGGCTCCCGTCCTGTGATTGCAAACTTGCTTTGCTTTATGTAGCTATTCGCAAACCTATGCAGCCGCTTACACACCAACAGACAGACGGATACAGACATTCACACAGTTTAGTCACTAACCCATGCATTCAGTAAGATACGTTTAATCACTCACTTATGGAGTCAGTCACGCACCTACTAAATCATCCATCCAGACACTTATACACCCACTCATTCTTCAATACACATTGGCATATATATTAAACATATTTAAACTTTATAGAAACACACAGTCACTGGATGATGTCATCAGTGATGTCATTTGAGATGTCATCAGTGATGTCATCAGTGATGTCACTGACCATGTCATGAGTGATGTAATATGTGACGTCATCAGCAGTGCATTGCGGGGCGCGAGTTATAGTTAGCTGAACTAACTATAACGGGGAATTTCACGGGTTTTGTACGAGTCAAATGTCCAACTAACTATAACTGTCCCTAAAACCTATGGTTTTTTCAGTGAATATATATATATATATATATACACACATATATATATATATATTCACTGAAAAAACCATAGGTTTTAGGGAAAGTTATAGTTAGTTGGACATTGCACTCATACAAAACCCGTGAAATTCCCCGTTATAGTTAGTTCAGCTAAGTATAACTCGCGCCCCGCAATGCACTGCTGATGACGTCACATATTACATCACTCATGACATGGTCAGTGACATCACTGATGACATCATCCAGTGACTGTGTGTTTCTGTAAAGTTTAAATATGTTTAATATATATAGGGAAAGGCGTATTGAAGAATGAGTGGGTGTATAAGTGTCTGAATGGATGATTTAGTAGGTGCGTGACTAACTCTATAAGTGAGTGATTAAATGTATCTTACTGAATGCATGGGTTAGTGACTAAACTGGGTGAATGTCTGTATCCGTCTGTCTGTTGCTGTGTAAGTGGCTGCATGGGTTTGTGAATAGCTACATGAGTGTCTATATGAGTTATTGATTGGTTGTCTGAGTATCTGTATGGGTGCCTGAGTGTTTGTGTGGGTGGGGTGTGTGTGACTCTGTGCATAGATGTGTGAGTGGGTGATTCACTGGGTGCATGGTTTCAAGAGTGCATCTGTCATGGACTGTATGGGTGGGTGAGTGTGTGTATGGGTGTGTTAGTGAGTGAATGTATATCTCAGTGGTACATGTGTGAGTAACTACATATGTGAAAGGCAGTATATATGTGTGTTGGAGTATATAAATGGCTATAAGTGAGAGTATGTGATTGTGAGAGTGGCTGTATGGATGAGTGTGTACTTGTATCAGTGATTGTATAAGAGCGTAAGAATGTGCTAGTATTTGTATGAGTAAGTGAGCTGGTGTGTGTATAACTGTATAGGTGAGTAAATGGCAGTGTGATTAATTATTTGCATGACTGACTAGGTGTGTGAGTACCTCTATGGATGAGTGGCGGTGTGTGAGTGTCTATGTAGGTGTATGAGTGCATATGATAGTCCTGTACTGAGTGACCGTAAGTATGAGTGACTGTACGGGTGAGTGGATGTGTGTGTGAACCTAAGAATCAGTGAGTGGGTATGTAGTTATTGGTGTTGGAGTGTCTATGGTTTTGCGTATGGCAGTCTGTAATTTAGAGTGGGTGTATCGAAGGTTATATTAGGGTGTGAGGAGGTGCATCAAATTATCACGTGGATGATGTCTTCAGTGATGTCATTTGAGATGTCATCAGTGATGTCATCAGTGATGTCACTGACCATGTCATGAGTGATGTAATATGTGACGTCATCAGCAGTTTATTGCGGGGGCGCGAGTTATAGTTAGCTGAACTAACTATAACGGGGGAATTTCACGGGTTTTGTACGAGTGCAATGTCCAACTAACTATAACTTTCCCT